>PVIH01000179.1:0-149686 GCA_004025045.1 Sigmodon hispidus | reverse complement strand
GATGATAAGAGGTAATGATGAATCAAGAGCACATGTGAAGCACTGTCCTTGGAGAGGGCCAAAGTATACAGCTCAGTTTAATAGGGTAGACAGGAGAAGAGAAAAATCCAATCACTGTGGTAGGTTAATAGATTGGGTGAAAAAGGTGAAATAATTCTTGCTACTAAATTTTCTTTATGAAATAGGAAGTTTGAGTTCTTGATAAGAGTAAACAGAAAGGGGGCCATGGTTCAGAATTATAAGTGCAAGATGAAAGGAAAATAAACATCGAAGAAAATTAAATAACAAACCTGCAAGATGATGGTCCTATTATAAGGCCTCAATGGCAAATGTTGATCATATTTTGGGAAAGAAAGAACAACTAGTGAAAAATGAAAGTACAAGAGGATTTACAAGGTCAGGACACAGATTATATGGCTGAACTCAAAATATAGATTTTGTAGATTGTCTTAGAATCATGATCCATTTTACCAAGACTTCTTTGAGTGTATGGGTCATTAAAATTTGATGAGCTTCATGAAAGAATGATCTCTACTGAGTTGTGCTTTGTAGACAATGCTTTTAAATTGGAATACTTCTGCTAGGTCTGATAGTTGTTGCCTGTAATTTTGGGCACTAGGAGCCTGAGGCAAAAGGATTGTGGCTTTAGGATAATCTCAGTGTCTTAACTAGGGTTTCTACTGCTATGAAAAGACTGTGAGCTTGACAACTTACAAAGAAAAACATTTAATTGGAGATGGTTTACAGTTTCAGAGGTTATTCATTATAATCATGGCAGGATGTATGTTTGTATACAGATATAGTGTAGGCAGATATAGTGCTGAAGAAGTAACCAAGTGTTCTAGTTCTGGATAGGTGGGCACCAGAAAGAGAGAGACACACTGGGACTGGCTTGAATATTTGAAACTTCAGACTCATGGTTCAGTGAGATGCTACCTCCAACAAGGTCATATCTACCCCAACAAAGCCTCATCTCCTAACAGTGCCACTCCTTCTGAGCCTATGGAGGCCATTTTTATTTTGACCATCATACTAGGCTCTAGTAAGAGACTCTGGCTCAAGAAAAATGGTCCCCTTATTCAAATTAGATTTTCCATAGTTTTGCGTTTCCTTTCTGTTCATAAATGTAACCCAAGAAAGTATATACTTCTTGTGCAAACATTTAATTCTCACAAACTATTAAAATTTTAAGTCATTCTAAAATGTCAGCTACACCAATTTATCAGTATGGTTTTATATGTTTCTCCCTGAAAATAGCACAAAGATTAAAAACTATATTTGAACACTTACCAAGAAAGACCTGTCAGACTATCTCCATTGCCATCCTTTATAGTTCAAGGTGAAGAATAGAAATTAGTGGTCAATTGCTTTCAATTTGATTATCCTACTTCTTTATGGGATAAATACAATGATTTTTATTTAAATGTCACTTAAACCAAATAACAGTAAAGTTTATTTCATTGAAATCAAGGTGAAGAACAGACTTTAATTTTCCTTTGGTTGTGAGCAGGAGCTCTTGTCAGATTTCCATCGACTTGAACTCTATGCTTTGAAGCACATTGTCAATAATGCTTTTGTATTCCACAACTATACTGTGAGCTACATTAGAAATCCAGTCAAAGATTCAGCTTCAAGATAGTCTAAATTTTTTAGTAGCTAAAAAGTGCAAAGTGACAGAAGTGAGCAGCTGTAAATTACACATAGCAGAGTTCGGCTTTGTCAAGCCATTTAACCAAATCATTCCTTGAACCACTGGGATTATATTGAGTAGGGAACACCAACATGACACATATGATATTCAAAGACATGAAAGCTAAAACCCCCCACATTCATTAAATATTAATTGATGTACACATTCCAATTTTAAAGTTGTACAAGTATGATGAGAGTGAGATTGGTACAGTTTTCCTGAAAGGCACAAATTGACTTCTGAATATTTAAAATCTCTTATATTATATTTTTCATTCTTTATTTAATCATAAATAAAAACAATCCATGTGGGTTATTTTTATTTTTGTATTATTGTTGTCATCTGGGTATCTACAACAGGTTTCTGTATACAATTATTTCTAACAGAAAGTAATATTTAAATAAAGTTGACTTTGTAGTGCATACTTAAAAACCCAGCACACAGGACATCACAGATGAAAGTCAGAAAGATCTCAGTAGTTTGGGAGCAGGTTGGTCTACATGTTCAATTACAGGTTAGTCAAATTCAAATAGAAACATTTGTTTTCATCTCAACAAAAACAATCAGTAAAGAATAAAGTTAAACAATGACATAGTTTCCTTTAAAAAAAAGAAAAAAGAAAGAAAGAAAAAAATCAGTGATGGGCTCTATCAAAATGCATGCAAATAAATAAATGCATAAAAGTCTACCATTAGACATTCTAGGAATATTTTTCTATTGCTTAGAGTTTTTATGTTAACTTGTTATAACAAGAGTCAACAGTTGAAGAATTATTTCTATTAAATTGATCCATGGCCATAACTTTACAAAATTATTTGATTGATAATTGATGTGTGAGTGTCCAGCCCACTGTGGGTGGTACCTTCCCTAGGCAGGTTGTCTAGGCTGTATAAGAAAGCTGTCAAAAAGAGAGCAAGAGAGCAAGTCATTGATCAGTGTTTCTCCATGGCCCCTGTGTCAGCTCCCATCTCTGACTGTTACCTTGAGTTTCTGCTTTGACTTCTCTCCTTGATGAACAATTACCAGGACTTGCTGGTTGAAATTAACCCTTGTGTCTGAGGAATTGCTTTTGGTTAGGGTCTTATCCTGGCAGCAGAAAAGTAGAATACAGTCCCCAAAGTGGTTTTTATTTTTGTTTCCTTTTGATCACTCTTTAATTCACACCATTTCTGAGATCATGTCATATCTTTTATTTCTTTATTTCCTATGTGACATCTAACTGCTTATATATACTTTTAAAGATCATATAAAAGTTGAGTGAAGGGCACATATGTAATTGGGACTCATTAAATACTTGCTGAGCCAGGTGTGGTGAAGCATGCCTCTAATCCTAGTACTTAAGGGTAGAGCATGAATTTCAAGACAATGCAGAGAAAGAGGAGAAAGAGAAGGTAGTTGAGAAAAGGAACTTCAGACATCATGCAATATTACTACTAATCCTAATTTCCACATTTAAATTCACCTCTTTATTCCAAGTTAATGAGGTTTAAGAACCTCATGAGAAGGTGATAAAGTGGGCAGTGGTGGCAAATGCCTTTAATCCAAGCACTTTGAAGGCAGAAGCAGGTGGATCCCTTTGAGTTTGAGAAAAGCCAGCCTGGTCTACAAACAGAATTTCAGGAGAGCCAGGACTGTTACATAGAGAAACCAAAAACCAGAAAAAAAAACCCTATGATTTCTATGGTATCTTAATACATGAAGGAATAACTGTTTACATTGTTTTAACCTTTGCTCTAATACACACTTACATATACATCTATCCCCTACAATAAGCATGAATTTACAGAAACTTATACTGAAGATTTTATAATGAGACACAGACAATTCAAGTTACGTTACCAGGTCAAGTTAATCAATAGCAGAGGCAGGGACTGAGCTCTGAGCCTTGAGTCTGACTTCCTTCTACTACATCAGGACTGTATCATATTGATTTCCTATCTTTTCAGTTTACATTGGAGATAGTGGTGGTTGATTTTATTTTTTTTTTTTATCTCCAATCCTGTTGAGGTATATTGAGAAAGAGTGCTCACTTATCTACATCCAAACTTTTGGTTTGGATTTTGCATCTTCTCCCACCAAGAAAGAAAGTTTATTTACACAATACTGGGTTGGAGCTAACTTTTTAACGTATTTTAGTCAACAGAATTTAGCAGAAGGATTTTGGCAGAGCCAAGTTAAGGCTGAAAGAGGCTGGAGACTCTCTGTCTTGAAAATTCTACTTACCATGCAGGTAAGTCTGTCAAACCTGCTGGAGAAGAACAGACCACTTCCAGAGGTAAGCCATCTATATAGAAGCTATCTAGTTTGTGCCTTCCCAGACCCAGTAGAGAAGCTTGATCTTAGGCCACTTGCACCTTAGCTACAAAGGAGTGAGAGATGCTCAGACCTGAAGAACCATGCAGCTTAATCAGTTACGCAAATTGTAAGCAGACATGACTGTGAATTAAATTAATTCTTTTGGCCCTAAGTCTTGGATGTTCTGTTATGCTAAAGTTGGTTCTTGTCACCTTTAGTTATGCAATGTTAGCATGATTTTTGTCTGCACGTTACACATTTTATCTTTAATTTTTAGAGCAGTACAAAATAGATATTACTTCTTCATTTTACATATAAGAAAAACAAGCTCACCTCAGTATGCTAAATGACCAACCAAACGCATGTCTAATAGGATAAAAAATTTGAATTGCCTGGGTGCAATATTTTTGTTCTGAATAATTACTTATGTTTCTTAATCACAAATTTGCAGAAAAGTTATGGGTTTACATTACAGATGTTGAGTTTTATTCAAGGAATGTCAATTTTTATTATGTAAATTTTTGGAAGTTAAGTCATTTTTATTCTTAATCAAAGTTTATTTTCCTGTAGTCCTAAGAATATCAGCTAAACATGCAAGTGGACCTACCCAGGAAATCATAAAAGGGAATACTAAAAGGCTGTCACTGAGCTGTTATGATCTAGACTTGGGGAGTGGTCTGAGCATTTTGGGTGAAGGCTCGAAGGGCTTGGGATCTGGTAGTATCTGGGAGAGTTCAGCCTTCTATGGTTGGTATTCAGAGAAGGGTTTGAAAGAATCTGGAATCTGAGATTTAGTACACCCTGGAGCTATGTCTTATTGCATGGAACCATACCATTTAGGGAGTTTTCAGGAAGCCCATACCCCAGACCAGTCATTCCCTACCAGCCAGTAAAGGATAGGATGAATGTTCCACATCACAATCCATATGAATGCTGGATTTATTGTAAGCTAAAATACACCTTCCCTCCCCCACACAGGGTAAACCTTTCTTCAAAATCACCTCTCTCTCTGTTTCCCACTCTCTGTAATTTCTCCCCCTCTTCCCCAACCACCTTCCAAGCCAGTAATTCCCAAATCTTATCCCTGTCCTGGGAGGGTCAGGCCAGCTTGTTCATGGGTAGGGAGTACTTGGTGAGGTTAGGGTACAGCCAAAAGAACCTTCTGCATCCCAGCACATACAGCCCTGTTCTGGCTCATAAAGTCACAATCAAGGGTCAACACACAACATCATTCCTGAAACCCAGCATCCAATATGCAAAATTAAATATCCCCCAACTGACCCAGAGCTCAATTTTTCTACCAGAGAACAAAACACACATACCCATACAACACATATAACCTATACCAAACATGATTACTACAATGCGTATAATAGTTGTCTAGTACTAGTCTCTGTCACATATATGACTTTACTTTTAGAGCATATTTCACATCAGAATTGAAAATAAGAAGAATCAAAGTCCTTTTCTATGTGCTCCTTGCACCATCTCCACACATGCACAGCCTCCCGACTACCATCATCTCTCATTAAATTGGTCCAGTTACAATTAATTAACCTACACTGACCAGTTAACTCAGATAGAGTCCACACCTTCCATTCATTCTTAGGGTTTCACATCTTGGAGATTTGGACAAATGCACAGTGTCTGAATCCTTGGGACATTTCCACACAGGACGTTTCCACTGCCTCCTGTCCCTAGACTCCTCCACTTTGTCCTTTCATATCTCTTCTCCACATGCCTTGGCAGCCACTGCTTGCTGACTGTCCCACAGTTGCAGGCTTTTCAGATCTGCTGCATTCGGTTACCGAGATGAGCTATAAGTTACTCCAGGTGTTTTGTTACTTGACAGTTCACTTCTTTTTAGTGCTCAGTGGTCAAGATGTACATCCCAGCTCAGCAATTTACCTACTGACTGATGTCTGGCTGCTCTCAAATTTGGGCAATTATGAATAGAGTTGCTTTAAACATCCATGTGCAGTTTTCCAAGAAGACATAAAATTTTAACTGCTTGGGAAGATATAAATGCACTGCTGAATCATAGGGATAGAGGTTATTTAGTTTTATAGCCGTCATTGGTGGACTTTGAAAGTGGCCAACCTACTGCATCCCATAAGCAATGGAAGACAGTTAATTTGCTTTGCATCCTTGATAGAATTTGGTGTTGGAGGTGGTATGCATTTGGAGTATTTTAACAGGTACTCTCTGAATGTTCACTTCCTTGATGACATGCTGTATAACAGCTTTATACATGCTTATTTTTCATGTATGTCACCACTTTTGAAGTTTATTTGCTAATAGGGAAAAATTCCACATGATAGTAACATATAATCATCTTGTGTATTATAAGATGTGACTTGCTTATATTTTGAGAGTTTTTGACTCTTCATGAGGTGATAGTCTATAGCTCCCTGCCTTGTCTTTGTCTGGTTAGAAGGAAAAGCTGGCTTCATGGCATGAGTGCACATTCATCTCCTGTGCTTCTATCATCTAGAAGAGACCACAGGGGATCAATATGATGTCTTCTTTAAGTACTTGTTGGAATTCTCTTGTGAAATCATTTGGTACTTGCTCTTTTGATATAATACCAATTTTTGACTCAATGTCCAATAGATATAAGCCTATTAAAATTTATTTCTTCTCATTGAATATTTGAAGATGCATTTCCCATAGAATTGCAACATTTCCTATAAGTTACCAAATTTGTGAATTTATAGACATTCACATTATTCCTTTTTTATTATGTCAATTTGTATGGTATCTTTAGTGATGTCCACTTTTAAATTCAATATTATTAATTTGTGTTCTATGTCCTTAATCTTAGCTTCAATATGGCCTTCTGAATTTTATTGATTTTTTTAAAAATATAATGAGCTTTTGGTCTTCTCTGCTGATACTCAGTTTCATTGATTTTTGTTCTTAATCTTATTGCTTTATTTCTTATTAATTTGAAGACAGTTTTCACACTGTCTTCCTTCTCTTTTTTTATTCTTTCTTTTTTTTTTCTCCATTGTATTTTGAGACAACAACTGGTTTCTTATCATGGGCTACATCTTTGAATGTCTGGCAATTGTTGTACTTTGAATGATAATGACTGACCCCATAAGCCTACATACTTGAATGTTCAGTCTCTAGTTGTTGCATAGTTTGGGGAAGGACTAGGAAGTGTGGACATGTTGGAGGAGATGTGTCATTGGTGTTGGTCTTTGAAGTTTCCTCACACAGGCCCATTCTTTCTCTACCCCCTAATTTAGAGATATGGTTCAACCTTTCAGGTACTTCTCCCTTACAATGGCCGCCTTCCTGCTGCCATGGCCCCCTCTGTAATGGTTGTGAACTTTACTTTTGAAACTATAAGCAAACCTCCAATTAAATGCTCTCTTTTGCAAATTTTCTTGGTCATAGGGTCTCTTTATAGAAATACAACTAATAAGGCAGTGCCCACCCAAATTCAGCCTCCAGAGTTCAGGGATTACAAGAGTGCATCAATTTTTTTCTACTTTATTGAGGAGGAAACATAGGTTATTGGTTTCAGTGCTTTCTTTTTTCTAATACATATATGCTCTAACCATCCTTCTAAGCATTGCTTTCTATGCATGCCAAGTATTTTGTAAGTTACAATTTACTATCAGGTCGTTCAAAATATTAGCAATCATTTTATCTAAATTTTATTTATTTATATTTTATATATGAGTGATCTGCACATATACTGGCATGTTGGAAGATGGCATCAGATCCTATTATAGATAGTTGTGAGCCATCAAGTAGTTGTTGGAAATAGGTCTCAGAACCTCTGGAAGAGCAGCCAGTGCTCTTAAAGACTGAGCCATCTCTTCAGTCCCACTAATTTCTTTTCTGACTCACATGCTTATAAAGGCATATTGTTTATACTTTATCTATTTGGGGATTTTCCAGTTACTCTCTGTTTGTTGAATTTTAGTTAATTTTCACCATGTTTAAGAAAGGATAATTTACAGTTTCTAAAGGTGCTTTGCAGCCATGAACATGGACTGTTTTGGTGAAAGCTTACCTGTGTGTTTGAACAGAGGAAGAGAGTATTTGTTGTTATTGTTAGGTAAAGATGTCTGATTAGAGGCAGGTGATTAATGGTGACAAGGAGATTAACTTTGTTTTAATTTTCTGCCAGCTGTAACTGGCCATTTCTCACAGCTAAGTGGCAATGACACCAACTCTGAAGAAGGATACATCTCATTTCTTCCCGAAATTCTGTTGCTCTTTGATTCCCATAGTCTGAATCCTGTCCTCAAAATATGTACAAGAAATATGTGTGCAATGCACATTAAAATGTCATTTAGAGGTTTCGGATAGTTGACTCTTTCATTATTGCATGATGTCCTTTTTTTACCTACCATAACTTTCTTGTTCTGATGTCTGTAGAGTGTAAAATGAATACAGCTACTTTCCCTTTCTTTAGATTAGAGCTAGCATAGTATAAGTTTTTCTATCCATTTTCTTTTAGACTTTATGCTTTTTATATAGGTCAGTTTATTATAGACTCACATGGCAGAGTGATTTTTCTTGATCCACATTGCTTATTTGTCTTTCAAGTGGTTCATATAGATAATTGAGGATCTAACTTGTTATTGTTTTAATGTAATAAATGTCTACCATATCTATAAATGTATTTCATATGAGTTTATTGTCTAGGCACATTGTAGACATGTATTCAGATTTATATTTTTCTCTAGAGTTTACAAAATACATTAACACCTAGCCCAATCCCGTCTCAGAAAATAGGCTGTCTTTTCAGTGGTCATAGGAACATTATGGTTAAGCAATAATTTTTTATTCTCTCTTCTGTCCCTTGATTCACTGATAACATCTGGTTTACTTGTATATAATCATGAACACACACATATCAGCTGTTAATAGGATATAAGTGTAAACAATCAAATGTATGGTGGTCATGATTATTTTTAATGGACTTATTGTTTAAAACAATTGAGTTTTTTTTTAAATGAGAATTAAAGGTTTTTTATTTGTTTGTTTTAATTTTGCTTTCCTTTCCTCCATCTTTGACACTTTTCTTTGATGCAAATTTTTCCATTTTTCTTTTTGAGGAAATCTTATTTCTACCTTCATTTTGATGGACACTTCGAAGAATGTAATATTCTCATCATTAGTTTTATCTTTCAATACTAAATATTTCCTTCCACCTCATTGATGAACATGGTTTGAAGACAATTGCAATATAAGTTGCTATTGTATAGGTAAGGTTATTCTCCCTGATTTATTTTCACTCTGGTATTATAATCTTTGATATATAAAAAACAAAATATCTAGATGTAGATTAAAGGAATAATTATCCTGCAAGGTGTCCTTAGATGTCTGGATCTGCTCTTTGGTGTCTGCCACTGATTTGGTAAGAGCCTCAGTAACAATAGTTTGAAATGGCAATCTCGCTTTTTCCTCTCCCATTGTACACTTTGGTGCTCCATCCAGCACATTATCCTGTTTGCAGTTATCCCACAGTCCTTGCATATTTGCTTCTGTTTTCCTTTCAAAGTTTGATCTTTTTGCTTTTCTACTTTCTGATTTTCTATTGATATGTGCATAAGCTGAGAGCCTTTCTTCAGCTGTGTTCCGTGTACTAAGAAGCCCAGCCACAGCATTCTCCCTTTCTATTCGGGCTTTTTGATCTTTCATATTTCCTTTTGTTCCCCCCCCTTTTTTTTAGATGTACGCCTCTCTGTCTTCTTTGTCCATCTCCTCCTGTACGCTGTCTGCTTCATCCATTAGAGCCTTTAGCATATTAATCATAGTTGTTTTAAATTCCAGTCTGATCATTTCAACATTCCTGCCATGTCTGGTTCTGATGCCTTCTCTTCATGTTGTTTTGCATTTTGCATTTTTGTGACTTTTTTTTTTTTTGTCATCAGACATGATGCACCAGATAAAAGAAACTGCTGTAAACAGGCCTTTTGTAATGAGGTGGTAGAATTTCCAGGAGATGTGAGCCCTAGTACTTTCATTAGGTTTGAGTCTTTTACTTAGACCTTAAAACTGTTAACATCACAAGGTTTTCTCATTCTCTCACTCCTTGGCTGGGATAGGTGAACTGGAGTGCTGTGGTACTGCATGTCACCTTTCTCCCATGCAGGCAGCTAAGGCTGACTTGAACTGGACTGCTCTTTTCCCTCAGGTTAGGTAGGCTATCATAACATTCTTCCCTCGACAAACACACATCTCTTCTCCATTTCCCCAGTTTCTGCTGCAATTTCAGTGACTCTCTGAAACACCCACTACATCCTTGCTTGTACTGTTTTTTCCCCCCCTGTACAATTGTGTATCATTCCTTTATGCAAGATCTTTGTTCTCTTTCATCCCACTATCCAATAGGAGCTACACCAGAGTAAGGAACTTCAGACACAGAACTCTGCTGGAATACTGCTATCAGGCATTAGATCCATGGAAATGTTTCAGAGACAGATAACTACAAACTATTTAGATCTCCTACATCAATTGTTTGTTCAATGGAAATAGTTTTGTTGATCATAATTACTTAAAAGGGAATGAAATTTATATGGCATTAATTATATATTTTTTCAAGAAAGTCACTAAACTTTTATTTAAAAAAATCAGATTTGTATTTTTCCAAAAATTAATGTGCAAATAATGGCATTTTGAAAGGCAAAATCCTTTGATATTAAACATGCACAGGTGAGATGTTTTACAGTATGCCATTGTGAAAAGCAGAAAGCATCATTTGATAATGCTCCTGTGGTTTTTCTGCGATGTCACACTGTAGATATGCTAGCACAGTAAATTCTAACTAGTAAATTCATGCAGCTTTAATAAATACCTGCATTTTATTAATAAAGTTTTTGTAGATTCAAATTCTATAGATAATTTAAGATTATTTATAAATTTAGTTGAAACTTTTAGAAAAATCACTAAATTCTAGTATACCTTCGCAGTAAGCTACATTTTATAATTTCTACTGATTTAATTGAATTAAGATGAACAATTTCCTCCTAATTATAGAGAAAAAAAATACCAAGGACAGTGAGTCAAAGACATGGGAGTCTCTGTCTTGCTGAGGGTGGACTAACAAGCTGGGAGAGGGACAATGTTGGTCAAGGAAAGGGAGGGAAGGCCAGGAAAGGGTTTTTATCTCAGAAATTCAAAGACATGTGTGCTAAACCCTTCTTCCTGCATGAGACATAGGATTTACATGGCCTCTGCCACTCTCCTAAAAACCTGTAAGGTGTCATGACCCTTGTCTGTCTCTGCATGATACTCTCTCCAGAGCACTTTGTCTTCTGTGCTCATCCCACAGCCAACAGGCAGGTTCCCTCTGCTGTATCATATCTTTCTGTACAAGGAGACCTTTCCATGGTTAGATTCATGCACTTGCCCCACCTTTCAGCCTGTCTGACCACCAACTAGCACTTTGGCTAATGATCATAAAATCAAGACCAGATTTTTCTTTGCTAAGTAAAGATTATTAAAGAATAAAGATTATAAAGAATATTAAAGAAGTAAAAATATATGTCTTGTATATGTGCATATATGTGTATGTGAGTAAATGTAGTTTATATGTGTTGTGTGTATATACATGTAGATGTGACTGTGTACAGGTATTTCTAACTTATTCTTTGACATAGCACTTAACATTTTTTATAAAGAGATGCTGATATCTTTAAGTTCCAGCAGTCTTCTTGTCTCTGGTCACAACATTGGCTAATGTTACAAATGTCACATGTCTGACTTTGCATATAGGTTCTAGAATCCAAACTTAGAGCCTCATGCTTCACCATAAGTATTCTTACCAATTGTACCATTTCTCTATCCCCCCTACAAAAAAATTTGATGAATAGTTTGTTTTTTATGATATGCTGCAGAGAGTTAGGAACCATGCAATGATGTTTTCCCCCATTGTGTAAGCGACTTCATCTTTATTACAAATCTCAGTTCAATGTGCTTCCTTTCAGAGGTTAACAACGTGATTTACAGGGGAAATAATGACAGAACCCTTTACAAAGGGACTGAAGCCTTTCTGGTGTAAACTTTGTACAGAATAATAAATGTGTTGGCATTTGTGCCTTATTTGCATTCTATAAAAATAAAACACTG
This sequence comes from Sigmodon hispidus, assembly GCA_004025045.1. NCBI lineage: Eukaryota > Metazoa > Chordata > Mammalia > Rodentia > Cricetidae > Sigmodon > Sigmodon hispidus. The sequence goes on along the minus strand of PVIH01000179.1, from coordinate 137,604 downwards.
GATACAAGAAGTCCCTGTTAAATTCTTATCACCTGTTAAATGAAGATGCTCAGAAGGCAATGCAATCTAATTAATATCAAGAAACGTTATTCAATCCGCAGTCATATATACATATGTGTCTCCAAGACGTTACTGACACACTTCTATTCACCATGCACAGAAAGCATATACATTTTTTGTGCAATTTATCAATTCATAAGAATTTTTAAATCTGATGTTGTTTTGACTATTTGACTCTTCATAATGTATTTTTTAGTTTTTATCAGAAAGACTGTAAAGAACTTTCTCAGACTATAAACCTGGATTATTTCACAGTAATATAGTTAATACTGAAACATTGGAAAGCAATATTTTGTCCCTTAAATGTGCCCCTTTTTTATTATTCATGCTTGGCAGCTTAGTCGTGAGTGTCCAGATGTTGATACCAATGCTATTTTTACGAAACAATGGGGTGTTTATTTTGCAATCTTTTTTCTCACTTCTCCCACACATAATTACATGATCTTTGGAACTTTCACAACAAATAACAAAAAGTAGCCTTTTGAAATGAAGTAATTGCATTACTAACGTTTGTAAATTAAGAATAGATTATATATATTTCCTACTACATACGCTTTGCCTATTTGAAGTGAATGTAAAAACAAGTTTGTAAGCATACATTTATCTTGAAAATTATTGTATAAAGAAATACAGAATTAAGAGTTGAACAAATAAAAGTCGAAAATTTGGAGGTCATTAGATGCTTACTGTGTATCTAACTGCTATATATTTTCAAAAGACATTAAGAAAAACCCACAGTCATGATTATTTTTAATTAGTTAGAATTAGGCAAAGAACAACTATCATTTTATTCAGTAGACAAAATTCTGGATTAGAGCCTTTTGAATTATTTGCAATTGCCTATCATTTAATAAAGAAAAGTCGAAAGGTGTCCTGCTACCCATCCCACACTGCAGGGCATCCTCGTAGACAGCCTTAGCTCTTCTTGTAAGGATTTTTGTCTCAGATGTAGCCCACATCCCCACATGTCTCATAAATCCTCCCAACACATTTTCACACGCATGACCATGAATGTCTATTCAGAAAGAAGCTTTTACAACATGTGACATTTTTCAACTACCAAGAACAAAAGGCAAATGGGCCCTGGCCCTGGACTTGGAACAAAAAAATAAAAGCAAAACAAAAACCTCTTACATCTTTACTAAATAAAAGAATGAATACAGACAGCAAAGGCTGAGTGGAAGCTCCTTCAGGCACCATGCTGGTCTTTCTTAAGACAATTGTTCAACAAGGGGCAGAGTGGGAAAAAAACAGAGAGTTAAAAATAGAGTAGAACCCAGGTGTCACTCAATCTATTTTCTCCCTAGTGGGGAAGTGTTCAAACCATGTAGCACAGCAGATTCCTCTCGTGCATTTTTTAAAGTGACAAGGATTTTCAGTGTTTGTTTAAGAATAATTCACTATACAGTAAGTAGTTACTGTCAAGAGATTTTTTTCCTTTTACTCCAAAGATTTTTACAAACTTTATTATAATAAAACCTTTGCCCATAAATGTCCTATATTAGACTAAGGCATTTCTACTTCACTTTCACTGTATTTAATAACTTTAAGTAGAAATATTATTTCTTCTTAGATACTAGTCATCTAAGCCAGACTAATTTTCTGCAACTTCTAAATATATAAAATAATTATTCCAAATAGTATGTAAACAATATATATTTGTATCTATGGATTCTTGATAGATATATGATAGATTATGTACAGAGAGCTATATGTGAGCTTTCTCCTCAACCAACTGCTCTAGTATGAGATAGATACTCTTAGATTATATTGCAAAAAGAAATGCAAAAAAAAGCAGCAAAACAAATATTCAGAAAAATTTTGAGCTGGAAAGAAAACTGCTGGTATATAAATTTAACCATGAAATTTTGTCAAGCCTATGTAGGTGCCTTTTTGTTGCAATTAATACAGTTGGCCCCTGTGTGAATTGATTACCAACCTTAACTAAGTACACATGTGATTTCCATTAGGGAGTCAGTGTATTAATGTACCATCTCTGGGCAGAGGATATAGCTCAATAGTTGAATGCTTGCCAGCATCCTCAGCATCCTAGGTTCAGTCCCCAGCAGCACAGAACCAAACACCCTCTTCCGATTATTGACAAATAAGCTGTAGGCATTGTGAAGATACATAGATGGGATTTTATATCTAATTGATGTACATGTTATAAAATAAATCCTAGGAAGATATTTATTTAAATCCAGTAATTTGCATAGTTTTGGCTTGGTGGTGACTTCATAAATGCATCTGAAATAACCCACAGAAAAAAAATTCTGTCAATCACTGATAATTCTGTATCATGACTTCCCTGTTCATACAGAACTACTAATCTCTGTTCCATTTCTTTCTGTCTTAGTTTTTTAAATGGGAGAGATAACATTCTTCACTGATGATGTTGTCACCACAAAACATCCTAGAGTCGTCTTAGTGCAAGTATTTGAGTTCTTCATCTGCAGCTCACCAATTATCCCAGAATGCACAGTATGGAACCGCTTTCTATGAATTGGAATTTGGTGTGGTTTAAAGGGTCAGCTTCTCTGGTCAATTTAACTGAACAATGGAGGCTGTACATAATCTTTGGGTACTTTAAAAAATTTTATTAAAATAAACTAACCTTAAGGGGAAACAAATTCTCATTATTTTTCCTTACTCGATACGCATATATATGTGTGGTGTAGTGCATATGTGTGTCCTCCATCTATGTCATTAGAAGATGCCGAATGTCCATGACTGTGTATGTGAAGGCCAGAAAAGAACATTGGTGTCTTCCTCTATGTCTCTATCCTATTCTTTTAAGACAGAGTCTCTGAACAGGAAGTTTGAGATTTCACCTAAGCTAGCTAGAGACTTGCTTGTGTCTGCCCTCCAATGCCAGGGGTTTTGGGTGCTTATAGTTACAGGATGGTTTTTTATTTGTGGTTGGGGATTCAAATTTCAGTCCTAGTGACTGTATACCAAACAATCAATGCACTATACCATTTCCTTAGCCCCTGATTTCTTTACCTTTAATCTATGTTTTCTTTTAACAATTTAAAGTGATAAAAGACAGTAGAACAACTATCTTATCTCATATGTATATTCATATGCAGCTGTACTTTCAGGATCAATGAAGAAGAAAAAAGAGGAGGGAAGGAAAGAGGGGGAGGGAGGGGAGGAGGGGGAGGGGAGGGGAGAAGGGAGGGAGGAAAAGAGAAAGAGATCTCAAGAGATCATCAATGCATAAAACCAAAAAAATTATATTCTTTATATCCCTTTGATGGGAATTTTTTCATTCTTTCTTTTACCAGGTGTGGTAACTTATATGAGTTAGTTATATTCTTCACTATAGTATTAATTTGGATTGTACTGAAAGAGACTCAGAGCCAGATATTGGGGAAAGGCTAAATATCAGAGAGAGAAAACACAACAGTCAAATCTCATCCAGCTATCTTCCAACTTCCTCAGGCTTGCTCCCGGCCACTTCTGTGTCTGCTGTTTTCCTAAGATGCCTTAAATACCTTTCTCACCAGTTGTAGACTATCCAGGTTAAGATTAAAGTTGTGAGCTACTGTATTTGGTAGTCAGATATCAGCTGCAGAAACACAGAAAGTTCTGTCTCTGAAGTTATGGGATTAATTATAGGTCACCACTCCCAGCATTCCCTGTACTGGGATTAAAGGTGTGTGCCGTTGAATCCCAGCTGTTTCGCCTTGTACTCAAAGATCAAGGAATTCCTGAGCTCTCTAACTAAGTTTTGACTGTGTGTTGATCTCTGGATATTTAGGGTTTTATTGCATATGTAACATATCACCTCACTTCAGTGATAAGTTATGACAACTATTCAGTCATACTTCTCAAGATGTGCAAATGATAAAGAAAATGATGGGTCTATCAAGAACAATCAAATAATACTGATGCTTGGTAATGTTGATATGTGCAAATGTTAGTTTGTTGTGCTTAGAATTAGACTAAGAATCTGAGAACCTTGTCTTAATATATACTACAAGACATAAAATTGGTTGCTCAGAGAAAACATAAAAAACAAAGCAACTGGGCTTGAGAAGGTTCAGTTGGTTAAAACCACTCAGTAAAGATGGCTTGAGTTCAGATACCCAGCACCCATGCTCCAACTGGGCTTGATGGCATCAGCCTATTAATCCCAGCTTTGGGAGAGTAGATCCAGGAGGATCTTTGGAACTCAATGAACACTGATTGTAGCCCAGTTAGTGAGTCTCAGATTCAATGAAAGATCTTGCCTCAAAAGATAAGAACAGTTAAGGAAGACACCTATCATTAGCATCTTGCCTCCACATGTATGCACACATACCTGCATATATACATGCACACACATAAAACAACAAAAGGTTATTATTTTACAAAGCCTTAATTGTAGAAGCAATAATGCTATGGGATCTCTCTCTCTCTGTCTCTCTCTTTCACACACACACACAAACACACACATACTTGCTGTGGGATATTGTTCTTGTACACTGTGTAGATTTAATGCTTGTGTTGGTTTAATAAAATGCTGATTGGTTAGTACCTAGGCAGGAAGTAGAGGCCAGGTAACTAGACTAGAAGAGTTTTGGGAAGAGGAAAGGCAGAGCAACAGATAGCAGACACAGAGGAAGCAAGATTAGAATGCTGCACTGGGTAAAGCTACCAAGCCACATGGCTAAAAACAGATAAGAAAAATGGTTTAAGTGTAAGAGCTAGATAGTAAATGCCTAAACTACGAGCCCAGCAGTTACTGTTATAGTAAGCCACTGAGTCAGTTATTTTATAAGTGGCTGAAAGACTGTGAGAGGAAGAGACTTGTCTGGACCTCGGGGTTAGGTGGGACTGAGACACTTCATACTAAAAATACTAGTTAATTTAACTATCAGTCTATACAAGGATAAAAAAAGACTTTATGAAAATATATATACATATCTAAATATCACTTAGAAGGAAGATTCTCACTGTGATTACCTACAACTAGTAAACTCATATGAATTCATTTTTCAGGTTATATGAAACTGGTCAGCAGTGTGCGGGGACTTGTATTTTAGGATAAGTGAAAATGCACTCACTGACAGCACATGATGCTAACGCCTTCCAGAAATCAATGACTGAGAAAATGCTCCACTGTCTGGTTTTCCTGATCACTTGCACAGCAAATGTGTGAACTGCTCTCATTTTTAACTTTGAAAATGATGCTCTGTCTTAGCTCCAAGGAAAACAACAGCAGCTTTCCAGGAGATGTAGATCCTAGAGGACTTTGAAGTTGCTGACATACTGCTTCTCTTGAGCACTTTTCTGGTCGTCAGCAGCCAACATTGCCTGTGGTGAGAGGCTTCGTACTATTCTTTGTAAATAAAAAAAAAAAAAAATCTGGAAATCCTTAGGGATCCTTGACCTACAAAGCTATTTGCAAATAAGACCCATTTCAAACAAATGTGAAGATATGGATTTACTCATTAATTGGGATGATGGGAATATCCCACTTCCTTTGGGACACACTTAATTCCAAGTCTGCAGCTTCTCTTTACCTAGGGTCAGTTTTCATATTTAGTCTGAAAGCTTTGGTTTTGACCTGTGTTTGCTTATTTGTTTGTTTTACAATTTTTTTCTAAGCATCTGTATCCAAAAATATGGGCACAAATATTAATTAGTGCATTTGAATTTTCAGAAGGAAAGAAGGACAGATCTGAAGAGGGTGTAGTGAAGTTTGAGTCTATCTCCTCTGTTTGCTAGCTCTCTGAGGAGTGAATTTTCTTAGGCCCTATGAGGAAGACCTAGTGATGTACTTAAGAAAATAGGCTTCCCATTTCTTAGCTGTAGGTCACTAGCAGTTTTCATGCTATCTAGGACAAGTTTCTACCCACTGTGAGTATCAATCCCCTTGGCTATAGCATGATCTTCATGTTAATTGTCCTCGTGAAATGCTGAGTTAGTTCTCAAAGCACTCCTGTCCGCTTGTCTGTCTCACTGGTTCCTCTAGCCTTATCTCAATAGTTGATTCCTGTCTTTTCTTTTTTACATATTGATTAATTTATTTTTGACTTCTTTTTTTTAATTTAAAAGCTCTTTTTTACATACCAAGCACAATTGCCTTCTCCTCTCCTCCCACTCACCCCCCCCCCCCAGCTTGCCCCTAACCCTAACCCACCTTCCATCCACTGCTCAAAGATAATAAGGCCTCCCATGGGGAATCAACAAACTCTGACATATCAAGTTGAGGCAGGACCAGCACCCCCACCCCCTATCAAGGCTGAGCAAGGTATTCCTCTATAGGAGATGGGTTCCAAAAAACCAATTCACACACTAGGGATAAATCCTGGTCCCACTGCCATTTATTTTAGTTAATTTTTATTTAAAATTTTGAAAACTTTGAAGGTTTTCTTTTATTATAAGTAGCTTTGTGTAGGTATGCACATGTCATAGCGTAAATGTACACATCAGAGACAACTATGTGGAGCTAGGCCTCCCCTTACTTTACCTGTATCCCAGGAAACACACTTTGGTCTCCAGGCTTATGCAACAAATTATTTACTCACTGAGCAATCTCACTTCCTTTTGCATTTTAATTAAAGTGTATAGTATATGGTTTTGTTTTGTCATTTTCAAAGAAAATTTATTTCTGCTGATTCTCTTCCCTTCCAATTTTTTCTCCATCTGCTAGATGCCTACCTTACCATAGCCATTTCTATCAACCTATACTCTCCTTTCTATTTTATGACATTTTTGTGCTTCAGTCCTTCCCAGCCAGCAGCATATACACACTTATGTCCATACATATAAACACTGTCAATGGTCTAGGATCAGCATTACTGAGTCTGTGTTATCTGACTGAATAAAGTATTTCACAGTCTATCCATTTTCCTATAAAGTTATTGATGCCATTTTTCTTTAAAGTTGAATAAAGTCCCAATTTTACTCCACATTTTTAATATCAATTCATCAGTTGATGTACAACTCGGTTAGCTCTATTTCCTTGTTTTTGTGAACAATACAGCATTAAATTTAGATGTGCACTTACCTTTGTGGTAAGTTACAGAATCCTTTAGGTATATCCCTATGCATCATATAACAGAATCATATAGTAGTTTTATTTCTAAATTTTTTGAGAAAACTCTATTGGATAAAGTACTATAAATAAGATCTAATTCCTCTGTCCCTGTCACTAGCTAAAATTATCACATATTTCTTATATTCAAATAATAAACCAAATACATAAATTTTGATGTTACCAAACAGCATAAACAACATATGTTCTGAACAACAGAATTAAATTAGTTGAAAGACTGAGAAAAAACGCACACACACTCAAACTACACATGATAAGCAGAATATCTTTTAAATATCTCTTAATTCATAATTCTATTGCCTGGTATGTTTAGCTTTTATTTTATTTTACTATGTTGTTTTCACTTCAATTTTATATTGAAACACAAATATGCTTTTTATTAAAAACTATCTAGAACAGTAAATCCCATGCAATAAGAGTGTTAACCATTGTAAACCCTGTCATGTCTCTGAGAAGCAGAGGAATTATCTTGTTATCAATTTAATAATGGAACACTGAAGTAAATGATGCCATCCACTGACACTAGTAACACTGACTCTCTGGGGAAATTCTTGTCTGTGAGAACTGTCAATCAGGATGGCTATGGACATATTAAACATACTACCTTCAATCCAGAAATGGACTCTTCCTGGGATGCCTTAATAAAAAGATTGCTTATTTTGATACAGACAGGCTATGCAGAATATCTTGACATTGCTGATCTATAGTGCTTTTATTTTAAGAAAATGTAGCATTTTGGATAAGTAGATTAATATTTGTCCCCATATTTTTATTCTTTAGCGTAGCTTACATGCAAGTACACCTATGAGCTTTTAATGAATGAAGTATTGATAACTACATGAGAATATGTGAAGTGGAAATAATGCATTTCTTTCCACTATTTCCTTTGGGAAGCTTTCTGAATAATATAGCTAGTATCTTTATTGTCTTGTATTAAAAATGCCTCGAGTTCTAATTCAGATAATTATAAAATTATTTCTTATATTAAAAATATCATAAATTTTCTTATGAGAATATATGAAAAGAAAAGTCAAAATTATAAACTTAAATGAAATAAACATAAGCAAATGTCATAAAAATAGTGAGAACTATAGCAGTTATAACTATACTGCAGAAAAACAACAAAAAGGTAAGAAATAAATTCAGTTTCATGGCTAGTGAAAAATGATGTGTTAGGGTTACTTAGATTCCTGTTGTAACAGTAAATTGCATTGATAGACACAGAATTTAGGTAAATCCCAGAAGCAGTGTCATCCTCCATAAGAAACTGGGAAAACGAAGACCAGACATGGTCAGCAGAAAACAGGAAGATGGAGCAGGGTTTTGGAAAAAGACTCTGGGAATTGATTCTGAGCCATGACTACCCTGCTCATCTCACAAGGGTATTTCAGAATCAAGAGTGTCCTTTTTGCTTTCATCTCAGTTGATTTCCTCTGCTTTAAAACCTTGTGAACAACCATTTGAATAGTCTACAGACTGTAAGAAAAACCACGTGTTCCAAGTCAAACTCTTCATTTTTTCCCCCAAATTTTAAACTCCAGGCTGACTTTAACTTTCATGAATGGACCTTTGAGCACACTGTTGTTTGCCTGTGAATTGCTTTTTGATACTTTTATTTCTTTCTGTAATAAACTCTGCTTTTAATCTCCGCCTCTGACAAGTTCAGGTCCTTCCCACTGAAAGCTCCACCACCTCCTCTGGTCTATTATCAATGGTAGAATCAGGTTGATCTCTTTTATTACTAGGTCCTATTGCAACCCTGACAAGTAGCAGACACTTAAGATTTGTTATGGTTGTGGATTGGCACAAAGAGCCTTCCAAAAGTCTTCACCATTTCCATTTTAAAGTGCTTTTTATTTAAAAATTAAAAATAATTGTTAAATGTGATGTGTGTGTGTGTGTATTTTTCTGAATAAATAAATGTAATCTGTTCAGTTTGGATGAAATATTATGTGTGAATGTTTTAAGTACTAAATGGCATTTAGTACTGATAAACCAATCATTATATGATACCATGGAGAAGATTATCTCCTGTGCCCCATATTTCTTAGTTATCTGTCATTCTTTGTCTAGGGTTGAGGCCTAGTGGTCTGCCCACATTCCAGGTTATCACACCTTCATGTGCCTTGTAGAAAGGGAAATGTTAGTTTATACTTCCACTACCAGCACAGCAAACAGTCAAGTCTCCAACTCTCGTTCATACATCAGATTTCTGGAAGAAAACAGATAGAACCCTCATTTGGGAAGTTATTAGAGTAAGGATTCATGAAAGGAATATTTACAGAGATGCAGGATTGTATAGTAAGATGACAAGGAACAATGAAGAGCCATTGTCATTTGAAGATCAGATGGCTGATGGAAGTTGTCACTAGACAACAGGGAGATGACAGAGCATCTACAGCTATCTCACTCTGCATGAAGGGAGTCATGTCTCTTCTCAAGTTCATATTGTTCCACACAAAGCCCTACATCAGTTATAGGCAGTGCATGCAAAGAGAAGGCAGTGAACCAGGAGAACAAGCTGAAGGTATCAAGGACATTTTGTGATTTCCCAGAGTAGATATCAAACATGTATATGAATATGTGAAATTGTTATCACTGAATCCTGCCCCACTGACTTTTTGTTATATGTTCCTTTGTCAATAATATTCAGTGCCTCTTTGTTTGCTCTCCCCTCCACCATGTTCTGCTGCACCCAACTCCTGCAGTCTTTGCCACACTCCAGTGGGGTCACACTGTTTTCTGTGAATGAGACCCCTCAGTAGACCTCTATCTCTTGGCATCAAAGTGGAAACTGTAAAGTCATCATAAATGGCTCTTCATAATGAGGCTCCTGTGTATAGGGAGATCATCCCAGCCATTATGCCTTCCATCTGTATTTTATAGTCAATCAGTACAAAGCCACTATTTTTTTCAGTTTGTGAATTTTGTCTCTGTAAGGGCCGCATTGTTCTCCAGCTGTGCCAACTCTTTCACTGTGAAACCCTAGTCTGTCTTTGAGATGCCACAATTACATTCTCTGTAAATTCTCACCAGTACTATCAATTTTTATGTCTTATTGTGTACTTCTTACCTGACAGTTTTTTGGACCTATTTACTTATTTCAGTCCCCTGCTTTATATTGTGATCAAGATGCAACATTGCTCATTTTTGTTTTCTTTTTAAAATCTCTGTTTTTGCTGTCCAGGAAAGACACCGATTTATAATGGCCTATGATTCATATGATGACATCTGTAGTATCTTACAAGTATATTTAACAAAGCCCCCCAATTTCTCTAATTTCTTCCAGATACTTGGTTATGGCAATAATTCTAAGGGTTTAAGAAATACCTTTTAAAGCTCACCTGAACCATCAGGGTAAAAATCAAAAACAAGTCCAAAGCAAAAGCAAACCCTAAACTATTATTAGCTATTAATTTTGTCAGCTCCAGAATGTGGATAATCTGATAACTAGCTGGCCAGTACCACATTCCCAAACATTACAGAGAGAAAACTTGTAAGAAACTCTATTAGATTTTCCTAGAAAAATGTGAGGCTATTGTTAGCATAGTTCTCAGAGACCTAGAGTAAGACTTTTGAATGAAGAATTTGCAGCTGCCTTAAACATCTGCATGTCAATAAGCATAATGGCCCATGGTTTGGGCTGCCTTACAGGAGAGAAGCAAAGACAGACTATAGGGATTCTGATTTTTTTAAGTTATGCGTACAAGCATTTTGCTTTTACATATGTATGTGCTCCACATGTAGGCCTGGTTCTGTGGCAGCCAGAAGACAGTGTCAGGTTCCTTGGATCTAGAGTCACAAATGGTTGTAAGCCTTCTGTGTGTACTGGGTCCTCTGCAGGAGCAGCAACTGTTCTTGACCATTGATATATGTCTCTAGACCAAGAATAGCAGGTCCATATTAAAATGTTGGTTTGAAGTTCAATGTCTTGTTTTCTCTGGGGAAAGACATGGAATTATTCTCACCAATAATTAAAAATTTATTCACCAATTATGAATAAACTTTAAGAAAAAGTAAAAATCCGTTTCGTAACTATTATTATATCTCTTGATCAGCATTAGCATAACAATCAATATTTGAATATGGACAAACAGAATAGGGCATTCACAGCTAAAGGAAAGAAGGCACTCACAATTTAAATGTCTTTCCTTTCATTGACCTATACATATAACCGAAGATGGGTTCAGAGAGCAAGGGGATTTGACTAAGAGGAGAAAGTGGCTTTTACAGACAGTACACAGCACATGCACTGTTGGTTGACTAGAGATGGTGGCTGGTTGACCTGGATGAAGACTTTGAGCATAACAGTCTAAAGAAGAAACCACTTTCATGAATTTATTTTTCTTATCTAAGTTTAAGAAACCTTCCTTCTGATCTGTATGGGGCTGTGGAGTCTCCTATATGCCTGGATTCTGAAGTTATAGTAGAGACCCAGAGTACCAGACAGGGTTGTAATCTTTTACTACCTCACCTACTAAATGCTAGCAATGGGTCTGGCACTGTCATTGATGGAGTCGTGCCAGCATGCTTCATGCTTATGGCCTGGTAGAGAAGAGAAAAATTCCAGGCACTAGAAGTGTGATTGGTGTGAACCGAGGCTCATGCGCAAATGCAAGGAGGAGTGAATAGGAGCTTCTAACACTCACTTGCACATAATTTCTCTATATTGGATGGCATAAATTTGGGAAGCTGGCAGAGGTATTGAAATTTCTTGGGTAAAGACTGGTTGAGTTCAAGAACAAGGTATTTGATACATCCGCGTACAGATCCTGAGAGAACAAAGCATGTTTGAATGACAATTTAAAGAAACAAAACAAAGCAGGTAATGACTGAGAATGAGATGGCATGAAGGCTGTCAAGGAAGAAGACAGACGTCACATTGATCATAGTAAGAAAAAGCCCATGACATTGGTTTTCCTAGAGATGCTATGTAAATCTGGAGCTCTCCTGTACTTCCTGTAAGCCCATTTTCTTCAACTTGAAGACAGAATAGAACAGTAGTGAATACTTGGCTTTATTCGAGTCTGTGAGTAGCCACACACAATCTCAGTTCATTTTCTGTCAAGTTCATAGACTAGCCAAGTGAAAAGAGGGTGGGTGATTATGGCTGGGAGGGGTGGGTGGAAGGAAAGTGGCAACTTCTTTTGTTCATTCCTTTCAGACCTGATATTATCCAAAAGAAGAGAGCACAAAATGACACTGCATGCTCCTGCTGTGGAGAGGGCAGAATTGGTCATGGGCAATTGTGAGCACCAGAGCTGACATAGTACCCTGGTGACCTTAATGAGTTAAGGCATTGTCCAAAGTCTCTCATTTACAACTGGGAGGAATTTGGCCATTGAGAGGCAGGCTGAATAGGTCCATTTTTGTCCATTGTGATTTCAATGACAGGTCCAGTTTGCTCTGGTCTAAACTGACTCACCAAATCATGCACTCAGACAATTGAATCACCAACCCTTTGACACATTGCAGAATCTCTGCAGTGTAACAGCATCATCACTTCAGGCTGCAGCTGGGGGCATCCTTCTCTTTCTATTCTATCCTCCAGACAAGTTATACTCCAAAGCTTCTCTGGTACAGATTTTAAAATAAGAGATTGATATTGTCACTTACTTTCTGTTAGGCTCTGTGTGCTTTATAGGCGACGAAACTGCAATAAAACCAGACACGCAACAAGAGAGGCAGCTATTTCTTCTGATTCCCACATTTGCTCATCTTTAATAAACCAACATTATGTCACATCTGTTCCTCATTTTGTGTAGAGCTTTCTTAGGTATGTAATAATTACATTTACTTTTACCTACTCATGATGAGGCCATTTCAGCCAAAAACAATTTCTTAAAAATCCCTAGAGCTATTCATAAAGCTCTTTGAATGACACCTGGTAAGCTCTTACTATCATTCAGATCAAAGACTGTGTGGTAGAATGTTCTCCACAGTAATGGGTTTCAGAATACTACGTGGTTATATTATAAAACTTCTCCTAGAGTGGTTGATACCCCAGGCCATGATACTGCTGAGAGAATAATGAAAGTAACAGAAAAAGCACTATGAGTGTGGTCTGAACACTATTGGTCATGGAAGTACTTCTTTACTCTTCAGGTAAAAAAAGAAATATGGAAATAAGATCCCTTGAAAGAAGGCAAATCACCACATAGGTTAAAGTAAAGAAACTTCATCTTCATAAGAGAAAGATGCAAACTGATTAAAAATGTGTATGTTTTTATTATTTACCATAAAAATACTACTTGTGAATCAGAATAAACCTTATTATAAAGTTGGGAGCCAGCAATTCTTTTAAGATCCTGGTCACTTTCACAGGAACACTGGTAAAGCCTCATTTTGCTCTCTAGACACAAGTCTTAGCATAGAGATGGTAGAGCCCTCCTTCTCTCCAGAATCTAGTGCTAGCATTGAAAATGGGTAGACTTTGCACATTCTATTTTGGATTCTTTCTCCCTTATGAACGGGACTTGTTTCTTGCTTCCTTCCCTATCTCTTTCTATCCCTCCCTCATTTTATTCTTTCAAGACAGACAATAGAGTTGTAACTCTATAACTATACTTATCCTTATTAGCTGAATATTAGTTACTTTTTAAAATTTTTACTACAAATGTATCATTATTAGCTATAATTTTTTTAAAGATTTATTTATTTATTATGTATACAGTATACAGAAGAGGGCACCAGATGTCATCATAGATGGCTGTGAGCCACCATGTGGTTGCTGGGAATTGAACTCAGGTCCTCTGGAAGAGCAGTCAGTGCTCTTAACCTCTGAGCCATCTCTCCAGACCCCTAGCTATAATTTTTTAAGATGGAAAGTTGTGATGTTATGACAACAACTTTTTGAAGTCTCCACTCCCCTTTTAATATCTTTCTTTGTTACCCAGAAGAACACTTATTAAGCTGGCACTTGATTACCAGAGGTTTGTGGTTATGAGAATTTGTACATAGTTGGGTCTTATACTTAAACTACACTAGAAATAAAAAAGTACATTAGACATAATTACCACAGTTTTCATCCAGTGACACCCTAGAGTCCCACCTCAGTTATCCAGCTGTATTCATTTCCTTCTGCACAGGTATACAAAAATGTTCTCAACAGACCCTTGACAACATGCTTTGAATTGGTTTCTTTTGGAAAGTTTCATGTCTTCGTTGATCTAACTCCAAACACATTTCACATATTGCCTTCAGTTCACTATGTCTGCAGTTTATCAGTTATTTGCAAATACAATCAAATAACTACCAGCAGTATGAAAGGCCTCCCTTTGCTCCACTTCTTCACCAGAATTTGTTGCTATTTGTTTTCACTTTTTTTTTGTGATGATTATCCAGACATGGATGAGTTGAAATCCCAATGGAGTTTTAATTTTCATTTCCCCAATGGCTAAGGATAGCTAAGGATGTTGAACTCCCTTTTTCTCCATATGTTGTTTAATCATTTGTATTTCATCTTCTGACAACCCAACTCTTCATTTTATTAGCTCATTTATTAATTGGGTTATTTGGGAATATTTTTTGGTATGTACTTTTTGAATTCTGTGTTTGTTCTACATAGTAATTCTCTTTTCACATATATAGTTAGCTATATATATATATATATATCTGTCATACACACACACACACACACACACACACACACACACACACACACACACACAGATATGTTCCATATACTTTCCCCTGAACACTTAACCAACTGTTTCCCTTCCTGAGCAACAGTTTAATTTATTGGGATAAAATAGTCCTTATTAATAATAGCTGTCATCTTGTCATCAGTAAAAACAACTGAGAAATAGTTTATTCCATTTCCTTTAGAATAATACATAATGATATATTCGTTGATATAGCTATCAAATGGTAATCTTTGTATTACTTGAGCCTCAGACAAAAATAGCCTTCTTGATATTTTTCTTGGACATTATCTCAAGAGCCAACATAAATATACTCCTATTTTTGCTTGGCCAAATGACTGACATTTTGGTGCAGCCAGAGATTCATCTCTTCATCACACACAGGCAATAATACAAGCTCCTGTTTGTCTATTCTAGGAAATGACTAAGAAAACATAACCCCAATCCTCCACTCTACACTAGGTACCAAAATAATTTCACAGCTGATTTAAAACTCTTACCCTTGTCTTCATGCCCCGAGTGTGATGTGACCTGTCTATGCAGGAAACCATCAGAGCGCTTTCTCCTATCCTCATTCTGTTTTGTGTGTCCCCACTCACAGCAGTGCTTTGTTCCCATAGTTAACCTCACAGAACAAGATAAAGCTTTCTTGCCCAATGAAGCAAGCAGTAAAAAAAAAGTTTCTCCTTAAAATTGTACCTCTGTCTCAATTTTCCCCCCAGAGATAGATATTAATCGTGCCCCCTTGGCCAACTCAGTCAATAGTCATGGAACCTTAGAATATAAAAATTCTCAGTGATTTTCTATGTTGCTCACATCAAACTATTTCATTATATCTAACTAAAATGAAGTAGAAAATGGGAGACAGTGTGTGTTCACCTCTGGAATGATCTCATATATTTTCTAAGCATGTGATCTCTCTGGCTTCCTTTAGATGCAGCTCAGGGGCCCTGAAACTTGGCTATGTGGTTGCTATTCAGTTAAAGTAGTTTTTCTTTCATTATTCCATATGAACAATAACAACACCATGTAAGTCACATTATACAATACAACACAGGCTTCACTTTGATAATATATTTCATGTAATCAAGCCATTGTCTGAAGAAAAAATGATATTCTTTAGGGCAGTGATAACCTTATCAAAATTCTTCCAGGTGAAACTAAAAATTTTACTGCTGATTTTTCTCAAAGTTCATGATTTTACCCTTCAGTTCTGTAAGCATCAGATTAAAGCGTCAAAATCTATAGTGGCTCATATTTATTGTGGAAAGAAATTTAGATCAAGTCTTCAAATTATCCCCATCAAATAGTGAACAAATAGAAAGGTGACCTTTATAGACATTATAACCGATAAATACTAGGTTGGATGATTACATTAAACAAGGCACTGCATGACATTAGTAAAACTAAAGCATGCTATCATGAATAAGACTAAAGCTATAGAGTATGAAGGGAAAGTTCTATTCCAGTGGGAGCTTGCTACTTAGATGCACCAAGCACACAGCATCCAGCCTGCAAGAAAACAACTAAACACAAAATAGGAGGCATAAAATCTGTTGGCAGATTAAAACAAATTACTTAATGCCTCTTATAAAGGAAATAATTTGGAGACTGATAATGAACATCATAAAAACAGGCATGTGTCAGATTTCTTTCAGTTTGTATAGGTATTTTTATATTTATGGTGTGTATAGCAGTAGGATGATTTTCTCCTCAGAATGTGAACATTGTTATGGTTAGACTTCTTTTTTTTTTAAAAAAAGATTTATTATGTATACAGTATACAGAAGAGGACACCAGACGTCATAATAGATGGTTGTGATCCACCATGTGGTTGCTGGGAATTGAACTCAGGACCTCTGGAAGAACAGTCAGTGCTCTTAACCTCTGAGCCATCTCTCCAGCCCATGGTTAGACTTCTATATTAATTTAGGTTGAGAAAATGGCTTTTGGAGATAGCTTTAATAGACTATTAGACAGATAAGACATTAGAAAGTAACTTTTCTATTAATAAATAAATAACTTTTCTATTTAATAGCTAATAAAAAGTAATCTATTCTGAATTAGAATAGATTCAGAAAGACTGGTCAGAGGATAAAGTATGGCGATCTTAGTACAATCCTTGGAGCTTATGTAAAGATAGAAAGAGAACCCACTCCACATATCTGTCCTCCACTATATGGGTATCATGCATGTACCTCCCTCCACACAGCTTTCTCTCTCTCTCTCTCTCAATCACACACACACACACACACACACACACACACACACACACACACCACAAGTTTAAATTAACAAAAATGCATTAAAACAGGGGTGTAGAAATCTTCCCTAATCAGTAAACTGCTTTTTCTTACTTGGGTCAGTGGCCATAAGGAGGTAGAAAATACCGCTAACTGCACGTCATATTGGAGAGTCTGAAATGCCAGACTTTGATTCCTGGTTTGCTATTTTCTAGGATTTTTATACACAAAAAGTTACTTTTTAAGGTTCAGGATTGTTTTCTATTTAGACTGAGGGTAATAATTTCTTTAAATAATACCCTTAAAGCTATATTAAGTATTAACAACAAAGAATGTATGGTATTTAGCATAGCAGCCAACACCTAAGTGGTCTGTTAATAATAATTTACTATTTATTTATTTAAATTGATGTGTATGTGCTGTGTCTCCGCCAGTTTTAGCCAAGGACAGAAGAGGCAATCAGATGCCTTGGACATGGAGTCACACTTGATTGCAATCTACCCAACATAGGTGCCAAGACGCAAACTCAGTTTCCCTGGAAGGTAAATGAAGACTGTTAACCTCTGCATCATCTCTCCAGCCTCTGTCATCATTAGCTATTCCTGACCAATGGACATTAGCAATGTACAACTCTGAAGAACTTGTATCTTAAACTTATTATTGTTCTTTTGGCATGAAAAATACAGTGGTCAGAGAAGATTAGCAATAACCAAAGACATACATTTAGGAAAGGATACATGGTATAGCTAGTAACTGAATAAGTTAAACAGGGTCTCACACAGCTTTTCAAGTCACTGCCCCCCATTTATTTTAGTAGTAAAAGCAGGGAACAGTGTTTACTGACACTTGGTAGATATTCATGACTGATAACTAAGAATTCAAAGATGATCTAGAATTTAGTAATTAACAATTACTAATATTTACTGAGAATGAGTCACAATGGTAACTGTATTTTTTTCCTTCTGTTATAGATTTTTCTACTAAAACTAAGAGGCTGGTGTGGTAATGGCCAGTAGAAAAATCTTAAGACCATTCAAATATCACAGGAGCTGTATCGCTGTTAGAACAGTGAGGAAACAATGGCACTCTTGGAGACTTCTCATCTGCAATTTGGTATATTACAAATTTGGTATAAGACTGCTATTCTTTGTAATTCTCAAATTTTCCCAATGTAGCCTGCTGGTCATGGTTTTAAACAAGAATAAACTTTTTGGAAGTATTTAAAGAGCTGCATTTAAAAATAGGCCTATTGTGACATATATTGTAGAGGATACCAATCCTCACAGATACATAATGGAGAAAATAAAATGTTAATTACTCAGGGTTGTCTCCTCAATGGAAGAAATAAATATCTGCTTTCCATACTGAAGGCTAGAAGCAGATGTTGTTAATCACATGGTGACCTTTCTGGTCTGTAGGATCAGTCAGCACCCAAATCCCCCAGAATGTTTATCCAAGACTCTTTCTCTCTAGACCTTTATTTTTAGCTTTGTTTCTCAGTCAGTAGAATCTACACTCAGGAAAGATGTCACATGTACTTTATAGCCTGACCTCTACATCATCTCTGTCAGGATCTAGAAGCTTAATTCAGCACCTCCTAAGTAGTGTGAGCTGAATATTCCTTCTTATATCTTGAGTTTCATCTCCCAGCTAGTATTAGAACTTGCAGA
The DNA here is from genome assembly GCA_004025045.1 of Sigmodon hispidus. Lineage (NCBI taxonomy): Eukaryota > Metazoa > Chordata > Mammalia > Rodentia > Cricetidae > Sigmodon > Sigmodon hispidus. Next base: position 118,940 of record PVIH01000179.1, on the reverse strand, counting down.
ACCCCACCACATATCCCTTGTGTATCTGAAAGATTTATATGTAAAATGGAAAGATGTAAGAAATGTTCCCAATCATATAAAATTGAACAAAAATGATACAGGTGAACTTTGATGAACGTGAAGCTTTGTCCTGTGAACACTGAAATAACCTCATCCACTAGAGATCAGAGGCATGTACATATGTGGTTACAGGAAAGAATGACTCATGCATTGATAAAATCCAATCAATCTTCTTTCATTATCCCATTTCTTTTATCAGAGGTCTACTTTGGATCAATATACCTTTATGTATTTGTGAAATTCCCAATTTGTGATTCACAGCATTGCAGAATTTAGAAAAAAAGAAAAAAAGAAAAAAACCAAAGAGCCTGAGCATTAGAAAGATAAAAAGGAAGAGAACTAATCACAAATTTGATTTAGGAGACTTTATCCCATAATCTTGGAAAATACAGCACAAACTAGGGCCTTAAGTTGACTTGTATGAAAATCACTTTATTTATTTTCCAAATAAATTTGTTTTGACACCTACTAGGTCCCAGACATTTTTTCTATAAAGTAAAGAATCTGGATTAACAGACATTGTTGGCTCCCCATGAGAGGCCTTATCCTCTTTGAGGAGTAGATGATGGGTGAGGTGGAGGGAAGCTGGGGGGGGCAGTGTGAGGAGGGGAGGGAAGGGGTACTGTAGTTGCTATATAAAAAAGAAACTTAAAAAATCTGGGTTGAATAAACACAACAACAAAAAATAAAAAATCATTTACTCATGACTCTTATACTCTAGAGAAAAAAAATAAAAAGAAGAGATCCTGTCTCTATCAATATTGTTATAAAATAGGCACCTGACACTTGGTATATATTCATAATAATATTGGCAGAATAAAATGAAAATCAGAAACAATTTATATAAGGACTAAAGTCTTGTTTTCATCATATATGTCATCGTATTTTATTTTCAGGTTATATAAAGGTATTATAGATTCAAATATTTCTGAAGAGAGAGAAAGGATTTTTGCTTCTGTTTTCATTAAAATTAAACTGAAGTGGGTTAGGCATGCCTGAGTCCTGTGCTTCTCTGATTTGCTGTAAACTGTAGCAGGTTTGACTGCATTGTCTGGGAAAATTACCATTGTTTCTGAGTCTCTCCAGGAGACTATTGCCCTTGCTCACTTCCTTTCCATCTCTAAAGGTACATCTTAGATTTCTACATGTCCTTTAAGACTGTGTTGAGACAATTCTTTGTTTGTGATTACTGTCTTTTTTCCCAGAAAAAAAAAAGTGCTCATTCCCTCCCCTTTGTGCTAAAATTTCCTTTATTATTATTTTAAACCTCTATCTTTCTTCTCTGTGTGTGTGCATGCAAGCGTGCATGCTTGAGGGCACACGTGTGTGTGTGTGTGTGTGTGTGTGTGTGTGTGTGTGTGTGTGTGTGTGAAGGAACGTCTCAGGTATGGAGAGATTGGAGGACAATTTGTGGGAGTCAATTCTTTCCTCCTAAGACATGAGCTCTGTGGTGATATATTATGTATTTTTAAGGAAAATCAGTTTGGAATATCACAGGACACTGTCACTCACAGTCAAGCTATAAAAACATTTAATCCCATCACTCAGGAGACAGAGATCTTTCTGTATTTCTGTGAGTTCAAGGCCTAACAGGCAAGTAGTGGTAGCTCACACCTTTAATCCTAACTCTAGGATTATGATACAGAACCAAGAAGTAAAACAGCTGGGTGAGGAAAGAAATATAAGGTAGGAGAAAGCAGAAACTGAAGATTTTGTAGAAGCAACCAATCAAGCTGAGGGTCCTTAAAGACAGACAGTATTTACCATGTTCAGCCTCAGAAGTTGGCTGGGTGAGAATTGACTGTGGTTTGTTTCCTTTCTCTAATCTAAACTGGCTTTTACCCAATATCTGGCTCTGGGTTTTTACTATATACCAGTTAGAGTTCTAAGAAGAAACTCAAGTTACCAAGGTCCTGAAGGTTGTCAGAAAGTGCTTTCACCTGCTCAGCCATCTTCTTTCCCTGCCAGCTTTTTAAATTTTGCTTTGATATCAGCTCTCCTTCTCTTCCTCCCTCTCTCTCTCTTCCTCTGTGTGTGTGTGTGTGTGTGTGTGTGTGTGTACCAATGACTCTAGTTAGTGTTGCCTTCAGGAGCATGTGTGAGATGTTACTTACAGGAGAATGAACAACTTAATTGTGCAACATCCCTAAAGAAAATGTATCTCTTTCCCTCAAAAGTAACTTCCAGAGGAGTAGCTTTTAACTCCTCTGGAAGCAGTGTGGTCTTGTGAACCGCCTTCTTTTAGCCCCTTCCCAGGGCATGAATTCTATTGAATTAAATGAATTCTATTCTGGTCTACTTTCAAAATGGCATCCACAGAAAAAGATTGGAGGTTGCATACATTGATTTCCCTCCCTCTGTCTTTCCAAAAGACTTAACTGTGAAGAGTTGATGAAGACCTAGAATTCTTTAGAAGGATTTTTCTGAAGGCTATATTAAATGAAGAATGTCCTGCTGTCCTAAGGAAGATCTCACTTAACCCTGCTTCTTTGTTTGGTGGACAACCAAAGAAGAGCCACAAGAAAGAGTTGGTAATCATAAATTTGTTCTAGTGATAGAGAATATATACTACTTCAAACAGGTGCTTTAAGATTTTAAACTGTCACTGATTTCAATGTAGTGACAACCTCTCTCTAAACCATTCTTCTGTATAAGGAAGTTGTGTATCCTCTCTCCTCACCACTTCCTGGATGTAATCCATTTAGGATTGTTTACATTTTGACATCTCAGATGGGTTTTTAAAAACTTGTTTATCTCCATCTACATAATGTATATTGTTTGTTAAGGTGATAGAGAAAACTCTACTTGTTTCTTACATCCTAACTGCGTGCAAAAATCTTGCCTGCATTTCAAGGTCAGAGCGTAATTCTTTGGTATCTAGCTCAACAGTCTAAATTTGAACTGAGAGGACCTTGAAGGATTTTAGTAAGAGAGTAAAGAATAATTCTGAATCACAGGGATTGGGAGTTGAAAAGCTGCATGGATGTACATAATATGTACAGTGTTTGAAATATAGTGATAGCATACACAACTAAAAATTCTTGGTAGCTATTGTTGCTCATGTTAATTTTTACATTATTTTTAGTAATTTACTCACAAAGTTTATATACATTATTTCTGAAGCCTGTAATTATGTTTATTTTCTATATTAAAATAACTCCTTATACTTTGTAAACCCAGAGCCATACTAAAATTTACAATTTAAATAAACTAATAACAAAACAGTTAGTGATCATTTTAAGACTGAGGGTTTTAAAGGATACATTATAAAAAAAATGAACATGCAAAAGCAGCACAAAGCTAAATTATTTATTATGGAAAAATTAGTCAATCTAGTTACTCCCCTAAATTTTACATGAATAAAATATTACAGAAAATTTCCTTTTGGGTGATCAGTATATAGATCAGAAACTCCCCAAAGAAACTGTATTAATAAAGTTAACTCATTCTTTATTAATGCCCTAGGCATTTTAGCAACATGCAAAGTGAAATATCTACCTGAAAAATGACTTTAATGATAAGTTATTTCTTTGCCTTATGTACATAATGGAAAATTAGTTCAGGAAGTAAATCTCAAAGGGCAAAAAATAGCCAACTGTGAAATTTGCAAATACTTTCTTGGATTGGGTACAAATGCTATCCAGGCCAATAGCAGAGATAAATTCTTTCTATCCTATTTACAGCCCCAATCCTGATTAGTTAAGATCTCATTTTCCAGTTTGTGAATTATCTAGGTCTTTGAGTCTTCTCTTCCCTCTGGCTGATTACCTCCCATTTCTCTACTTATTATCATCTCTACTAAAAATGGGGAGGAGTCCAGGTGAAAGAAAAATAACATTATATTGGCAGTCCTAAATACTCTGGTGCTTGGGTTAAAAAAAAAAAAGCTAATAATTATTTCCAGTTGGCAGTATGCACACTCTCAAGCTTTTCTCTTTTGTGTAAAGACTCAGTAAAGACAAAGAGCACAATATAGCACAAGGGGTAGCCTTGGGATCAGATCTCATCAGATGTCAAAATCTTAGCACTTACAGTTTGGGAAATACCTTAGGAAGTATTTGTCTTCACCTGTATATCAAATCCTTATCATGAAACAGAGTGACAGACTTTTGTTACTCACTAAGTTCTTGAGAGTTAAATGGAAAGAAATATAGGCTCAACTGGAATTTGGTGTTTCTGTGAAGCTGGTATACATTGTCATTCATTGGATTGGATTTCCACATACAATTCCCTTGTCATTTGCCCCTCCCCCCCCCTTTTTTTAATCAAGGCTTCAAGGCTTGTTTTCTGGAAAGGCCAGTAAAGCTCCAATGTTGTCTTTCTCTGAGTGTTTGCTTGGCTCACTGATGCTTTCTTACATGTGCATCCCAGGAGAATTAACAGGAAGTGGATGTTTGTATATGTTTCTCCTATAATGTTTCTCATGGTAATGTGAATTTTTGTTGTTGTGACTTTGCATCTTTAAATGAATACATAGCCCACAGATAGTATTTTGAGTCAAATGACAGTTTGTTATACATGTTTAACTGTTTTATAAAGTATTTCCTCGTTTGTAATATTTTTAGCCTGGCCAGACACTAAACTAGTAGTCAAATATTTCCTAAGTTCAGGCTCCGTTTAGATAGTTTATAGTGACTGGATCATGCTTGTAAGTCACAGGCACAGACCTGCATCTACCTTAAGTGGAATCAATTACCTATCCATACAGATGGATTTAAATGAAAAAATTACTAAAGGAAAGTTTTGGGGGACCTTTGAAATAGTAATTCATTAATGTTTAAAAATTATTCTAAAAAGTTTTCAAAAAATGCCTTGAAAGACCTAAAGGAGAGAAATATGAAATTAGTTCCCTGTGAAAACCAAAATAATTGAAGAAGGTTTCTTATGGGTACAAACTAAAAGAATGGGAAATATTTATTGCTGAAAAAGAAAGCTAAAGAGGAGAAACTGTATCAACAACCTCACCCATATGGAAAAAAGGAAGAAAGAAGAAAGGGAGAACAGGAGGGTGGAGGAAGATGTGTTTTTGACACATGAAGTGCAGGATCGCAGGTTAACCGCTAACCTTGAGCTAGCATTCTCAATTTCAACTCCACAATACAAAGGGGGAACTTTCTAAATCAAGTTTTAAAAGTTAATAGATTAAATTACCTTAGAGACTAGGAAAAGATAAATATTACAGAGTGGAGCAGGGAAGAAGAGAGATAACTGTTAAAAATTTCCTATCACCCCCTCTCTTCCCTGATATCCCCGTGCCTTTGAAGGAGGCATTATAATTGAGTTCTCCAAAAATTAAAACACAAAGATTACTAGATTGATATTAAAATAAGTGGGCCCACTGACTACATGTCTGGGCTTTTTTAGTTTTGACCTTGGTCTACATCTGTTCACATGAAGACCTGGCCCCCTCTTGAATTTCTTCAGATAAAGGAAGAATCTGAATTCATTGCATCTCCCCAGTTTTCTGGGTTTCTTTTTAGCTATTCACTGGGTTCAGTGACTTCCCTCCAAATCAGAGAGACACTATTCTTACCAAAGGCCATCTGATTACAAAAAGACAGGGAATTTGCAAAAGCCTGTATTGTAACTAGTTAATGCTTGTATAATGACTATTATAAAGGGTTTGATAGATTGTTCTTATAATTTTCTCTTACTGAATGACATGAACTACCAACATTTGAATTTCTCACAAAGCCAAAGCTGAGAAACTCAACCACACCTGTCTTATATTTCTTAATATTGTATAAGGTTAGTTTTAACTTCCTGTGAGTTCCTATGACTCAGCATCTGAGTGAGGAAGCAGAAAATGGAAGATAACTTCATGGACAGCTCTGAGGTACTCAGGGTAGCCTGGAAGCTGGACTGAGGAGACTAAAAGCCAAGTGTTTGAGTTTTACCCATTTGGAAATGAGTCTTTTTTTTTCTGTATACTTTTTATTATTATTATTATGAACAAAGAAGCATGCTTTCTATCCCTGTATATCATTATTCAAGGTCCCTTCCCCCTCCTGCCACATCAGGTCATTTTTTCTTCTCCACAACTCCCCATCCCCTCCCTGGACAGGCAGCAGACAGTCCCATGGTCCCACTGTCCCAATATTGCTTAGTTCAGTCTCCACTCTTGGCAGATCCAGTTTTGTCCCCTCTCCCTCAAGAGTGAGTCAGGTGTTCCTTTAGGTCGAATGGGATCCAAAGAGTCAGTCCAGGGTCTTAAGCAATACCTCATCAAAGGTATACTAATAATCTTTTTTTTTTTTTCAAAGAAGTCACACTTTCTAACCTTGTATATCCTTATTCAAGGTCCCTTCCCCCTCCTGCCACATCAGGTTATTCTTTCTTCTCCACAACTCCCCATCCCCTCCCTGGGCAGGCAGCATCTTAAAGAGAATCTGTTTTAAACCGATTTGGTGAAGTATACTTCTACCCACTGAGGACAGCAGTACTCTCAGAGCTGGGCTCCTGGATTGTACAAAATGGAAAAAGTAAGCCAAGCAGCTGCATCATCACTTTCTGGCTGTTAACTGTGGATCAGCATGACCAACTTTTGAAAGGTCCTGATGACTTGCCTTGATAGATATGATGATAGACTCTAGGTCTGAGCTGTGAGCTGAAATAAACACTTTCTTCCTTCAGCTGCTTCTGTCTCGGTATTTTACCATAGCAAAGGAAAAAAGAGATATGAAGCATAAGATTGGTGTGGTTTCTTTTCATTATATATAGCAGTTACCTATCTCATTCTCTATATAAGAAATATACATCTCTTTGCTTTTTAAAAATTATTAATTCTGATAAGTATTGTTAAAGTTTTACTTGTTTGGTCTGCTCATGCCAGGTTTGCATTCATCTAATCTTTCTTTTTTCTTTTCAATGATTCTTTTATCATTCATCTTTAGTCTATCATTTGACTGCCTACTTTTTAAAAAAAGATTTATTTATTTACTGTGTATACAAAAGAGGGTACCAGATGTCATGTCATCATAGATGGTTGTGAGCCACCATGTGGTTGCTGAGAATTGAACTCAGGACCTCGGAAAGAACAGTCAGTGCTCTTAACCTCTGAGCCATCTCTCCAGCCCCCTAATTACTTACTTTAAACTTAAGTAATTTTCTCCTAGATTTCAAAGGTAGTATTTAAGGTCATTAATTCAATTCTTTCCTGAATTCATTACTCATGTGTTTATGCATTTGGTCTTATAGTTTTCTTCACCAGTAGTTCCTGTATGGAATATGATGAACCTAGATATATTTTAATTTTCATTTACTTCAAAATACTTTCTAATTTCAGTTTTTTGATATGAGTTAAGAATGTATTATTTCCCCTTAATTGTTTGAGTATTTTCCAAAAATATTTTTGTTTCAATTGTAAATGAATTATTTTGTCATCAGAGTATGTATTTTGTACGACTTGAATTATTCTAAAAGTATAGGACTTCTTCCACAGACTGGAATATGACTTCTCTTTCTAAATATACTGACCACATACACAAAAAAAAATCCCAACAGACAAATCTGTGTTTTATTAACACTGAGTGGTATGTTCAAAAGTGTCAATTAGATAAGGTGATTGATAGAATATTTCAAAACTAATAGTTTTATTCTATTAATTACTGATATCAAGGTAATAGACATCAAAATATAATTTTAGGTTTTCCCATTGTTCCTGAAAGCTATATTGGTTTTTGCTTCATATATCTTTCAGCTATGTTATTATATATATAAACGGTGCTATTATGGTCTGTTATGATTAAACTGATCCTTTACCATGACAACATGATCTTTTTGTTTGTTGGTTCTGGTAATATGCTTGCTTTGGCATCTATTTTATCTGTTACTAATGAAATATTTTTTATTAATGTTGACATGGAATAAATTTCAATATCTTTGATATAAATCATATTTGAGTTGTATACTTATATCATAAATATAGCTTGGCCTTGCTGTTATATTTAGTCCATAAATCTCTGCTTTTTAATTGAGGTGTTTAGGCTGTTTATATTTTCGATGTGACACTGAATGATCAGACTTAACTCCATCATCTTGCTCTAAACTTTATTTTTCCTCTTCCTTCCCCTCCCATTCTATACTACTATCCTTTCTTCTTCAGACGCTTTAAATAATTTTATATTAATTTTACTTTTTAGATACAGTCTCACATTGTAGCTCAGACTTAACTGGAACTCACTATGTATCCCAAGCTGTCTTCTTCCTCACAGTAAGCTCCCTGACCCAGCTTTTCCAGTGTTGAGATCTTAGGCATGGGCCTCCACACCTGACTTCTCTGTGTTCTCTTTCTCTTTTATCTGCCTTCTTTTGTAACGAGTGGATCATTTTATGTCTATTGTTAGCTTTTTATCTGTAATTCTTGACCTCTGCTCCCTCCATCACTCTCTCCCTCCATCTTTCCCCTAACTCTCTCATTTATCATTTCAATGCCTTTCAGTTTGCTATTCTTTTGATATGCTATAGGTTGTTTATGACTTCTATCATATTTCTTTCCCAACTCACAGCAATTTTTAAATCTCTGAAAGCTTAAATCTTTTATCTATCTTCTATTTCTTAGCCTTTTGACTATTTGGAATATTATCTTTATACTAATTCTGTGTTGTCAGTTCTGAGATGGTTTATATCAATTGACTTTCCTTTGATTATAAATAACATTTTGTCATTTCTTACATAGCAAGCAAATTTTATTGGTTGTATGTCACTGTAAATTTTATTTTGGTTGGACTGGATATTTCTATATCCCTCAAAATATTTTCAAGTTTTGTTTTAAGTCGATAATTTCAGCCTTTGGAAAACAACTGCAATGATCAATTAGGATGCTCCCTTATGTTCTCTGCAGTGGTTCCCATTGATGGGGTTTCCAATTTATTGTTATTCCAAAGTTTATAGAAACAAACAAAATAGCCCTTGCTCTCTACGCCACTTGGACAGTTATTCTCTATAAGCTGGTTGACTCACATGCACAGACTAGCTTACAATCTGCTACACACTGTATGTGTGAGAAGGGATCCTGAGTAAGTTCTGACATATTTTCTGTTCACTTTGTTTTTCTGTCTTTTTCTCTGTCTTTTGAACTCTGGTCAGTGTGTTCTCTGATCCCGCAGCTGTGTCTCAGTTCATTCTCAGAAACTCTCAATAGTGAGGGAGAATTTTGTTTTTCATATTTCAGTGATGACTATCTTGACTGTTTAGTGTTTTGGGTCTTAAAGCTCATTGCTATGTTTGATCCTTGTAGTCTCAGTTGGGAAATTCAACCAGATTTTCATTACTCTACCTAAGCTGGAGCAGAAACTTCCTTTTAAGTATCTGGAGACAGCCATCTCAAGAAAATATTTATTCATCATCATAGTCCCTCTGCACAGTCCTCACAATCCTAAGTCGAAGCCTGTGAACCACAACAACAAGTCTGCTTGGCATGATGTCTCCAAAGGTTCAATAGTAGCAGCTTAATTTGAAGATAGCCAATAGTTGTCTAATTAAGCTTAAGGCCCTCTCAATAGCAGGAAGGCATGCCTGGCATTATAACCTAGTCAAGTGCCCATTGCTGGAAAGGGGACTTGTCTATGTTCCAATAAGAAAACATATTGTCATTTTCCCAAACCAATATAATTTCTAACTATATTCTCAATAATTATTACTATTTTCAAAGAAGCTGCTTTTTATAGTAGCAGAGGCCACTACAGAGATATGTAAAAGGTCAAAGTGCAGAGAAGTGACAGAAGGTGTTCAGTCTCACTGGAACATCTACAACTCAAGACCTACATAGAAACATCAGAGAACCCTGGGGAGGAAAAGGCAGAAGGTCTGTAAGAGTCAGAAGATCAGGACATCTGCTGCTAGATAGCATCTTTGAGTTGTCTCATGGATGCTGTATCCATGAAATGTCCACAATATGGCCACCTAAATAAGACCTGAACAATGACAACACCAGTAGTCAAGCCAATATTGGTTTGATAATTTCCCAGAAACCAAACCTAGATGAATGGGTACTAAGAGATGGAGTATCACTATTCTCCAGGAACAAGCCCTTTATCCAAATATGTGTGTGTGTGTGTGTGTGTGTATGTGTGTGTATGAGTGTATGTATATGTGTATACATGTGCTTGTGCACCTGTGCACAGTTAGATGCAAATATACCCATATTAAAAAAAAAAGAGGTCATGAATTTGAAAGGGTGTGGAATGGTGAGTATGGGTGGGCTTGGAAGAGGAGAGAGGTAGGAATGATATAAATATGATACTTTTGCATATATTCCTCAAAATATTAAAAAATGTAAAAAATATTTAGCTACAGAGAGTGAAAACCAATAACATAGCCTCAAGTTTAGTATATTATCCATTCTGATTCATTCATTCATCTTTGATAGTTTTTATGTAGATAAACACAATTAAATGTTTTTTTCTTTTTGGCTTTTGTGTTTAGATTGGAAATACAACTACCTGCCATTCTTTCAGTATTGTTTTAAAGGGAAGTTATGTAACTAAATGAATAAATGAAAGAAACACAAATGAATACAATGGATGAAATACTAGACAGAAAATCTTGCATGTCATAGGACATACAATTCTACTTATTTATCTCTTTAATAATAGATAAATAAGACTCGAGACAGGGTTTTGAAGCATAAATCTAATTAATCTTATCAGTCTAATAAAAACCAGCAGTCAGATGTTACGGTGAAAGCTGAAAGATCAGAGAAGCAGAGGAGCATCCCACAGCCATCTCTTACTTCTCTGGATCCTCTGAAAAAAAGGGCTGAGATCCTGTCTCCATGCTGCGTTATCACTTCCTCTTGCCTGTCTGTACAGACTTCCAGACCTCTACGGTAATTAGTGGCTAGCTCTGCTCCCTGACTCCAAGCAAGTTTTTTTTTTTTTTCCTTAGAACACAAAGTATCACATAACAGACTCTTCCCAAGTTTTAAGATTATAGGCATAATCCAATAGGGTTGTTCAATCTCTAACTTCTTTTTATATTGGTACCTACTTAAAAATAATATTTTATATAAACTAGCAGTTCACATAAATTTTGAAAATAATTTTCATTATATATTTTAAGTGCTATAACTCTGTTGTTCCTTTTGCCTTATCAAATATTTCTTGTAGAATCTATCAAAAAAATTACCAGATTGAACTGGAATAAAAGTTAATGCAAAAAATATTTTATGGAATATAATATATAGTAGTGAATAATTGCAGTGTGTAAGAATGTCATTCATAATACCTTAGTTATTCTGTATAATGATCTCTGAGGATAAGTAACACTATGGCACAGGTAATGACTGACGCTGACAGAGTTCCTGAATGGCAAGTCAGTTGAAAAGCTGTTTCCAGCCTACCCCTCCTAACTGTAAGCTCTCTGCCTTTATCAACTAAAGGAAAATCAGGATTGAGTTCCATGGGGATAAGAGGATATGAACTATTCTACTCCTACTTTTAAAAATTCCTATTACTATTATAACTTACACCTATAACTTAACAACCTGATGAGACAAAGCTAAAATATAAGGTTAGGTTAATGCAGTAGTTAGATAAAAAACGAAGTCTAGGAAATATCCAAAACTCTGGAATTTATAAACAGTAGTAAGAAATGACTGTGGTGTGAACAAGGGAACCGTCTCCAGGGGACCTACTAGCCTTCCCTTCTGCAGCTGCTCCCAGTACTTCCTTAATTTGTTACTTTTAAATCAGCTTGTAGAGAAATAGGTGCAAAAAGAGACTAGAGGTCAGAAAACTCCAGAGGGAGCCAGGTGGAATCCATTAGAGAAACTCCTGAATTTCAACTTGTGACTATCTCGCATCTTTCAATTGTCATTGCTGACCAGATAGCAGATATATAGTTTTATCTGTTACTCAATTTCACTTCGTCTAAACAAGTTGATTGAGACTCCCCTCCCAGTATTCAAAGTTAATTATAAATTTTTTTTTTTTTTTAAAATGAGGCTGCTTGTGCTTTATCAACCTTTACAGATCCTGTAAACAGCCCCTGCTGAGGCTTCTGAATAACAGGTCTCCATGGAAGAAGCTAAGAGCTTTGATTTGTTCAAATGGCGTCTGTAGTCTGACTCTAACTCTATCTGCCAGCATTCACATTTCTGGATAGAGGATTGAACATGAGGTCTGTTGACTACTCAAAACTAATTCCAACTGAGTGGTTGACATTATTTTCTGCAGGAGCAGATAAACTGCAGAGCTAAAGAACAGGGCTACTTGGTGTTTTGAAGAGAGACCAAAACTACAGTAACGAATGATTGCAAAAGCTCTTTGTCAGGTAATAACATTTTGTTTCTGTTTTGGAGAGTCTGTATTTGAGAGAGCAAATAAGGAAAACTTGTAATAATAATGATTGTCACTTCTATGTGTTATTTTTAATTCATTAATTATTATTTATGTGGATGCCCGAGTGCACATTTGAGTTCCCATATCTGCAGTTGCCAGTGGAGTTAAGTGTTAGAGTCCCTGGAACTGGATTTACATAGGATTGTGAGCCAGTATGTGTGTGCTGGGAACTGAACCTTGGTCCTTTAGAAGAACATCCATGATGCTTTACCACTAAGTTATTTCTCCAGCTCTTCCAGTTTCTTAGGTCACAGAGGGCTGGAAGCAATGCCATGTGTTTCCGTTTGGCTCCCTGTTGCTGTGATAAAATAACACAATCCGAAGTAACTTGGGAATAAAAGGGTTTATTTGGTTTACACTTCTGCACTAGAGTGATCACTGAGATAAATTAGGGCAGGAACTCAAGCAGGAACCTGGAGGCAAGAACTGAAACATGAGCATACAAGAAAGCTACCTACTGGCTTGGAGGATCTAACCTTGGATTACTCTGCTACCCTTTGATGGTACTTCTTACAGTGGGCTGAGTCTTCACACATCAATCATTAATCAAGAAAAGGCTCCCCACACATGCCTAGGAAATTTGTCAAATGATGTCCTCTCTTCCCAGGACACTCTAGACTATGTCAGCTTGACAAAACAACAACAACAACAACAACAGACAAACAAACAAAACAAAGCAAAGCAGTACACTGCCACTAGGTGTAATGGAAAGACTTCTAGTTCTTCTAGACAGGAATGCACAACCTATATTGCTCTTCTGGTTTCCATTTCATAAATGCACCAGTATATGAAGCTCAGTTTCCAATGAAAAGAAATCTTAGTAAGTAGATATTGAGAGAGTTTCACATATCAAGGCCCATAAATAATGCTGATTCTGTATGTAAAACAATCATCCAGTTAGCTTAATTAAAAGCACAGACTGTTTACACACACACACATACACACACACACACACACACACACACACACTCATACACACTTGTGCCCCTACCACAGGTTATGAAATGACTGAATTCTGACAGTGGTGATCCATACTCTTCTTCAGCTCCCAAGAGATTTTGAAATGCACTTGGAATTGAGTGCTCAGTCTTCAGAATCCTTCCATTACCAGGTAAATACGACACAGAAGACTAAGCGTGACTGGAGGAACAAAGGAGACTTACAGGAAGGAAGACAGAAAAAAGGAGGAAGAAGAGGAAGAATTGGGGAAATAGGCTCAAATGTACAATAAATGCTCGCTTAAAATTTTTAAAAAGACATAATTGCTTAAGACTGTGACTATATTTTTTATCTTAATTTTGATTTTCACATGTTTGTGATATATGTGTGAGAGCATGTTATGTGGAGAGTGTGCTTACTCATGCAAGGGTGTGTAGAGCGTGGAGGTCCATGTTACACAACCTAGAACTCAAATTATCTAGAACAGATTTCCCTTGAGCCACTGGGATTAGCTTGTTTCCCCTTCCTGACCACATGGCCCCGTTGCATAGTTTATACTTGCACTGGCTTTTCATGTGGGTCCTGGAAACTGAGCTTGGGTCCTCAGGCTTAGACAATAAGCAATTTACCAGCTTACCTACCTCCCCAATCTTCTCTTTTTCCTATTTTCAAAATATTTTCTGAACATTTCACTTTTATATAGTCGTAACCTTTCACAGCATTAAGACTTTCGAATTATGCCTTTATTTTTCAGAAAAGCAGAGAGGCTTAAGTTTTCTCTTGGTGGAAGAAGTCTTTGTACATACAGAAGATTAAGAATTTGGGCTTAGAGGCTAGTGGCCAGTAACACCTCTGGGAATGAGGATGGAGATCACCTTCTTCAGAGCCATTGTGAACTTGTAGGCACTGCCATTAGTTGAGAAATAGCTTCACTATTCATAAAGATGAGGTAGTGATGTAGAGAAAGCAAGAGTATTTACGTAGCCACTCTCGGTCCTCCTAGTCTGGACTGGCCTTCCCTAATTTTTAGTTACTCAGGATGATACAAGAGTATGCCTTAACTTGCTAAGTCCATACATTCAGGCAAATCAGGGCATGTATTATTTTTTCCCACCCTCCCACCCAGCTTAAAATATGCCCATTCTCAGCTTTTTTAATGCCTGTGAAAAGATTCACCTTAAACTGATTTCTGCAAGCCCTAATTATACAGTATATTTCACAATAAGCTTTGCAAAATTCCAGCTTATGAACAAAAACTCTGTTAGTAATAACTTGTCACTACAAGGATCCATGTGCCAAATTTAATTCACAGATAACTATAAAGGAAAATGTGGAAGCCACCAGTCTAGCATGAAGGTGGGTTCTGGTACAGTTTGAGTTCAAGTGTCCCTCGCATCACCTTCTAGAACATTATCTTTATACTCATGATGTTCTGTAGCTGTCTCCTCTGGTTCATAAGCAACTGTAGTCTACCATCTGGAAGCAGGCCCTATCTGCAGATATTAGCTGCCTGCAGCCCCTTGCACAATTTCTTTCTCAGAAAACTTCACCCTTGCTTAGAAGCTGCCACAGTGGGTTGAATTATCCAATGCCTGTCATTAAAGGTGGCAGCCATGCACTTGAGAGTGATGTGGGAAAACTCCAGTGAGAGTGATAATTAAAGATGGAAAAAGAAGGGTCACTTCCTTTCACTCAGCTCATTGGGTTTGGCATCAGAATAATTCCGAAACAGTGGGGGAGATGTTCCTCTCAGCATGGCCGTATCTGGGTGCACACGTGCTCTTTCCATGGGTTCAAATGAGAATGCCACTTTAATTGTGTTTAAAGTGTTATCCTCAGTATGGGGAGTAAAAAATGGTCAAAATGAGTTCTAAGTACAGAGTAAAGAATAATGAGTATAATCTAAATGAGGAAAGAATTGGGGGAAAATGTTGTGCACTATTTTTTAAACATACACAAAAGCATTGTAAGAGAAGAACATTGTTGCCACGGTAATCTAGAGTTTAAATGTGACTTTTCTTTCTTCTTGTCTGTGGGAACAGAAAGCCATGGGTTCCAACCCAGATATCTCTTCCTTGATGGTCATTTCTCAGTGGCCATTATTATAATAAGTTATTCCTACCTCAGAAAAAGCAGACAGTATCATGTGAGCTTAATAAAACCATTGCTGGGCACTACTTCTTCAACAAAAACATTTTTGTTCAGTTGGTTGTTTTTCCAAGAAACATTGATTTTATTAAACACTGAAGCAGTGTAGGGAAAAATCATGTTTATTTCACACTGTCTTATATATTCTGGTAGAAAGTAATACTGATTTTTAAAGAGCAACATAGGCAGCTACACTGAAGACACTACTATACAGAGATGTAGATGGAAAAAAAGTAAAATTCAAGTTTAAATTTAAACTTTAGGATAGATTATATATTTAGTCTTGAGCAAGATCCTCTACTTTTGTGTGTTCCTGTTTCTTCCAATATGGACTTGGGCATGTAATAGTGTCTATTTTATGAAGGTGTTGAAGGATTCAGCAGGTCTAAAGTATGTAAAGCTTTTATATAATGTCTGGCACAGAGAAGTGATTTCTTTTTTTCTTTTCTTTAAAAAAAAAAAAAAGAGCTTTATTTAGTTTATTTGCCTTGGTGTTTGTCTGGAACTAGAGACAGTTGTAAGCTGCCATGTGGGTGCTGGGAATTGAACCCCAGTCTCTGGAAGAGCAGTCAGTGCTCTTAACTGATGAGCCATCTCTCCAGCCCTGAGAAGTGATTTATTAGGTACCTACTCACCATTGTGATGAAAATGAAAGGTTCAGGACTCAGCGAAGTATTGAATACTACAGACCTAGTTAGGGTACTTATTCATATTTTTGTTTTTACAGTTGGGTCTCTTGTTCTCAGCTGTCTAAGAAAAAACTTCCTAAGAACATATCGTCCTTTATGAAACAAACACTTGGCATTTTTGTTGCAGAGACTAACTTCATCACAGGAGAGATAACTGCAACATCAGACTCCCAGCCTGAGGACCTCTTAATGAGCAGATGCTTATGATTGCTGATGGGTCTCCATAATTCCCTTCACATCAGAAGAACTGTTTTGAGATATATAAATTATGCCTGTCCTACATTACTGAATTTTGGTTTAGGATAACAGAGAACGTGGACACAGCTAAGCTACTTGAAAAAATTTCTCTTGATCTGCTGGGCAACAGCATGGTTCCTTTGGAAGATTGATTTTTTTTTTCAGGTTATAGGCAACCATTTATCAATTCTATTAAATTCAAAAGTATTTAAAAATACATATTATGAGACTGTGTGACATATGCTCTCTTTTGTCTCTGCAGAAAATTCTTTTATAATATAAACACATACACAACACACACACACACACACACACACACACACACACACACACACACACACACTGCTGGATACTACAGGCTCCAGGCTCCATTCAACACAGCTAATTGAAAGAATAATAAAAATACAAAAGGGCAGCCCTAGGGACAGGGAGTGGGAGAATGAATGAATGAATGACACAAAGAATAACTTCAACTAGACTACTAAAGAGAAGATACTCTTTATTACATGTAAATCCGATTTACATCCACACAGATTCTGTGCAGTTCCTGAGAAATAAAGCTTTCTACAAAACATAGTGAGTTCATTTAGTTTAAGGTTTTTAAAATTATTTGGTAAATTATCTCCCAGTGAAAAATATAAATAACCTACATAAGATATTCTGTTTCAGTCTCAGCTTTATATTTAAAATGATTTATAGCGTGCAATTTCTCCCTAAGGTCATCACCTTCATAAATACCAGCCACATATGATGAAAACCAACTCAATAAAATGGGTATTTCAATCCTCTTTTTTTCTGCTCATGTAGAGGCTTCTTCCATGCACACATGCCCATTTATAACAAAGCCTCACATGGGGAGGGATTTTATGAGTTCTCTAGCTTTCTTTTTTTATCTTTCTATGCATCGGCCAAGCAACTGGCAGATTCTTTAATAAAATATATTATACACATTAATATTTATAAGCCTATGAATTGGATGTTTAAATAAACATTCAGCAACTCATGCCGGTTCTCTTGTTTTAGATGTTAAATCACACTTACATTGTCCGGGAAGTCAGCCTTTAGTTCGGCAACACTGTGACACCAATATGCAGCTGTTTTCTCACTGATGAGCTCAATGTTCAGAAAAGAGCTTTGTCCAGGGCCGTACATGGGGCCAGATGTGGTCCCCCTGATGATTCTGGGTGAGACGTTTGTCACAATGTCCTAATGAAAGCAAAACCATATTGAGTCACTGTTTTACAAAGAAAACCTGAAATCTTAATTATGTATTCATTTCCATGTGACAATATTTTACCAAGTCCTTTCTCATTTTTTTTTAGATGAGGTGTTTTTTTTTTTTAACATACTTTAAATTACAGTTGAGAATATGTTCTTTCCACATGAAATGGTAGAATAAAATTCTTGCTAGCTTTTGCTAACTTTCTGCAGTTCTAGATTGTACAAGTTAGAAAAAATACTTTTTAAATTAAATAATTTCATGATGGTTTGGGGTGTACATATTTTATTTTGTTTGCAGTTTAAAAAATAAATAAACAAAACATTAGAATTCCATATCAGTCTATGTAATCTAAATGATGCTAATCATTAGCTCCAGTAAGAATTAATGCTCAAAGACAAAATGTATAATTTTCTTAAAATGTTATTTAAATGCAAATCAACTTGGAAAAACATATCACTATTACTAGCTCATTAAAGTTTAATCTATATTCTAAAAAAATTTAATGGGGTCAAATTACCTGTATATATGTATAAATGTGTATACCTATGTATATAGATACATATATATTCACATTCCTATATGTATACATATACACATTTATATTTGTGTGTTAGTGAGTATATGCACTCACATTCAGTAGGAAGAGAGTTCCCTTCCAAAGATTGAAATGAGCTTATCAATAACTTCCTGATAAATATAAACAGCAAAATTAACTTGCTTGTTAAGTATAATTATCAATCCCAGGCTGCTTCTAAAGCACTATTAGCAAAGAAGAATAACATTCTTCCATTACTTAAAATTTAAAAAAAAAAAACAAAGAAGGAAAAATGTTTCTTTTGCCAACTTCCAATTAAAATTAATTTTGAATAAAGGTCATTTAGTTAAGGATTTATCAGAATTAGTCTTTTAAGTACCCCTCCTCACCATCTTGTCACTTTTAGTGAGATAACATGAACCCCCATTAGTATATAGCAATTAAGGTCAATTTACATATTTTAATTAAGAACCACCCCATATAAAACAATTAGTGTAATAGGCATACTAACTGGATTTCATAACATTTGGACGTTTTTCCAACTAGATAGACAGGAAACCTTAATTAGCATTAATTAGTGCTGATCTGCATATGTTTGATAAGGCATACCCTTGCCACAAAAGATTATTTATTCCTGAATGTGCCAAATGCTACAGTTGCAGAGGATGAAAGGAGTTTTCTTCACATTGCATGTTAATTTCTGTTCATTTACATTCACTTTTACATCCGAATTAGTATATTATAAAATAAATGGTATAAATGTTACAAAAGCCTCCTTAAATATGTACATTTTAACTTATAGGAATCATGCCAGTTAAATTTTTACTAATTAAGCCATTCCATTTCTATTGTGTTTATGCACAATATCACCAGCCTCGCTTTGATTTGCTGTTGAAAAAGCCTGTTACACAATCATAAACGCTAAAATGACAAATAGAATCACTCCAGGAAGCTCTAGCAGACAGGTCAAATTTCCATCCTGGCAAATGCTTCAGTGTGTATGCAGCATCTCCGTGGGTGGCTCTGTGTATCTCTTCAGGTAAGCACTATTGTGCTGCCAGGGTCAGAACAGACATTTCTGAAAACATTTCCTTTGAATGACCCTGGTTTTCTTTTCTGTTTCAATTTTCAGATTTCACACTCTTTCAATGCTGAGGTCCTTCTTTCTTTACCTGCCATACTAAATGTTTTCTCTTAGATAAATCCAACCCAAATAACAAGTTCTTCCTGTGCAGAGTACTTGGACAAGGAGGTGAATAGAGAGACTCAATTCAGGTCATCAAGTTGAGTCAAGATAGAAAGATTAGAAAAAAGTTCCTTTAGAGTCTGGTTAAAGTCTCCTATGACCTAAGAGTCAAGAATTATGTCCTGGGCTGGAGAGATGGCTCAAAGCTTAAAAGCACTGGCTACTTTTCCAGAGGTCCTGAGTTCAATTTCCAACATTCACATGGTGGCTCACAACCATCTAGAATGAGATGTGGTGCCCTGTTCTGGTGTGCAGGCTGAACACTGTATATGGGATAAATAAATAAATCTTAAGAAACAAAAAAAATTAAGTCCCAAACAAGTAAAAAGTTGCTATGAGGATTGTCTATAAAGTGATGATCTTAAGTTTGCATAGAGATATTTTCAAATATCAAAACAGCGATAAACCATGCTTAAAACTGGCATATATGTTTTCAAATATTATTTTCTTTTTTTCCCAGATGTATAGGTGCACTTGTCTGGGAATCTTAGAAATAAAACTATAAACTTCTTTTGGAGTAAAATCTCATTTTACCCCTTTGTAAAACCCTCTTGACCTAAGGCATTACCTTATTATCACATGTAAACCTATCCAATAAATGTAAGAAAACAAATTATGGTGCAGTCTTATTTACCTGAAAAAAAGTAGAAGGGAAGTGAGAGAAACAAGAAGATAGAGGGGGAGAGAAGAAGGAGAGAGAGGGGAAAAGGAGAAGAGAGAGATGTTTCTTAGCAACCTCTGAGCTATAATTTCAGATGCTACCACAAGTCATGCATATATATATATATATATATGTATATGGAAATATTCAAGAAGGAGCCTGTGGTGGTTTGAATGAGAGACTCCCATAGGCTTATATATTTTAATAGTTGATCCCCCAGTTGGTAGAACTGTTTAGGCAGGATTAAGAGCTATGGCCTTGTTAAAGAAGTATGTCATTGGGAGTGGGCTTTGAGGTTTCCAAAGCCCAAAATGGACACAGTTTCTCTCTCTCTCTCTCTCTCTCTCTCTCTCTCTCTCTCTCTCTCTCTCTCTCTCTCTCTCTCTTTCTCTCTCTTTCTCTGTCTGCCTGCTGCTATGTTACATACCATGTAGGTCACATACTCCTCCACTGAAACTTTAAGCAAGTTCCCAGTTAAATGCTTGATTTTATAAATTGCCTTGGTCATGATACCTCTTCATAAGAATAGAACAGTAACTAAGACCCCTTTTGGATTATTTCTGGATTTCTACAGTTTAAGTTTTCCATTTCCTTAATACAAAAAATGACAATAGTTCTCTACTACACTATAAAAAAATACTACAAGGAATTTGTGAACTATCTGAGACTAAATCAGCCAATAATTTAACAAAATATATATATATGCATTTTTGAACATATATATTCGAAATTCAACCAAAGTGACACAAATACAACAATCATTCAGTAACAGGTCAGTAATAATTTTTTAGCTTGTTTTTCTCAAATTGAGTTGTTATTACAACTTAGATTTTTATTGTTATTACACTTAGATTTTTTTTAAGTGAAAGATGAATGAAAATGGGCATACAACCAATTATACTTGGTTATATGATTAGATTTAAAGTTTCAATATTTGAGCAATAATTTACTAAAGCTTTTGGTAAGAATATACCAGAATTAGAGTATCATTTTATAAGAAAATAATTTACTTTAGTTTTTGGTAAATTGGTATTGTTAGGGAGAATTGAGAAAATAAACATGGTCAGCAAAACATAGACTAGATACAAGTCCATTCTTTATACCAAGATGATAAATTACTATGACCCCAATTTTTAGTGCATTAACAATGGTTATGGTTTTTAAAAATAGATGCTTATAGAGGAGGAAGTTTTAGGAGACAATTCAATATGGTGATGATAGTCAGTTTTCATTGTTAGTAAAGATTTGGATGCTGAATATCCTGATCATATTCTTTTAAATTCATTAACTTGACTTCTCTGAACCTAAAAAAGGATTATTCTGCTTCCATGGTTACTGTGGAATAAACATAATCACAATGGCCTTAAGAGTAGAAAAAGGAAACTTAGTCATAAGAGACTAGACAGGGATTTTGGGTTCAATGACATTGAACAAAAATAAGAATTAAAATATTCAGATTGAATCACAGCTGGGTCTACTACTATGGATAGAGTATAAAATCTATCTATCCATAGTGCTGAACAAAAAGGGCAATCTACAAAAAATAAATACAGGACAGTTCACAGAAGGATAAGAACCACTAAATATATTGTTTAGTGAGGCACACTGACATGATAAAAAGTATAACTTTAAGTACAGTATATTGAAAATACAGAAGAAGGATTGTTCTCTGGGTACATGAAAAAAAAAAACAGCTAAATGGGGGAAATCAGAGCAAGTAGAACTTTCTGAGGAAGAGATGATGATCAACTTGCAGAAGAGCAGAAAGAGAAATCTATTTCCTGAGCTATGTGGTTGTGTAGTGAATGCTATTATAACCTGTAAATTCCAGTATGTCAGTCTACCTGAAAATATGTAACTTAAATATACATTATCTTTCTTCTTTGTTCAAGAAAGAGACACATTGTTGACCAGGCTACACATGAATTTGCTATGTAGCAGAAACTGGCCTAGAGCTGACCCATTGCCTCTACCTTCCAAGTGCTGGGACTACAGGCATATGTCACTACTACCAACTTTATCTTTCTTTTTAAATTCTAAGATTTCGCTGTGGGTTATTACTTAAGTATGTACTTGTTTTTTATTTAAAATAGTGAAACTATTTGACTAAATAAAACAAAATTTCGACTATAAAAACACTACAGGAAAAGTCACTTTCTTAAATATGTTGTTTTCTAGCTATTGTAGGCTCCACAGCAATTCCTTTCATTACAGAAAAATAATACTGTGTAAATTGGTCTAACAGCAAATACATTGTTACATAAGACTCCTCAAGTATGTCTAGCATTCCACCACCCTCAGCAGAAGCAAAAAGAAATCCAGAACTGACCCAGTGCTGTGGGAGTATGTTCTGGCATATTGTACATATTTGCCCTACCTATTGGTTTAATAAAAAGCTGATTGGCCAGAAGGCAGACAGGAAATGTAGGTGGTGTTACCAGACCAAGGAAACTCTGGAAATAGGAAGAGCAGAGCAGAGACACCAGTGGAGGTGCCAGCAGAAGCAAAGGAAAGAAGACAACTATGTAGCTCTGAGAATATGTACCAAGCCACATGTCTAAACAGATTGATGGAAATTGGTTGATTAAAGAAAAAAAGAGCTGGCTAGCTATATGTCTGAGCCATAGGTCAATCAGAGTAAAATTAAGCTTCTGTGTGATTCTTTAAGGCTAAGTGGCAGCAGGGGCATAAGCAAGTCTGGGTCTTGGGGCTAGCCCAGGCCAGAAACTTATTACTATAGTCCACTCTCAAGTACAGCTCTGACTTTGGAAGAATTCTTTTCTTTCCCACCGATCACATTATGAGCAAATATGCCAATGTTTGATTACGTGTAGACATACTAATAGAAAAGTTGTTTCTGATTGGTTTGACTGGTAAGATAGCTAAGATAAAAATACTTTTTAAAATAAATCATCATTTTAAATCTGAGAGTCATATATAAATAGCCTTCAAAATCTGAAATAGAAATGGGACCTACTGAGTATAACAGGAACACTTTTTTGCATGGAAAACACACTAAGAATAGCAATGTTATCTTAGAAATGTTAGGTAAATTATCAAAGCAGTTGTGCAGCTTTTATTTTAGAAATGTGTAATTTACAATGCAGGAGGTATGCATAGTGTAGTTCTTTTTACATATATCAAAGCTAACCACATCATGCTTCTAAGGATGAAAGACAGAAAGTAGTCATATTTCCTCAGTTGCATTGCCACTGAGCATCATAGCCAAGACTACATTTGAGAGAAGAATAATAAAGAGGTTATCGCTAATCCAATGTATGTAACAATAACTAAAATTATTTTTTATGAGAAACAAAATCAATTTGAACATGTTAACTATTGAAAATTGGAGTGTGGTACATGTACATTAAGAGAAAGGAGTATCTTAAGAACATAAGGAAACCACCATATCTCAGGAAAATTCTCTCCTAATTGCTTAATTTGCATATTACCCCCTCTGTGTCTCTGTCTCTCCCTGTCTCTCTGTCTCTTCTCTTCTGTGCTCTCTTCTCTTTGTATCCCATTTCTCTTTCCACTTCTAAATGTTTCCTTTCCCCAGAAGATATCCTCTGGCTCTGTGCATATGGTGGACATAGGATGGGCTCTGAGGCTATAAGTTATAGGTATAGCCTCTCTCTAAACATGGAAACCTTTATTCTGAGCACTAACCTTCATGCCTGGAGAGAGTCAACTTGAACTGAATATTTTTCTTTGGCTTGGTTGCCCTCTCCTGTAGGTCAGAATTAATTAAGGTTCATGTAGATGCTAAGATAAATGAATATGGAGAAGCTGAAGAATGTGGAAATAATGTCAGAGGATATTACTCAGCAAGGGTTCTCTAAATTGAAAACAAAACATGGCATAGAGATATGGGTAGAATATACATAACTCAGAAACCTAGTAAAATGTCAATTACCCATAATCTCCAGTCCACTGTGATCATCCTTATCCTATTTTTAGTTTTATTTTTAGTGGCAAACACTTTGCAAAATCAAAATTCTAAGACCTCTTGAAATACTGTCAGATTTCATACTAAACTGAGAACTTGAGATTTACATGCATCTTGTACAGTGATTGACCCAGAATGGCAGACTCAACCTCAGGCTTGGGCTGGGCTGAATTAACAGCTGGGTACATTTGTAAGAGATGGATGGAACAGGAAATGAAAATAGAACAAAAAAGAAAACTTTAGAAGCTGACAATGCTTCAACCCGGGAGTAATGAATAGAAAGTGAAGACATTGAATATTTATGAGATTTATACATTTTGGACAATCTTATCTTTATGGTTACCTGGCCAAATGTACTCTTAATCACTTTAGAGAGTGAGCATCTTAAATTATAGAAATGCAAAGGGTCATAGTCTCCTGTAGCCTTTTATTTTTTTCTCTTTTCTTAAAATACATATATATATATGAATATATACACATATATATATTTGTTTTTGTATTTGTCAACATGCACTAAAATGGCTTGTCTTTTACTCCTTGACCTTATCTTTTCACTGGGTAATAATTTTTACATAACAGAGATACTGTGAGGTAGTAAGTGAAGTAATGCACCTACAGTTGCTATACAGAGTCTGATAAATATTTACTAATTAGTCAAAATGTCAGTTTCAGGAAAACTGGAGTGTGAGTTTAGGTGTGAGTTACTCTTACTAATGTGAGGGTGACAGCTAGGAAAACAGTCAGCAATGAGGATGGGCAATGACATGGAGATGGGTGAGGTTGAAGAGGATACCTAATGACTGTTTTAATGAGTTTCAACTTTTTCTGCAGACTTGGACACTCCATTGTGTTTTGCTTTCTGTGCAAGTTATTAATACCCAGGGCTCACAGCAGCTGCACATTCTTAGAGATAAGTTTCACATGAAACAGATGAAGAAATTTTTTTCCAGGGCTGATATCAGATGGATTAGAACGTGATTAATCAACAGACAGGCTGATTAAATTACTGGGTTCACTGTTCAGATAAGAGGGTTTGGATACACTCTGCCAAACTATAATTAAGTTAGAAATTTCTGTTGGCCTGCTTTAAAGATGATCATGTGGTATACTTTGAAGACATCTTTTATGGTCCAGAAGAGCAGCTGTAGGAAGTATAAGCATGAGTCAGTTCTTATAATTAATTACTTTCAAGTATTAGAGCAGAATTTTTATTGAAAATCATAAATATATTCCAGTATCTTTTTATGAAATTTGTATAAACCTTCTGGTTCTACTCCAAAGCCACTAGAAATGAAATGGCTATTAGTCAAGGGACTATGTTGGTAGACAGGATGTTATCATTTCTGATACATTGTTAAGAATAGAGTAAGAGAATTTTCATGAAATATTTCAAATAATAATACTGTGAGTTTTTCCAAAGCACACTATCTAAATGCTTTGTTTGGGAAAATATGGTAGTTGCTTAAGTATCATAAAACAAACAAACAAACAAACAAACCAAAAAGTAGATCTCCTAGAATACAAAGCAGCTATGGGGTTCTGCATTCCCTTAGGTATTTTATCTATCCTTGATGGTCTTCAGACTGAGTTTTGATGTTTTATCAACACTGAAGAACGTCAGAAATCAGGTCCTGGTGGTAGCATGTGCATTAGAAAACTAAAACAGGAGAAACAAAAATGATACTGTCAATTTGTTTACTAGAAAAGGACCAAGAGTAGGCTATATATACCTAGCAGCCCTTAATCAGATTTAATAGCCAACAAATATATCAGAAGAATCCAAACCTATTTGTGTTCCCAAACCTAAGTTTCCAGTCATGATGTCTTTAGATGTAAGAAATAGAATCTAATGGTTCCTTTTAAAGGATGGCTGGAGCCTACATAGGTACTGTTACAAATATATCAAAACCACCAGATCCCCTACAAATATATGCTAGAAGCTACACATCTCTCTAAAACTATGGTATGCTTCCCTCAACTAGAAATTAGAATAATATTTATTACCAATCAACCTTGCCTGCAAGGCCATGTGTATGATAAACTTTAAAAATAATCATAATGCAAATTGCAGAAATTAACACATAAACAGATTTCATTGAGAAAAAAATGAAAGAAAAGAGGCAAGGAAAAATATGACCTAGGGGATTTGATTGTACCCTCCTGCTAACTCAGTAAAAAGAAAGTTTGTGAATTGGGGCTAAAGACTTTTTTTCTACAGTATGCTTGCCTTCCAGGGCTGATGCCTGATGTTGCAAAGTCATATAATGAGTCATCTTGCATTTAAGATACTCTGAATCTCTTGTGCTCTGATTATGAAGCAATGGTTTTTGTTTCCTTCACTGGAGAAGTAACAAAAGCAGAGTCCAGTTTTCATTTCAGAAAGCATTTTACTCCAGGCTTCTGAAAATGGCCATAATAAATTTCAAAGGACTGAGAGCTGACAATAGGAAACCCTGATGACACCAGGAAAAGTCATCCTGCGTGACAGGAGAGGAAACAGTGAAATACAAAATCTTGTCTACCAAAAAATATGTATAGTAGGTTGATACGATTAAATGACAATGTTTGATAAGCTTAAAAATAATAGAGAAATAAACATACTTCCAAAGGATCAGGTGCTTCAGAATTGTAGTTGAAGACTTGTAATTGTGATTGAGGCTTTGTAACAAAACCAAATAAAATTTTTAGAAAAAAAAAGTATGAGGGAAGATGAATCTTAATTGTTTAGCAAAGCCTAGTGAGACAAAAGTTATTAGATTGATTTTATAACTTGAGAATGTTGCCTGAGAGTGTCTCTTGAAAATGGCCTAAGAACATGGTCAAAAGGTTTAAAGATATGCTTGGCAAAGAAAGAAATGGATAATTGTAGTTGGCTTTTACTAGAGGATATAGAAAAAAGAGCAAAGTTAGCCTTTAAGTAGAAATTGGTACATATTTCAAATAATTGGTCAAAGACACCAATCTTTAGATTCCAGGTACCAAGAAACAGAGAGAAATATTTTTTTAAAAATTAGTGTCTAGACCCCTAGTAGTAAATAAAGCACCCACAAGAAAGAGATATGAACTATCTAGGAAAAGCTACACCCTTAAAAAGTCAACAAGGCGGATCAAAGCAGGACTGTGGATAGTAGAATGCCACAGGTCCAGAGCCAAAATTACCCTGGGCTCTATTTAATTACCTTCATAGCCAAACATTGCTATTGTGTGTAACCTAATGTACTTGTTTCTGTGAATATTATCAACCCAAAAGCTGAGAATGTCTTCAAATAACACCTCAGGCTTATAAAAGACACTTCACTGCTGTGTCTTACCTGATGTTAGAACTAGTATATATTTTTTAAAGTGACCTGAATTTTGACTTTCTTTTGTTCTGTACCTATAAGAACTCCATTACTCTTATTGCACTGAAGCATAGTACTAGGAACAATCAGGATCTGTGTTCCAATCACCTCTTACTACCTTTGAAGGAAATCTGTGGTTTTGTATCAACAGAAACTACTGAAAGAGAGCTGGAGAGATGGCTCAGAGGTTAAGAGCACTGGCTTCTCTTCCAAAGGTCCTGAATTCAATTCCCAGCACAACCATCTGTAATGAGATATGTAACGAGGTAGGGTGTCCTCTTCGACAGGCAGAACACTGTATAAAAAATAAATAAATCTTAAAAAAAAAAAAAAAAGAACGGGGCTGGAGAGATGGCTCAGAGGTTAAGAGCACTGACTGTTCTTCCAGAGGTTCTGAGTTCAATTCCCAGCATCCACATGGTGGCTCACAACCATCTATGATGGCATCTGTTACCTTCTTCTGTAAACTGTAATACTGTATAAATAATAAATATGTTTTTAAAAGAAACTATTGAAAGAAGAGCCCAAGGTTAGGAAAAAAAAATTAGTTACAAAGTCAAGTCATCTTAGTTTCCAACCACCAGGGGAAGCCCATATAAAGAAGAAGTATTAACTGAGACTGTGGTGGGTTTTAAAGAAGAGAAAGGGAAGTAGGTAGGACAGATATAGGTAGATTATTGTATCTACCTGTAAAAAGTTATTAGCAAAATATTAGCCATAGACAATTTTCACTGGTATAGATACTTGTACATTGAAACAATGTAAGATTATTTTACATGTCTGCTTGAGATAATTTGTATATTAATACAAATTCAAATCTAAAGTTACTTTATATGCCTAAGGTTGTTTATATATTGATACAAAATTGAATCTGAAATTGCCATATTTTGCATGTGCGTCTACCTCTGTTTAATTATACTAGTCATTATATATATTCTATGTCTATTTAATTGCTTTTATACCTCCATTTAGATATATTGTATAATGATATATATTTAGGATACTGCTGTATTTTTGCAGTATACATTTTCCTTTGTTTAATGTTTATGTGATTGTCATACTTGAAGTCATTATTCAAAAACTGTACACCCATTTATAGATTGTCTGTTTTTACAGTGTAAGCTTCAGTCTTTATGGTAAGAATTGCAGATCACAGTTACTTAGGTTTGCCATGTAATAGTCATATTGTTTAGGTTTCTTGGATATATAGTAGAATATATCAGATAAATAAGAGCCTTCAATCACTTCATTGACCTACAGAATATGGCATTTAATGTTTTGTTATTCTGAATTTAGCCATGAGAGACAAGATAACTCCTGGTATCACTATTCCTTTCCCAAGATGGTGTTGGGCATCAACGACACTCCACAAGGAGTTTGTCTTCCTTGGCAGACAATGGCCTATTGGGCAAAGAACTAACCTTGCCTCAACTGCTGACAGTGAGCATGCTATGCAATGCAGATGAGCAAGATAAAAGATAGACACTGCTAAAATCTGCCAAGACAAGATAAGACAGTTTCTCAAAATATCCTGTTTTTGAAGAGATCTGTCAGATATCCTAGGCCTATAGTCAAAAAATGTAGATGCTCCAACTTTGCAGAAAAGCTGTGGGTGACTGACTGTCCAGGCAGCTGGCTGTCACTGTCCTCTCCTAAATTTTGAAAGTTACTTGCTTGTGCTTTCAGCTTATTCAGGTTTTAGATTTTCCTTCTCAGGTCTTTGATACGGTTGAAAGAATTTAGCTAAGGTTGCTATCATCTCCTATCTTAGCGAGGAGCATTTAGGTTTTAGATTCATATTATTCAAGATAAATCGCTTTGAATTAATCACTCTATATATTGCCACTTACCAATATTCTGGACATTTAAGGTATATTTTATGTTTGTTGTTTGTTGTAGTTTGACCTTGTTTATGTTATTTGTCTTTTTCTGGGACATTACCTTATAATTATTTCTATTACATATAGAGTCATACTTAGAACTTTTTTATTTAGATAAAAGAGGGAGATGTGGTGGGTTCAGGCACTTTTGAGCAGGACATAGTTGTGACTTTGAGGCTTTAAGGATCCCTGTATGGGTAAAGGACAGCTCCCTTTGAAGAAAGGTTGCACACTGCTTACCTGCCCTGTTTGGTTCCCCACATTCTAAGAGAGGTGATTGTCATTGATGCTGTGTGAGACATTTCAACCCTCCAAAAATTGCCCTGTGGTTCAATCTTATATCAGCGAGTGTTTCATATAAACTCCTCAATAAATATTAATCCTTTTACACAATGAATTGCCAATAAATAATTCTACAATAGATAATTGCATAATTTAGAAAATTATAATCCAAGAATCAGGACAAAACAATGAGCAGGAAGCAGCAGAGTCAACGTTAATTTGTTATATGTGTTCTAGTCTCATTTGTGATGCTGTGATGAAATACTCTAACCAAAACTACTTTGGGGAAGAGGAGTTTGTGGATGATAAATTCAGGTTACAGTCCATAATTACAAGGAAGTCAAGAGATGAACCCAAGCATCTGGTCACATCACACCTATAGTCACAAACACAGAGGGATGAATGGATTCATGCTTCCTACTTTTTTATCCTTAGCTAGCCTCTTCACACTCTTATGCTGTGTAGAATCCCCTGCCTGGGGAATAGTTCAATGCAAAATGGGCTGGATCTTCCCAACATACTTCTTCCTCAGCGAGGCTCACATACAAACCTGATCTACATAATTTCTAAACTGAAATGTCGTCTCAGGTGATTCTAGAGTGTGGCAAGTTAGCATTTGAAACTAAAGTTCACAAATGGGCAGGATTAAAGCAAATCATACTTTAAATGTATACTGGATGAGTCATACAAGGATGCTCAAAAACAGAAGAAACTAAAAATAAATGTATGTTTATGCAACCCCTCCAAATCTTATTAACCAAATAATTTGTTTTCCGCAAGAAATTTTTTAGTATCTCTTTTTTCCAACCTACTGCACATTATCTCACCATGACTGAAATGTCTTTCATTTTTAAACTACCCCTCTCTAAGAGGCTTTTCATTAGGTTTTAAAGGGAAGCCCGTCTTTTGCTTTATCTCTGCTATACTGTCTTTAATACAGCCATATCGTTTCTTTCAGATATTAGCCTAATCATGATCTCAGTGTTCCTTGTCCTAAAAATCTAATTCCTGAAGTGTAATTGTACATCAGATACTTTCTCAAACTAACCTCTATAGCTCTATTTTTTTTTTACTTTTTTTAAAATTTGTTTGTTTATATTGTTTTGAGACAGATACCTTGCCAGCTGGGAATCAGTCTGTAGTCCTGGATAGTCTCAAAGTTTCACAAATATGCTTGACTCTACCTCCTGAGTTTTGAGACTAAAGGCATGAACTATCATGTTTAATTGCACCTTCATTCTTACATCTAAAACTGTATTTCCACATTACAGAGACTCATTTTTTTGGCATGATCTATTCTATAGTATATATTTTTTTAATTTAAGCAAAACAACTTTATTCAAAAATGAGAGGGAATAGAATATAAATCACAAAATGGAAGTAGTCGTGAGTTAGCAGTCTATGTGATGTTTAAGCACTTCACCTGCACATCATCGTCTCTATCAATACATGAATCCAAATGTTTTAGAAAGACTATAGATTTTAGGCATTAATATAATAATGAGGCTCTCTGACATGGCTCCAATATCCTTTCAGTCACTACTAATTAAGATAGCAAAAAAAAAAAAAAAAAGCCATTAATCTATATAATGCTTAAGAGTTTATTGTAGAAACATTTCAGATTTGGAATGTTACTGCACTAAAACACTGACATGAGCTGATGATTCACAGGTAATTACAAATTCATATTAAAAATTACTTCATGGAATACACCCCTGATGTCTAGCTTTTTGAGAAATTATTTCCAAGAGTATTTAATTGATTTAAATAGGAAGATGTAGAATGAGGAGGAATAAAACTTTTGTTTTTATGAAAAAAATCATTCATCTGAGAATTTATTCTAACTTTCATTATGTAAGCTGAACATCCATGAGACTTAATAATTAAAATAAAAAAAAGTTTAAAATCTGTTTTCTCCTAAACCTAATACCCCTACTCGATAGCATTCTCTCATATAGTAGGCTGTAAAGATGCTTGTATTATAATTACAAAACACCATTTTAAAAATGTATTATGTCCTACAGCACTTAGCCTTGACAAACAATTACTGGATCACATTCAACTGAATACAAAAAGCAATCTTTATCACAAGGTTAAAATTAGCCTAGGAACAATAACCGCTTTCAAATCTATTCTCAACTCTCCCCTGCTCTGCAGAGGCCTCTTTTGAGGGAAGGCAAACAAGTAAACTGAAGGACATCTGAAAAACTTCCTGCCACAGTCCTCTAAAGTTTCTCAATCATTTTTAGTTTCATGTAGAATAATCTTGTTAGAGCTGAAAGTTGGCCAATATGGCTCCATAGAAAAATGCTCATGAATTCCAATAAACTTAAAACGTAAATTAATAGCGAAGGAAGCAAAGAAACCCTAAACCTGAACTTTCAGATTGCATAGCTTGTAGTAGGACTTTCAATTACAATCATTACTTGAATATCATTATGAGAAAAACCTATCAAATTTTACACCATTGCTTTATGGGGTGGACACTAAAAAGAAAACGTATTTGCTAGTTGTTTCAAATTTTGCATCTTAAGACATATATTTTCTCACCTACTCATCTTCAAAATACAGCATGGCAACTCTCAAGATGGCTCAGGAGTAAGAGTGATTGGGTATAGTGTGTCTTTCTCTGTCCTGCCGGCCAGCTCCCAAATAATGATGCAGAAACAACTTATTATTAATTATGAAAGTTAAAGCCTAAAGCTTAGACTTGTTCCTAACCAGCTCTTATAACTTAAATCAAACCATTTCTACCTCTTCCATGTGCCTTTTTAACTCTCCTTCATTTTGTGTGACCAACTCCCTCCATATCTCTGTGATCTTTGCCTTGTACTTCAGTTATCTCCTCCTACTTCCTCTCTGTGTTGGGACATCCCACCTATACCTTCTGCCTAGCTATTGACCATTCAGTTCTTTATTAAACCAGTCACAACAATATATCTTCACACAGTGCACAAATATCCCACATTTCCCTCCTTTTCTCTAAATAAAAAGGAAAGGTTTTAACTCTAACATATTAAAACTATATGTAATCAGAAAAATTATCAGGTAAGAATTATGTTCACAATGTCCTGTTCATTTGTATTTGGCATATTCAGAGAAAGTATCCTATTATCTGTTGTTACCTTCATGAATTTAAAGGTTTATACCTAAACTATTTTCTATCATAACTTGTATTACCATCTTAAAGCTATCTTTTTAGACCTCAAAATATTTTCTTTGATAAACAATTTATGTTCTCCTGTCGCTCAATCTTACACATTTTATATCTTTTGTGAGTTTCTTTTCTGAATGTGATAACAAAGAAAATGTAACTATTACTATCTCATCTTTAACTCCAACAGAGACTTGAGAAAAAAATAATATTATTCAAATAAACAGAAAGTTTAAAGCAACAAAATGCCAAAACTATAGAAATTATAGATAGGTCTAACTGCCTGGAGAGTTACCCAAGATTCCTCTGCAATGTTGATGCATCCATCTTTGACCGATAGGTATAGAATATTTGAGAGATATTTTTGTGAAGCAAGAATTTGAAAGGTGTCTCTTTCACAGCAATAGAACAGTAACTAAGACACTCAACTGATCAAGAAACACTATTGTCAAAATATACATTAATATTAGCTTTATGAAGCTGAGATTTTTTTCAATTGTAAATCAGAGTGTGACTATATATATCCCTCAAACTCATGGCTTTTCAGCTTCCCCAGTGCTGGATACCAATGTGTGCCACTGTTTCAGGCTTCAACTGGGACATATATTCAGACAACAAAACTTAGTTTTTCCACAAAGAGTGAAATCAATCAGTGATGTTCTAAGGGGGTGTAGTGGTGGAGATGAGAGATTACATGATTAGTTAACATATTGCTGATGAATGAATGCTTATAATACTGTAATAGGTATAGGTTTTTTTTTTTTTAGGGATATTTTATTTTTCCCATTTATTTTTTATTTTTATTATTATGAATAAAGTCATATTTTTCATCCATGTATATCTTTGTTAGAAATATCTATGAAGAAAGAGTATCCATGACCCAAATATCTGATCTCTCACACTATTCTTTGACAATTAAAGAACTGAAATATTTCTAGTCAAAAAAAAAAAAAGAATTTGAAAGGACTGTCTTATCTTGGCAGAGTTTGACAGTCACTTTTGTTTGTGTCCTGTTGTCCAGTTTGGCCAGTATACTATCAGTAGTCTAGACAAGGGCAGGTTTTTGTCCAGTGGCTAACTTTGTCAAACTCTATCGTTTTTTTTAAAGTAAATTTGTGCTGCCTGATACTTTCATGAAAAACCTTAGGCTATTAAAACATTGTAAATGCCATATTCCGTAGGTTTTAAAAAAAAAGTGTTTTAATAAATCTATCTATTTAAAATGCATCTTTTTGACCTTGAAACCATACCTAACATTAATATAACTTTGATTTCTATAGATGGCTATTCACTTGTTCTTTTTTATTATCCTAAATAGCTTTCAAGGACCAAAACTTCACATTAGATTTTTAAATGAGCTTCATAGGCACAATATCTCAAACAGGAGTAGAAACACATATAAAATATAACAAAAATAACCTTAAGTTTGTATCAATATACAAAAATCCATACCAATATAAAATATTTAATATTTTAGTTTAAAAGATTCAATAATCTACCTTTTTCACTATCATTTCTATATCTCCCTTTTGTCTTTTCAGAAAGAAATCCTTGAATCTTACCTTCTTTACTTAGTTTTCTCCCTTATCATGGCCTGTGACAATTTACAACCAGCCCTTTTAAACAATGACAAACAAGTATAATATAATGAATGACCAAAGATGACCCTCCTCACCTTTTGGGAGTGTGGTGTTGTGTTTTCTAGATTATTTCCTGTTTTCTGGTGGCAAGGGTGTCTTTGTTCAGTTTTTCATTAAGCCAATCAGAACGTGCCTTGGCAAAGACATGTCTTCATAATGTAAATAAATATTCTGCAAAAATTGTGGCCAAGTCTAATTATCTAAATAAGGGTCCCAAGATTCACATAGCGAATGAAAAGAATGGACTCCTACAAGCTGTCTTCCACACTCATACACAAGTAAATAGTTCCTAGTTATTCTTTTATGATACTCAAATTTAATTACATTATTTCACCTTAAATATTCCTAAATATCCCTCCTTGCTGTTTTTCAAATTCATGACTTCTTTATTTTAAGAAAGTATTTTATTTAATTATTTTAAAAAATTGTTGTATTTTTGAAATTCTAATAAAATATATATTCCTACATACAACCTGCTTGGTATGTTACTTATTTAAAAAAAAAAACAGTAAAAACTGTGGAATTTCTTTATTTAAGTTATACAACAAATTGCTTTTGTCATGATAATTATAGCTTATGGAAAAGTACACTTGAAATCAGAATGAAAGAGATAGGAACAAATTTAAAATTTTGAAAGTCTCCAAAGAATAGATCTTTATATATAAGCTGCTTTAAAAGTGAATTGATTGTTACCATATATTATCATGAAACTATTCCTATCAGTTGTAAAATGCTGATTGAGACCCTTTATCTATATTCCTAAAGCAGATTTGGTAATTATTACATGTTTAAAAGGAAAATCACCGTGGCTAGTCTTCAGGCTGGACCATAATCTGGTTTTAAGATTTCTTTCAAAATTAATTAGTTAGGAATGAATGAAGTCACTGGTCAGACACATAGATGTCAAGATTAACAAAAACCATTTAAATGATAGCTTATATCTACATAGTACTTTATCGTTATCATTTGAGCTTTTCTTCACAGTGAGGAAAAACTTCCCATAAATTGTCACTGTGTTGTTTGGAAATAGATGGTGGAATCATACAACCAAAGCAAAGATACATTCACCTGATGACCCACAGCACACATATGTGGTAATATATTACATATATAATAAAGCCTGAAATATCAGAGACAGCACCCAGTCAAATTCTAGGCAGACAACTCAGGAATTTCTTGATCTTTGAGTATAAGGCCAAACAGCTGAGATACAATAGCACATACCTTTAATCCCAGGACAGGAAAAGCTGGGAATGGTGACCTCTATCCTTAATCCCATAACTCCAGAAACAGAACTTCCTCTGTTTCTGTGAGTTCAGGGCTAGCTATGAAATAGAGTAATTCATACTTTGAATCCTAATATGGATGGGATGCAGCTGACAAGAAAGGTAAGAAGGCCTTTTGGGAACGCAGCAGAAGCAGAAGCGACTGGTAGAAGCAACCAGGAGTGATGCTGAGAAAGTTGCAAGACAGCTGGGTGAGAATTGACTGTGGTGCTTCTTCTCTCTGATATTTCAGCCTTCCCCTGATATTTGGCTCAGAGTCTTCTTTTCATACAGTCTGAATTCGTGCAACTATCCACATGGGCATATTAAAGGCTCTGGGATATCCAATACTACATATGCCAGCACAACAGATAATCCACCATCTCACATATACATTAGCTTATGAAATGATTGGTATATTACCTATAAATATTTTATAAGACCCTATTATATTTACAATGGGTTATTCTGTATAGCCCAGGCTGGCCTGAAACTTGAGAAACAAAAATGCCTCTGCCCATCAAGAATTAGGACTGCTGGCAGAGTATAATATTTTAAAGCAAGTTCATGTTTATGCTCTAATTCAATAGGACAGTGGCCTCCTTACTTTTGATGACATTGCCATTTACTAAAATATAACTACAAAACTGTATCTTCACCAAAATATTCACAATGTAAGAAAATAAAAGGAGAGACTATAAAAAGACATTTTTATTTTCTGGCCACATCTCAGTGCTTTTACAAACCTCTGACCTCACAATACAGAGGAGAGCACTGGGAAAATCCAGAGTTCAAAGGGCAGAGTGATGCATCAGGACAGGTAGCTAAGAATCTGCATCACAGAGGTCAAGAAAAGAAGAAGTCAACAGAGACCTAATGTCAAAAGTTAGATATCATTTTAGGCTTTGCAGGCCCTATGGTCTCTGTTAAATTTATTCAGCTCCACTGCTAACCTTGAAAACAGACACAGACAAAATCAGCCAGTGATGAATAAACATGGTTGTGCTCCAATAAAATCTTTTGTATGTATAATAGTATTAAAATTTTATATTTATGTATGTGTACATTAACTTTTTTTCTTGTTAATCTGTGTGTTAATGATCCAAGTGGGTTATGATAATTTAAAAAAGTATAAATCATTCCTAGCTCATAGTTTGGATGAAAACCCGCAAGAAGCCGGACCTGGTCCATGGACTGATTTGTTTAACTCTTGTTTCAAATATGAAAGAAAATTTAAGAAAGCCAAGAGGGTAGGGACTGCAGACAAAGAGTTAAAACACTATTTTAAATTTCCAACTAACCTACATAAGTAAGTGAAAAATAAATTAGTTACTCAAATGAAGTTGTTTCTAATATTACTGAAAATAATCCTTAGATTGATTGTTAATAAGAAGCAGGAGCTGAAGAGATGGCTCAGAAAGAACATCTCTGGCCGCTCTTCATATTAAAAGGGTTTGGTTCCCAGCACCCACATGGTGGCCCACAACTCCTTGTAACTCCAGTTTCAGGAGTTCTGATACACTATTTGGACATCTGTGAGCACCAGTCACACATGTGGCAGATAACCACACACTGAGGCAAAAGAGACTTACACTCACTCACACATACACACACACACACACACACAGAGACACACACACACACATATAGTAAGAATAAGTCGGCCTATACATAGCAATGGTTTCCAAAAATAAATTCAAAGGGAAAAAAGTTCAAAGTATTCTCTTTAAAAATACTGATGCATTTAACAATTCAAAGCCAGATAACTCCAAAATGGTCTTTGTGGCTATCTATATAGTTATCAATAACACTGATCATCAGGAACTGACCCTGCAAGATGCTATACAGGCATGACCTTTGAATAAATAAATATCATTAGGACATTATATGTGCTATTTGTAACATTGACAGCAGTACATACAGTTATTTTCAGAGTTAGGTGAGGGTTACACAAAAATTATAGATCTCCAGGAGCCTTTTTTGTGATAAATTTAAATTTAATAAAAACTTTTTCCTTCTGATTACCAAAGGCTACAGGATGAGTAATTTATATACTGTAGACTTACAAAAGTCTTTGTCTGCTAAAATAACCCTAAGGTAAGGTAAAATTAAAAACAGAAGATCCAAATAAAAATATACCACTATTTCTTAAAAACTTCCTTGGTACCAGTAGAAATTTTTAAAGTGTAATATTATTACTGATATTTCTGCTAGCAAAAATAAAACAGTACTCATTTCTTAGCCACTCCTTAATACAGACTATAGAAAAGAGAATGCTGAAGTTAATTTATTAGTGTATTGGTACAGTTTTGTTTCTTTAATAAAATTAAATCATAATAAAGACTCACAATGTAGAATGTAGATACTAACCATAGCACCATGTTATGAGCTTATAATTGGATTACAATGTTTTGGATCAATTTTTAATGGGAATAATTCCAAAATAATTCTATTTCTTTTCTAAAATGCTTGCAAATCTAATATATAGAGATAAGTGGAAAAAAACACAGATACCTTAGCCATAGTAGGAGAGATATCTGATGCTTTCTTAGAGGAGATAGAGCATTTGGGCTAACAAAAACTAGTCAAATTATTGATTTTTCTCATAGAATTAAGTTTCTAATATGATATAAGAATATTTAGCCCTTCTCTAAGTCATGTTCATAATTTTCATGAGTAACAGATAATATATGCACTTAAGTATTTGTTAAATGTGCTGATGCTATTTCAGGTTATTGGGAAGAACACCAGTGGACTGAAAGACCTGACCAAGAGATGCAGGGTAATGTGGATGATATCAAACTTGCTTTATCAATCTTTCATGTAGTTTTAGAGTTTATTATAAGTAACTTCAAGGGGCATAATGATATATTAGTTTTTTAAAAAGTCAAATTACCTAGGTTCACATGATGATTCATTCATCAGAGTAGCTTTGCTTCCTAAATGATTAGAAATCTACTTTATCTTCTCTTTGTTGTTAGATTGAGTAAGCCGGAAGTAACTTCAAAAACTGATGTTGCAGGCATTAAAGAGAAACAAAAGAGGTATGGCAAGGGATATGAAAACTATAATATTTTGAGACACTACAAATATCTGTAATGATTTAATGATCTTCCACAATTACCATTGTATATACCATCAATTATGATGTACACAGTTCATTGTTGATACATAATTTATAGTGGGTGAACGGATGCTGAGTGTCAGAAAGGTTACACATAACTCTGAATAACACTATGTATCTGTACTAAGACACAGGAAAGCTCTGTGGGGAAGCTACCAAGTGATAATTATTGAGGTTGTTCAAGTAATAATAAAGGGGAATACAGAAGAAAAGTATATAATTTTTGAAACAGTCTTGAAAGCATCCTTTTTCTGGTGAGGGAAATAATACTAATTTGAGATTTTGAGTTCTACAGTTAGGCCAGGTCTGGGAGATATATACATTTCAATGTAGCAACAGGACACTAGATATTAGACAAAGAATAACATCAATGATGTTCCCCCCAGAGCTGCAAAACAGGAGGTCTCTATTTTCCAGATGTTTTATAGAGATCTATAAGAGAGATCATGTATGTGGAGACAATGGTCCGAGAAAAAGAATACAAAGAAATAAGAAGATATAGAAGCCCTATTGTCCAAGATGGAGACCAATAGGTTTGCTGCTGAATCAATAAACAAAAAGATGTAAATGAGACAGCAATGGTCTGACAGGATAATATAAAACAACTACTTCTATTTTTGTTTTAAAATGCCAAATGCACAAAAATAAGGCAGCAGCAGTAGCTTACTATCTGAAAAGCTTCACAAAATACTATAAAGATTTTATTTCAGTAAAGATAGAAAGGGAGGAAGTGATACAAAAATCAGTTCTGATGATTACATTTACAGCAAATTAGTAAAAGGGAAGAGGAGGTGGTTGCTGCATTCATGAGGAGCTGTTCATAACACTGCCTTTAGTTTGAGGCAGAGCAAAAGACCTTCATTGAAAAAGAGGAAAATATATTTAGAAACTTAATATCAAGCTAGATGGTGATCAGTAAAAGAAATAAGCCTATTTAGATATAGTAATGGGAGACTTATCATTATTTATCTGAAGAGAAATCAGCAAAAGGGGAATTTATAATGTTTCTGAGTCATGCTAAAATAACATAAAAATTAGAATCTACAGAATAACATTGAATTGCACTTTCTAAATCCTAACAGTATTTAAAGAGATGATTGTCTCTAGAGATTTCCTCTAAACTAAAGCATTCAAGGGTAATTAGTAGACCCCACTAAAGAATATTCTAGCATTCGCTTTCTGAGACTTAAACTTCTTTCCTCCATTTGGTCCTCACTCCCCCCCAACAAAAGTCCAAACCGCTTTTGATTATTTATCAACAACTCCCAAAGACAGCCTAAAAATCATTCTGTATTTTTACAATATTTGGACATATAGTGTCATAAAATCCCAGTGTCTGAGTTACTTTTCTATTTCTCTGACAAAATACCATGGCCAAGGCAATTCATAAAAGAAAGCATGTAGTTGGGGCTTGCTTACAGTTTTAGAGGCTTAGTCCATGATCATCACGGTGGGTAGCATAGTGACAGGCAAGCTGGCATGGCTCTGGATTAGTGGCTGTGAGCTAATATCTGATCCAGGAGCAGCAGGCACACAAACTCTGCGATTATGGATATGCAACAGTACACAACCCAAGCACATGATTCTAAACTTCATTATACTTTCTTGGGAAAATTGCTTTTTTGTCTTTTGGATGCAAGGGTTAGCTCTTTCTGTTCGGTTGGTAATTTTTATTTTCTTTCTTTCAACAAAAGCCAGATGGACATAGTTATAGGGTGGAGCACTAATTGGTAGCAGGATAGTGAGATGAGAAAACAGACAAGAGAGAGTGTTCCTGAAAATATTTTTTCAACTAATACTGTATTAGTGTAAACTACAAAATTTTTAGAAATAACTATTTTTAATGAAACAATTTGTTAATCTGATTCTAGTACTTAAACCATTTCCTAAATTGTGTTAACCCACATAACCTAAAAAAGGAAATAAATCGTTACTTAATTCATTTACTTTTTTGCAGTTACTGATTTTTTTCCTCAGAACCACTGAGGCATAATTGACAAGCATAAGTTGCAGCTTTTTTTTTTTTTTAAAAAGGAAAGACCATAATAGTTTTATACATGTATGCATTGTGAACAGTTACTAACATTCTTCAATTCCTATGACAACCGTGTGTGTGTGTGTGTGTGTGTGTGTGTGTGTGTGTTTGTAATAGTAAGGTTAAAGTTCTATTTCCTTAGCTAATTTCAACTATACCATGTAGTGTTACTGATCAGTTATTATTCTGTGTATTAGATGCTAATACTAATCTAATCTCAAAACTGAAATTGTATGCTCTTTCTTTCCCTAACACATCCTTAGCTCTAGTCTCCTCTACTCCCAGAATTCAGAAACTGGTATGTTATTCTCTGATTTTGGATTCAACTATTTTAGATTTTACATAGAGCTGAAACCTAGCAGTGTATAGGATTTATCTTAATGTTTACATCCTTTTAAATTCATGTTTCAGCATGTTCAGAGATGACAGAACCACTTTCTTTTTTATGGCTGAATGATGTTTACACACACACACACACACACACACACACACACACACACACATGCGCGCGCATGCTCACACATGCAGAGATGTGCACAATTTCTCTGGCCATCAATACACATGTAAGTTCTTTTTCTTGCCTCTAGCCAATTAAGTTCAATCAATAAATCAGGTGATGTGAGTGAAGGTATAATCTCTTACCACAAGGATGGAGAATTTGAATAGTAACTTAAAAGGAGACATATAAAGAGCCAACAGGAACATCACCAATTAGGGAAATGGCAATCAAAACCAGAAAGTGGAATCACCTCATGCCTGTTAAGATTGCTACGATTAGCAAGACAAGAGACAGGAAGTGTTAAGAAAGACAGAAGAAAAAGGACACCCCTGTACTTGGTGGGAATGTAGACTGGCACAATCATTCAGAAAAACAGTATGGAGTACCCCTGAAAAATTAAACTCAGACCACCATAGGATCCCACAAAGGTACTTTTTACTGTATATTTAGAGAATGAGTTCATTATCTGAATTTTGAGCAGATGTTAGATATTGATGAAATGTCAACAAAATGACATAGTTCATGTATATAATGAAATGTTCTACTAATGAACAATGCAACTCAGGCGGAAAGAACAGAAATGTAATTTGTATTTTAAGATAAACACAGTCATTATCACAATGAACTGAAGATGCCAGTATGGTCTAATTATACATGAACTATATGAAAATACACTAAAAATATATTTAATATCACACATACATCAGTTCTGCTAGATATATTCACAACTGAAATTTCTAGGGTGTATTATTTAGACATGTAGAATTTTTGTTTAGTCCTAACAATTTTATATTACACATGTGTTCATGTGCTCATCATTCATTCATTCAATAGTAATGTAGAAAGTACTTAGAGACACATGAACCTTGATAATTCTATATTTATGTGAAATACTAAAGGCAACGTAGAAAACAACTAAGAATATTTGAAATTTTGAATATCTTAATTTTTGTTGTCTCTAAATTATATATATGCAAAGTTAGCAAATAACAAGCATAATCCATTTTTGAAAAGAACTAATTCAAGGTAGAATACCTTGAATGAATTTAATCTCTTCTATCAAACAAGAATTAGCACAAGATTCTGACACTCTGGAACACATATATAAATTTTAAAACTTTCTGGTTATAAAATATATTTGAATTTTTTTGGCATTTTTGTGCTTGCAATTTTCCTACTTTGCACCTGAAACAGAACATACTTCCTCCACTCCAGAATTAAGGCCATTTCTGTGTGACACATAGTAGTGTGGAGTGACCACATTTGATATAAGATAAGTCTCATAAAC
The DNA here is from genome assembly GCA_004025045.1 of Sigmodon hispidus. Classification (NCBI taxonomy): domain Eukaryota; kingdom Metazoa; phylum Chordata; class Mammalia; order Rodentia; family Cricetidae; genus Sigmodon; species Sigmodon hispidus. Next base: position 76,405 of record PVIH01000179.1, on the reverse strand, counting down.
AAAGAAACCCCTACCGCAGGCTAAAGTTCACATTCTGGGACCATGCTGCCAAAGAACTTTGCCCCATTATGCTGTTGTATTTGGAGTTTGGAGTCTTTGCTAGTTACCTTCATAAATGGCCATAGGTCCCTCTAGGGAGAGACCACTGAAAGGCTAACATTGAAACTCATTAGTATTTTATCAAGGTCCTCCCTTGGGGGAACCTAGCCTTTTTTTGCATTTAAGGAGTTCTGGGTCTGCAAATTGGCTCAAGCCTGGAAATTGGTTCATGGGCCAAGAGTGCCTTTTGCCACGATCCAGGAGTACCTTCCTTTCGTTTGTTTGAAAAATTTTCCTCTTACACAGATTTAGAAAAACAAAATGAAGTAAGCTTCTTATTTATTTCATGCCTGGAAACAGCATAATTGATTATCCAGTACCAAAGGTTCATATGAATCATACCACCATAAAAATCACTTTGCCTGTGCTGACCATTATGGGTCAGGGAATTGAGAATATTGCTTTGTCTATGCTGCCCAATTTGATCATCTTGCTTTTGGCAATTCTGTCCTGCCCTTGGCCTCTGTTACTAGGGGGCCCAATTAAGCTCACTGAATATATTCATCCAACTGAGGAGCAACTGTGGATATATACTACACATTTAATAAAACCTGAATATTGGGGAGAGAGCACGGTAGCCAATCCTAGGTGACAGTTCAGGAAATTCTTAAACCTTGAATAAAAGGATAAACAGCTGAGTCAGACACACCTTTAATCCCGGCACAGGGAAAGCCAGGGAGTGGTGACCTCCACCTCAGATCCCACAACTCCAGAAACTTCTGTTTCTGTGAGTTCAAGGCTACACACCTTTAATCCTAACCTGGATGGGTATATAAGGGCTTGTAGAAACCCAGAGAGAACAGAAGCGACTGGGAGAAGCAACTGGCAACCAGGAGCGAGCCTGAGGATGTTGTAAAACAGCCGGGTGAGAATTGACTGCGGTGCTTCCTCTCTCCGATATTTCAGCCTTCTCCCAACAATTGGCTCTGAGTCTCATTTGTGATACTGCAAGCAACATGTGCAAATGCTAAAGTCTGGGACAAGAAAAAGGGCAACAAGAAAGGTATTCAAATGTGCTGGTGCCTCTCCCATCCTTTCCCATATTATAGGATTATTGAAGGACATGTCTTTGGTGCTCTCCCATTGTGGAGGATTAGCTTTTACATAGCATACTCACTTTACCATTGCAATTTCCTTGAGTCTTAAAATTACTTCATCAACACTAAGCCAAGAGACAGCAAGAACCTCCAGCTCCTTTTAAGTAGGCCATCTTTTGACAAATACTTCAGCAAGTAATTCTAACAAACTTTGGTTACTTTTTTAAAATAGAGCAAGCTTCCATATTAAGCCTAGAGTCTCCACTCATTGGTTCCATATCAGCATGATCCAGTCTTATATTCCTTTCACCATTATACCACACCTTTAAAAATCTATTTCCACATAGATATTCTGCTGAGGAGGCAGAGACTACTTCCTCAGGAGACAAATAAACCCTTCAGAATTTGAGGGCTAAGAGTTCGAAGCCTCAATAGGATTCTCTCACACATCTCTATCCCAAGTTACAGGATTCCATTCTTTGCCTATTAATGGTCTCACTTTAACAGCAGATGCCCTGTGTAGTTGGGAATTTGAACTTTCTTTGTAATTTTTCTAGTCTTATAATGAGGGCTTCAGTTTGATTTTCCACAAATGGAGCTCTGTAGTTGCTAGAGAGAGAATTCTATTTCAAAGCACATTTAGAAACCTTTAGACTCTTTATGTGCATCTGGAGCCAGTCTTATCACTAATTTATTGCTGTCCTTCACCATATTCTGATATAGGAGAACTTGGTTAATTTTATCATTAAGTACATTCTTTTCCATTGTCAATTTATCCAGAGATGCTTGGAGCAATCATTGAACATTGTCCATTTCCTTATTTTTTTTCTATAAAATATCCTAAGTTTTATAAACAGAGTGACCAAATCTAACGCCTCTTACAATTGGTGAATCAGGATAATCAAGTGCATTTGTCTCCTTAAGTTTGTAAAATAGTTCACACCATGAGCTTTTAGCACTCTTTAGGCTTCTTTGAGAGGATTCAGTAACTGTACCTGTTATCAAAGTGGAAAGCCTATTTTAAATACTTAAAAAAATTCATCCTTATAAATCTTTTGCTATAGCACTTCTGGTACCATCTGTATTAGTCAAGGTTCTCTGGAGAAACAGAACTTAGAAAATTATATATACATTTGCGTATGTGTGCACATATGTGTGTATGTAAATATGTGTGGGCATGTATTGTTTTATTAGATTTACTAGTGGTTTATTAGAATTGTTTACAACCTGTGGTTCACTTAGGCCAACAATGACTGTCAACAATGGACTTTCCAAGAATCCAGTGGTTGTTCAATCCATGAAGCTGGATGACTCAGCTGGTCATCAGTATACAGTAGAATCCCAAAGAAGTAGGCTCTAATGCCAGTGAAAGAGTGGACTTGCCAGACAGACCCCAAGCAAGCAGGCAAAGAAAGCAAATTTATTTCCCATGTCCTTTATGTAGGCAGACCCAAATTAAATGTGGATCTATCCATATCAAAAGATCTGAATAATATGTTCTTCCTGCTTCAAATGCTTTAATTAAGAAAAAAAAATCCCTCATAGGTGTACCCAATCACTTGAGTTTTAGTTAATTTCAGATTTAGTCAAGTTGACAATGAAGAATAGCCATTACAATGAGTGAATAATGAAAAGATGACCTTATTTGGTTTACATACTATTGGCTAAGTCTAAGTACATGAGTTTCATTCCCAGAACATATGGTGGAGGGAGAGCAAATACTGTTTCTTAAAAGAAAAGTAATGATTCTTTTATTATAACTAATGTATGTCTATGTTGACACTCATTTCTATGTAGCATAAATATCTTAAATGTCCTAGAAAAGTAGATGATCTCTGATTTTTCCCTGTATGAGTATTCATTCACAAACACAAATATAACCTTACACCATTGTAGAAATGAATATAAATCTTTGAAAGAAGTTTATGTTATTATTGCATTGAAAATATTTTTAGAATGCTTTTACTAAAGTAGATGCATTGTCTTTACTTGTAGGTGTGTGGAAGGAAAGATCTATTACATTAAAAGTTATAAAAGATATACTGCATGTCAACTTGACAGCAATTGAACAAGCAAGTGCTTTGTTGAGAGAGGAGGTAAAGGGATATATATATATATATATATATATATATATATATATATTACAATACTTACTGTCAATCAGCAAACTATACAATTATTTAATGTGTTGATGTACCCAGTTCTTCCCATTGCATTAAACTGTCTTTTTCTTCCTTGAAAATGGTGTTATCCATCTGAACACATATTCAATTACATTTTCCACTAAGGATGAACTGCTAAAATCAATGTGCACATCATAGACACCTGTATTTTTCTTTTTCCATTAGAGTTTAAGATTGCTACAATTCCATAAGTATTGACTGACATCATTAGATTATTCAGGGTGAAGGACTCAAGGCAAAGACAGTTTCCATAGGAATACTTATGACATAAAAAAATGTACTCATATCCTATGTTTTTTCTTTTATCCAAACAAGGATTAAACAAATTCCAATTCTCATGGGTGAAAAACTTGAGTAAGGATTTATGTAAGCCAAAGCCATTACTACTAAGAAGTAAACATCTTCTTTCCATTATCATAGTGAAGAATCACTTATAGTTTTCATGATATGAAGAGTGACTGAGGACACAAGTTCTCTTTTCTACATTGATGACAAACTATACTGGGAACAGATCCATTATGTTTATATACAAAAAGTTTCTCTATTGCTTTTGCTCCAAAATTTCTAGTAAGGATTTTTAAATTTATGCTTCTTATATTTATTCTTCATTTTCTCCCCTCTGCCTCTAACACATAATCTCATCATGATGTCACTTACCCTGAGACAAATAAGACTACCCAATCTATATGTTCCATACCTGTCAGCTGAGTAAACTTACTTTTTTATGTTATCTAGCTAAAGGTATTTTGTTATAGCAAAATAAAAGTAACTAACACATATCTTCATGTAGAATTTCCATCTGTCACTCTTCTAGAAATTCCTTTGCCTGAGTCATTGAACACTTCATTATTTATGCTAGTTTTTGTAGTAGCTCTCTGCCAGTAGCTTTCTCAGACATGGATGACCTAAGGGTTGTGTTTTTGTCAGGCTTGCTATGGTTTAAATGCAATTCTAAATTCAGGTTGTACAGTGTGACTCCATAAGAAGCTGAGATTTGCCAGTAGTGACTAGACCACCAAAGCGCCTTTGTTACTAGACCTGAGGAATTTAAGACCTAGTATAAAGCATTCATCAAGGTAGCTTGCTATTCCTCAATCTTCCCTCATATGAGAAGGCAGCAAGTCATTAGACTTGATGACTGTGCCTTTGTGTTGAACTTTCTGGCTTCCAGAACTATGAAAAAATAATAATAGTCTTTGAAAATTATCCCTCCTTTGGTATTTTGTGATAGCAGCACAAAATGGACTAATACAATATATCTTATTTATATTGTAGTCTATGTAGAATTCAACATTAAAAATTATATCTCTCAAATCTCAGAAGAATTGTCTTCTAACATTCAATGCTACTTTGCTGACTTCTATTTTTATTACTTGTGATCTAATTATTCTATTTCAAGAGTCATAAAGGAAGGGTTGGTGAATGGCTTAGCAGAGTAGAGGTGCCTACTACCACAATGCTGCTGAGAATGATGACATCGGTTCTATTCCCAGTATCTACAGTGTAGAAGGAAAAGACTAGATTTTAGTAAATTGTCCTTCGACCTCCACACAAGTACCTGTGGTGATATGTTATATATTTAGTAAAACCAGTCTGAAATATCAGAGAAGAGATCCACCCACAGTCAATCCAGGCAGAGGTATTGCACACCATTTGGGAAAGCATAACAATGCAGTGGTAACTCAGATCTTTAATCCCAACATAGGGATCCAGAGGCTCTCTGTGAGTACAATGCCAGCCAGGCAGTGATGGCACACAGCTTTAATCCCAGCACAGGGAAAGATCAAGGAGTGGTAACCTACCCCTTTAATCCGATCAGATCTGAGTTTGAGACCAGCTTGGTTTACAGAGGGAGTTCCAGGCTCCCAAGTGGGCAGTTGTGGTGCCTTGTTTTTAATCCCACAACTCCAGAGACAGGTCTTTCTGTGTTTCTGTGAGTTCAAGGCTAACTACCAAACAGTAATAGCTCACGCCTTTAATCTTAACCTGGACATGATACAGCTGAGTGGAGAAAGTACTTAAGGCAGGCATAGGAAGATATATTAGGCAATAGACAGGAGAGAAGTTGAGAGGAGCAAGGTTGAGGTAGCTGGAAGATAGCTGTGTGAGATTTGACTGTGGTGTTTCCTCTCTGATACTTCAGTTTTTCCCTGATATGTGGCTCTCAGTTTCTTATAATACAACCAGAATTCATGCAACAAATACCTGCATACAACATAAACAAATTAAAATGTAATAGAACTTTTAAAAAGTGCCCAAAGGTCATTCTTAACCTATTAACTCATGTTTGAAAATTTTATGGCACAACCATTGTAGTGGTCATCCTGTTCACCTTATGCCTTCATAGCAGCTCTGTTTTTATTTATTTATTTACTTTTTCTGGAAGGTTTCCCCATTGTGTTGTTGGAAGCAGCATCTTCATGGCATTATTCATTCTCTATTTTGCACAATTTAGGAGCTAGAGCTACTAGTGACTACTTTAATTCTCTGGTTTGATCACCTCTTCTGTAACCTATTATTTTTTTCTGATTCTGGAAGATATGTGCAGCACTGTCTTTTAACATCCAAAGGACAGATTTTCCTTTGCTGTCATGTTTCTAGTGTCTAATACATTTTGGTTCATGGTTCTTTATAAAACATTACAGTCATTTCACAGAATTGATATAGTCTACTATTTCTCTGCACATTTTATTTACTGTAGTAACCATGACTTCCTTTCTTTTTATGGTGTGTCTGTGGATGGGAGTGAAGGTGTACATGCAGATGAATAGGTGCATGGAGGCCAGAGACTGATGTGTGTCTTCCTTCATTCCTCTCCAATTTTGTTTTCATATAGGATCCCTCACTGAACCTGGTACTTAATGACTGGCTACCCAGTGAGCTCTATGCTTGTGGTTATTTCTATGTCCTCCTGCCTGGAGCTGGACTTATATACATAGGCTCCTTAAGCTAGTTCTAGGAATCTGAATTCAGGTAACTCATACTTGCAAAAGCCAGGGTTTTACCTACTGAAACATCTCTCCAGGTCCCGGACCTCATTATCTTTAATTTACATTGAATTGTTATATTATCTATTTTTTTTATTGCAGAGAACTTCTTAAAATCATCTTGTGTATCTCCATGCTTCCAAGGTTTTAGTTTTCACTTTCTCTTGTTTTGCTGTAGGAACAAGAGCCACTCTTCATTTCAAGAGTCACTAAGCTTTGGCGAAGCTATGGATGACAAACAAATCTCTCTCACTTTCTCTTACTGCCTCTCCCTAATTTTTGGATTCTAACTAGCCTAAGTAATGTGCATCCTTCTTTTAACTATTTCCTACAACTCAGCATACTACAATTTTAAACTTCCTGTATTTTTCATGTTTTTAAATATTTTCCATCTTTTTTTTTGACATGCTAAATTATTTATTTTTCTCTTCAACTATGGCCTGCATAATTCTTTTTCTTAAATTAGATATTACATTTTCAATTCTAATTCTCTTTAGCCTTTTTCAAGTAAATTTTGTCATTTATTTTTTCCAATACCATAGATGGGGACACAGCTGTTGATCCTTTGCAGGTTTCTTCACATAGAACGCACTGGAAAAACTGGCTCACCTCGAGCAAGGAAGTATCTGATTTCTTTAATGTACCAAGCAACTTACACTGAACCCATTTACTTCCTCTCTCCCATTAGCTCCCTGATATCTTTTAAAAGTAATTCTCATGCCCAAATAATAGATACACATCTAATGATATTTATGTGTGTCAGAGTTTAAAATTAAGATTCTACATGACACAGCTGAGTTACCTTTTTTCTAGAAACATTTATTGTTTTTTATCGCACTGATATTCAACGCAAACTGGGAGATCATCTGTATCAACTGTGATGCCACTGTAAACAAAAAGTCATGACAATTCATGCAGTGACCATGAATTGCGCCTTTCCTCTTCCTTTCCCAAGTATCACGTGGTGGGGCAATTAGGAACTGTGAAAAGGAATAACATATGTGTTTATTACCTTTTTTGTGTGTTTCATGATTCACTTGAAGGATTTGAAAAGCATTATTTTGCAAATTTAGAAAGTTCATGGATAATATAACAGTGAAGTTGTAAAATATTTATAAAATATATGATCACAGAATCTATTTGCATGGATAGATGAATTATTTCACTCTTCCATTTTGCAGTTTTTAAAGGCTTAAGGGAATAATCAATTTTTTACTTTATGCTGAATTATATATGAAATAGTAGACACTTTTTTCTTTTGATATTTAGGGCATCCCAAACTTCAGTTTGATCATGAGTTTTCTGTCTCAAAACTGGAGAAAAAAATAATCTATAACCAAATCCATGGGTATAATGAATTAAGAAAGTAAAATATCTAGCATCTAAATTAGAGTAAAGGGTTCGCATTACAGCGTTACACCATGTTCAACAATTTAAACTTCTCTAACTTAGAAATTGCAAATACTTGATTATGTGGCTTTTCTTACTCCAAATTGATCTGCTATGTTTTGTTTCTATCCACAGGAAGTCTGCCCTTTTCTAAACAAAAAAGGTAGGAGTGGATGGTTGGGCAACAGGGGAGTGGGTCTGGGAAGAGGGTAGGGAGGGAACTGTGTTAGGACTGTAAAACAAATAAACATTTTTCTAAAAAAGAATATTACAAAAACTAGGACTAGACTTAGTCTCATCAAATTTTACGGAAGTCTGACCGTGAGCCAAACAGCAAAATTTACAAAGCTACTAGGAGTTTTGGATGAAGCTTTAGTTTTGCTCTTGTTCAATGCCTCAGGACATTTAGATCTAAGTTACTCTGGAATCCTGTAGTATGGCAAGTAGTTCTTTGTGTGTGCTGTTTTCAAATGATATGAAGATATTCTCTTGGTAAGCAATGGGTTTTAGTAAAAAAAACAAAACAAAAAGATGACATTGGTCTAATTAGATTAAAAAATATAACTAAGATTGTTTTGAGAATCATTTTTCTAAGACTTATTTTTACATATGTGCTCAAGTTATATTACATGTTTTTCAAGATATAAAATGCTAAAACAAAATAATTTTTAAATAATCCATAACACATGGGTATTTATTTATTGTAGTCTAAAGTTTAAGATGACTAAGTTTGGTTATATATACATATATATATATATAATATGTTCATATATATTAATTATGAGTTAGTCACACAATTACAGTTATAAATTACATATGAGTTGCAAAATATCAAAGATTATACTTCTAGTCTTATTGAAGTCTCTTCTATCTCCCTGCCCCCCCACCGTGTACACATTTATGTATAAGTGGCTCAGATGCCAATAGATGGTTTCAGATTTTCTATAGCTTGAGTTACAGGCCATCCTGTAATTTAACTGAACCAATTTCAAGCTTTCTGCTATGGCAATATGTGCACTAAACTGCTGAGCCATCTCTTTATCCATGTGTAATTTTATTTTATTTAAAGTTTTTTATTTGATTTTTAAATTTATGTGTATGTGTGTCTGTTTCTGCTCATTTATTTACAAGTATATTTTAAGAAATATATTTCCATTTTAATGCACTTACTACATCTGATATTAATCCCCATGACAGGAAAGTATGTAAAAGTTATACAGACAGTTATTAATCCTGGAACACATATTCCCCATCATAAGTAGCTGGAGTTATTATATCATGGCTGATACAATAAAAAGGCTTTCATGAAATAGTACTGCACATCTGTGAGAAAGGGCAAAAGTTTTTAAAAAGAGAGAAATATGACAAATATATCCCCAAGATGATTTAAAAGGACTAGACCACAAGAATTACATTATTTCTGGGACTGGAAAATATTATAGCCAACCATGCTGGAAAACAATTCTGTATTTTATATAATTAAAGACACATGTACCATATTATATACATCAACTCCAGCATTCTTTATTCAGACACACAAAGATTTAACTAATGTCTAAACCTAAAATGGCTCATAAATGTTCATGATTAATCAATTGTTTCCAGATATGAAGAACTGGAAATAACCCAGATGTGCTTCAACAGGTGAATGGGCAGAGGAATCCAGGCACATGCCTGCCATGCAGTGATGTCAGCAGGGGCAAGTTCTTGGTGTGCTAAAAATCTTACCTGAATTTTTAGGAATGGTACTAAATTGAGAAATCAAACCCACACACCCAAAGTTTACATAATATATAAATTAATTTATACATTAATTTATACATTATTATTGACACGAGTAAAGTCTAGTGAAAGAATAAACTAGTGGTTTCTAGGGAGTAAGAATGCAGGGAGAAAAGGCAAAAGTTACCAAAGTTTTGTAACCTGTGGTTACAAAACTCAGCATGGAGCTTGGGAAAAACGGTCAGTGGAAAGAGTTTACAATGCAAACATAAGGGCTTGTATTCAGCCATGTAAACACCAGGATGGTGTGCAGTGCCAGTGAACCACTCTGAACAAGAAGCAGAGTCTAGTAAGACTAGTGGAATCAAAATGTTCAGAGTTTACCTGAGAGACTGTGCCTCGGTATAAAAATATAAATGACAAACTCCTTGGATCAAAATTACTCCCTGAAGTGATACATTTATATAAAGTTCTGCAAATGAGTAGAACACAGAAAAAAAAATAAGTTAGTGGTTTTAGGGCCAAGAACTCAGAGATAAGAGCCTGCTTCACCCATAGTTCAAAAGTGTTGCATAGCATGATAATTCTGATGGTACAATAATGGCACACATACCATGGAGGCAATCAAGACTCTCTAATCAAAGGTCAGACCTATTCAACAAGACAGAAATTATGGCTGGTAGTGGAAACTAAGACAAGTATCTATGGCTTATGAAGTCATGGATCTTGGAGGAGAAACCACCCCAACTCTTTACTAAACTAGCATAATCCCCATCTGCAATCTAAGTGTTTGTTGTTATGCCCACAGATAAGTAGAGTATTCAGGTTTCATCAAGAAAATGTCTCTGCAACAGACAGACCATTTCAGATAAACACAACCAATCAAAATGTAGAGTTGTGGTGCTCAGTCCCAACTGATGTATTTATAAAATACTCCACCACCTAAAATTTCAGGAACATTGTGGCAGAAGGGACTAAAAGACTGTAAGAGCCAGAGGATTAGGGAGTTTCCTGAGAGACAGTGTCTCTTAGTAAAGTCAACAGCTACATCTACAAAGGCTCATCAGCATGACTGGCTAAATGTTGGCTGAACAAGCACAGTATACACAACAAAGCGGAAAGAAAAACCGTATGGCCTCAAACTCACACAAAACACTTCAGGAAACTAAACAATAGTCAGATAAAGTGATGTGGAGAAGAGAGAGTGACTGGAAGTGGCAGGAGGGGGAAGGGAGCTTGAACAAGGATATACATATACTTTATTGATAACAAAAAAAAGAATACTTCCGTTTCTTATCTTTCTGTTTGTTAAAATTGTGAAATAGTATTTCACGAATTCTATTTAGGATTATCATAATAACTCAGAGCCAGATATTGGAAAACAGCTGAAATATCAGAGACACAGAGAACAAACCACAGCCAGTTCTCACCCAGCCACCTCTTCAGGCCTGTCTTTCCTAATCCTCTGACTCCAATCTCTCTACCCTCAGCTGAAAAGGGAAGTGGCAGGGAAAGCTTAATTTCCCCCTTCTCTCCCTCTATTCAGCTATCTCGATTCCCGGTTCAATTTTCCTAGATCAAGAATTAAAGGTGCCCCCACAGCCTGACTGTTTCACCTTGAACCCACAGAGATCTAAAGGATCTCTGTCTCATGAGTGATGAGGCTAAAGGCATGGGTCATCATTCTCTGACCTTCAAGGCTTGACTGTGGATGTTTCTGTCCTCTGATATTCCAGACTATTTTTACTAAATATAAAACATAATACCACAAAATAGTTTCTGACAAATGCTTTGATCCCTCCCTCCCCATTTTACTTTCCTTTCTCCTGCTGTGATAAAACACACTGACTAAAAGAAATTTAGGGAAAACTTGGGTTGTATCAACTTTCAAGTCAGAGACCATCAATAAAGGGAAGTCAAAGCCGGAACTCAAGCAAGATCATTAAAGCAGTGCCTGGGAGGAATGCTTCTTATTGGCTTTCTGGTCTTCTCCTACTTATCTAGCTTTCTTATGCATTCCCAGACCTACATATCCAGGGATTGGTGCTACCAATAGTGGGCTAGGACCTCCTACATAAATTAACAGTTGAGACAGTTCCCCTCAGATATGCCTATTGGCCATTCTTAACTGAGCAATACAGAAATTGAGATTCTCTTCTCAGGTGACTTTAAGCCATGGCAAGTTAATAGTTAAAGCTAACTAGGATAACGCACTATATTGTCATCTTCTTCTTCTTTTATTCATTCATTCATTTATTGAGTCACAGTTCTTCATGGCAGATTGTCTTAATAATGGCTTTAGTAAGAATATACATTACTTATCTCCTACCGAGATATCATGGATAGTCAGCATAATTCTGACTGCATACATTGTTGTAGAAATTCTCTGAATTAGTTTTTACTTCGTACCTGGGACATCAGCCCACAAGAATAGCTGTAAAATCTAATGGATGGAAAAAGGGAATATGCACAAAAAGAGATAAAGCCTTTAGGCATACTGTATACAGAGACTATGAGATGCTAAGAGTTCACTGTATTCTGGGTCTTAATTTTCTTTTTCTCTGATTTTGATAAAGATGACAATATATATTTTTAATTGTTGTTTTTGAGACAGGGTGCGTGTATTTCTAGATCATCTCAAACTTGCAATACTTCTGCCTCTGTCTGCCAAATGCTGGCATGACAGGTATATGCTACTCATTCCTGGTTTGATGCCAACTGTACAGAGTCATTTTTTTTCACAACTAAAAAGAGGCAGAAAGGTAAGAAGTGACTTTGAGATTACATACATAACACAGAATAGGTTATTTGATTCTCTGAGTTTCTCTTTTCTTAACTATAATATTATAAAACAACATGGAAACCTGAAAAACCTTTTAAAACTGAAAACAATATCTTGTGTGATACACCCTGATGAGATTTCTCCTTTACCAGTCCCTCTCCACATTCCTACTCACCTGCTCGCCCTTTCTAAAACAGGTCAAAACAAACAAACAAAGAAAAATTCACAAGAAACTCATTCCCACACAAACTCTACAAAAATATTAAATTAGGAACCATAATATACAAGCAAAAGACTGATAAAACATAGAAAATGCCCCCCCAAGTTAATACAATAAAAAGTCTACAAAAATAACAGAGTTCATTCTGTGTTGTCTATCTACTGCTGAGCCTGGAGCCCATGATAAAGTGTGGTTATTACACTAAGTGATATCACTAGTTAATTTTCAACAAAGCATTCTATGTTATAATAGTACATACATATTTGGGTCATATTGTCCATTGTACATATTTGGGTCATATTGTCCATTGTGTAGATTTTCAAAAATGATGTTAATTCTTAACTTTATGTGTTTATGTGTAGCTATGTGTATTACAGTGTATACATGAAGGTCAGAGAATAACTTATGAGAAATGGTTCTGTTCCCTTACCAAGTGGTTTCTGAGGATTGAACACAGGTGGCCAGATTTGGCAGACAACAGCCCCTTAATCCACAGAACCATCTTGTCAGCCATTCTGTAGTTTTTAGATACAAAAGTGTAGATCGTAGAAAAGAAATTGATTCCACAGGCTGTACCTGCTTATTAAAATTTTATTTCCCTGAAGTCACAACATCCACAGATACTCTATCCAGTTTTCATGGTCACAGTGTCATTGAGAAGGGATTTTTAAGTTGATTGAAATGTTCACAGGGTTTATTATGGATACATCTCATGTATTCAGTAGCAGACTTCCCTTTCATTTCCCAATTCCTCAAAAAGATCTCTTTTGATCCAGTTTTTTAATTCATTTCTACTTGTCAAGGGGCATATCAGATTTCATTTCAAACCCGTGTCATCTATTGAGATGTGTGATACTTGACACTGCAAATATAATACAACTCTCCACATAGTAAGCTTGATACAGCCATAAATCTGCACTCCAAGCTCTCATTGACTTCAATAGGACTTGGACTTGGAGAATGATTGCAGATCAAGCCATTTGATGTAATGTAATTTTAAGTAGCTTTTCCCATAAGTAGAAACACACAGTGAATCACAAACTCCCTGGCAAAAAACACACTAGTCAGAATTCCTGTTCCCTTTAAAAGACTTCCCATTCATATGTGGTGCTGACTGTGACAGAGGATATAGGAAGACAGTGAAGACATTCTCTGTGGCCTTACATAACGCCTTATTAGCATAACACATTTAGAGGGACTTTCTTAAACTCTATTCTTACACAATAACATCTTGCTATCCACAAACCAGTTACCAACAAGGCTACTGAATTTCTGCACATGCAAATCACACTATCTTTTCCTCCATTTTAAACTTGGCTTTTGTTTCCAAATAAAGACTTATTTTACTAGTCAATCAGACTCCAAGCATCCACCATCAATCACAGCGAATATCTCATGCAAGTAGACCTCTTAAGTTCCAGCAGCCTGTATAACACTACTTTGAATCTCAAAGACAATGAGCATTTTTATCCAATCATCCAGAGTCTAAAAGAATTCAAAGAAAGCAAAGTCTTTGAAATACACAGGCTTTTGGATATCAAATTACCTTTGAAACCCCCCACCCAGAAGTAACTCTAACAAAATCCATTTGAAATACTGCTTCAATATTCTAAAAAATCAATAATTTAAACCACAGGTTGAACATTTTTACTGCTTCCACAGCCGACTGTCATTTTTCGAAATGAAAATGCTAATGGCACCGAAGGGGAAGCGCTAAGCAGAGAAGATGCATGAATGGAACCCTGGATTGGCTAGACTGGCTGCTTTGATCTCTTTTTCCCTCACTCATCTGTGACAAAATGTCTTTTAAAATCAACAACTTGCCTTCCGGTCCTCCTGAAGAATGCACTTCCCTGTTGTACACTGCATCCTTCTCTATAGGAAGTTAAGGATTGTGCTGTACTGAGACACACTAGTAAATACGAATACAGAAATGTAATACTGAGTAGGCTGTATTATTTTAGCACAATCTATAACATTGGAACACCTTTAAAATATTGCATAGAGCACTAGGGGAAGGATAATCCCTCAATCCTAACAGTTTTTCATATTTATAGCTTTGTACTAAACCTTATGCAGTGAAGGAAGCCATGGAAATCCAGAACAACTCAGAAAAAAAAAAAATTGGCATAGCTTCTGAAATTTATTTGTACTATTTAAAGATTTGGGAAATGATGATGTCAGTCCAGAATCATTGCCTTCCTTGTAATGATCCCCACTTTTACTCTGCAATACCAAACACACCAATGGTGAATTTCGATCCACTGTCTGTCAAAGAATTGGGAATTGTGATTCATGGAATGTTAAAGAAGGGCCAGGATATTAAAGCCAACCAAGGGGACTGGAGTGATGGCACAGGAGTTAAGTGAAGTTGCTGCATAATAAAGAGGTCAGCAGTTCAGACCCTAACATGCAAAGAACAAGCCAGGGGCCCACATATAGATATAGCTCCAGTTCTGAGAGAGGTAGAGGCAGGAGGATATCCGAGACTTGCAGGATTTCAACTAGGAGAGAAAATGTAGACTCCAGATAGAGAGAAATGCCCTGTATCAAGGAAATGGTGGAGAGTGAAAGGAGAGGCCACTCAACACCCTCTTCTGACCTCTGAGTCTGAGTGCATCTATGTGCATTCACGCGTGCGCGCGCGCGCACACACACACACACAGATAAATATATTAATCAGTTAATAATAAATCTTTACCCATAAAAGCCAAACAATGATTTCCAATAAATCGTTAGATATAATGGTCTAATCTCTAGAGTAATGAGGAAGAAATTTGTTTACATAAAATGAGATACTTATATATAAGCCCAGAGTAAATATTTTAAAATTTTTATCTTTTTCCTTAAACCTTGTTCCATCTAAATTCAGCCCCCAGCCATCCAAACTCTGCACCAAAACAATGCCAAAAAAAATCTATTTCCATCACATCCTAAATCACAGCATGTTTATCTTTAAAGAATAAATACTCCTACCAAGGGCTGGAGCAAGGCAGCTCATCATTTCCTGACCCCCCACTTCAGAATATCTTCCTGGGCAGGATTGGCAGAAAAATGCAGAATGAGAATTTGGCATATAGTGGATAGAACATCTATCAGGGTAACTTGCTAGTAGCATAAGACAAAAGGAAATTTTTGTAGCTCCTGGCATGCCTCATGTTGAATGTGCACAAATAAATATTCCTGGGTGTGAATTAAATTCTGAAGAGGCCAGACACCACAGACAGCTCTGTGGATGATGAGAACATATAGCATGGGTAAGTTCAAGGAAGAGGATACTACAGTCTACTTTCTGGGACTGTGCAGGCATAGTCAGATGGGCATGGCTTGAGGAGAGATGGGTCAACCAATTTATGTAAGCAAACAGCCTGTGGGTTTCAGAATAAAGAGTATGTTTAATTGAAAGTATACTTTTAAAGTAATTTTAATTTTATGTGTATCATTTTTGTTTTTTGTTTGTTTGTTTTGTCATCTTCAACCCCCTCCCACCATCATGCATGTCTGTAAATGCAGTGCTCATGGAGGACCCAAGAGCACTGGATCTCCTGTGACTGAAGTTACAAAGGGTTATGAGCCACTATGTGGGTGCTGGGAATTGACCAGATCCTCTGGAAGAGCAGTAAGTGTTTTTAAGCCCTGAGCCTTCTCTCTAAACCTGTTTAGTCATGCTTCGTGTTTACTACATGGGCATTTACATTTTACTACTTCTGGCTTATGTTATTGAAACTATTTTTATGAAGATTTAGGGAGGAAATTAAGGCTCAGAGAAAGTTGGAGTGAGGTGATGTAGGCTTTGTGCATGAAAACATATGCTAAAATATATTAAAACATATGAACTTTCTCCTGTTGGTATTCAGCAGCTAGACATGTCCAAATATAATTTAAAGAACTATATTTGATGGAAAACAAATGCATTCCTTCTATTGAGATTCACTAGGAATCAGATTTGTGTGTGTGTGTGTGTGTGTGTGTGTGTGTGTGTGTGTGTGTGTGTGCATGCGTGTGTTAGTACATCCTTAACTACATGGCCACACATTCAATTAAACTTTAACTTTGGAGATCTGTATAGTCTCTTAAATGAAGAATGAATACAAACATGGCCTTAAAAATGGCAGCCAATGTAGAGATGAAAGAGACATGTCAGTATGCCATTCTTAATACAGGGATGAATCCTGCAGAAATGATCAGTAGAGAGAGAGAGAGAGAGTGAGTGAGAGAGAGAGAGAGAGGAGAGAAAGAAACAAATTATAGGCAGCAGATAAAAATATTTCCCTCATTTTCTCTCACTTCCCCTCATTAAAAATTAAAAGTCACAATGTAAATATAAACTTAAAAGAATGAATAATGGTGTTTTGGTACTTTATTCACACATGAACTCTGAGTTGCAATAAATTTCCGTTTCTGAGCAACATCAAAATGATTTGTTCCATTGTTGATTTTTATTATTATTGATTATATTACTATTGCATTAGCATTTGTATGTGTGAGACAGTTGGTTAACAATTTGTCATGCCATGTCTTATGAGTAGGAGGATGACACACACCATTATCATTATTATGAAGACTCTCTCTTACAACTGGTAACATGATAAATGATTTACAGATCAACATAGCAATATTCAAGTTATTTATAACAAGTTAATTAATCATATTGATTTAACATCCTGCCCTGTTCTTTAACTTTTCCCTTTTACCTGTTTAGTTTTAAATCTAATTTTAAAATAATTAAATTTAGTTCTTATTTTAGAACTCTACATGAGTGTCTAGATCTCATTGGAAAGTTATTAACATTTCCAGTTCAATTTTAATAACTGTAGCTCCTCTATTAGAGTGACCTTTTCTTTCCAAATATTTGACGTAATTAAAGTTGTAGGATAAAAATATCTATTGACAGTTTCCTTTTGATATTGAAAAGTCCCACAGTATCAAATATCTGCATAGGACGTAATCTTCCTGTTCATCTCATCTTAAACTCCCTCCCATTACAATGCCAACACAAACAACAGGCACATCAAACAAGAAAAGAAGCTCAAGCTTCCTCATGCAGTCAGTGCCCAAGGCTGCCATCCTAACCTCCTGGGGATACTTCATGTGGGGCCACTTTGCACTGTCTGTGACTGAAGATTGCTTTTTCCTCTTGCTCTGAATCTGTAAGCTCAGAGGCTTAGGGTCTTCCACCTGCCCCTCCACTCTCAGCACTCAAGTTGAGTGCTTGGCCACACACAAATAGAAGGCAGTTAGTTATTGGTTCTTCATACTCTATTATTCTAGCTGGGACAAAGAGTCAAAATCACAATGAGAAACAACTTTACACTCAGGAGGAGATTATGCTAAAAAAGATGGTCAAAGAGGCGTGTGAAGAATAGTAAAAAATATTACTTATTGGTAATAACATAGTATTGATGCTGTGGAAAAAGAGATGAGAATTATCCTGTCACTTAGCTTTTGCATTCCTGAGTGTATTCCAAGAAGAAATATGTATGTCTGTATATGTTTGGGTGTATTTACTCACAATCTTCTAAACAAAAACCATATAAATAATGTTCAAACAAGATTTACAATAAATATACAGACCTAATAGACATAACTATCAAGCAGATAAATAAAATGTGGTATACCTATAAGATGGACAAGCCATGAAAACATTATTCCAGTAACTTAACAGAAACAATACACAAAGGATGTTCATTATAAGGTTCTATTTACACATCAATACAGAGTTAGATCATACATGATTGGGATTCAGAGATCAGAGGCTGAGGGAATAGGACATGGTTGTTAAAAGAGTTTGAGGGCTGTTTTATAGGATGGTAGAAATATTAAAAAATTCATTTAATAGGAGTGATAAGCACCTATTTCTGACTATAATATTCCTATAGACAGTGCCAACCCCTATATTTACTATAACTTTTCCTACACATACATTAAAGTAAATTTATAAATTAGATTCCATAATGTATTAACAATTCAAACTAATGACAGAACAATTCTAACAGTATGCTATGATAAATGTTATTTAATGCTATCTGTTTCTTTTCAGAATATCTTATTGAACTTTACTCTCACTTCTTATAATAATGGGAGATAATACATTGGTCACATGATTAAAGCAAGCAACCAAAACTGCATATATATTGTGGCACAGGGTTAGTCTGACAGTCAAGATCACTGCTGAATCATCAATAGAGACATAATGCACATAGTTTTGTGTACATTGGTATGCTGGGTCAGGATGACATAAGCTGGCATAAGGAACAGACAGAATTGTGTGAGCTTTCATGTTGACACTGAAGGTAATGCACATTTAGTGAACATATTTTACTTTTTAATTTAATATTTTTTAGCTATGATTGACAGTGAATAACTGAAACCACAGTTAACAGTATTGTAGGTGAAAGGGACCAGTACCTCATGAAAACGAACTAGAAATCATAAAAATATTGAGTGAATTCTCTGATTTGTAAAATTTCAAAAACCACAAAATCCAGATAAAGTTTATGACTAAGGTTGTTGGATATTACAATCTTTTAACTTTAATTTTTCATATGACAGGGGCAACATTTTCCAAATGATTTAAAAGAAATCTATGATTACATATTATAGTGCCCTACCCACCAACCCCTCTACAAACAGGATTCAATCAATCTTTTAAATAATATAAATTTGGATATAGACATATTTAAAATACAAAGCAAAGTATCATAGGGATTATACTGGATGGCTACTCAAATAAGATGAACAGAATTTATTCACAGGCTAAGTACTGATAAAAGTACCTCATTTTGATTTGGTAAAAAATAATGTTGAGATCTATTTATAACTATAATAGAGACATTTTGCTCAAAGGAGCTCTTTAAAACTTTAAATGATATAATTTACTGTTATTTCTTTTGTTCAGACTTTTATCATTTATGACAAATAACACTTTTATGCTATTTCTGTGAGGAATAAGTAGATCAACACAGACTGTTTGCTGAGTTTCCAGTACTGACCTCTATCTGAATTTTCTCCCTCTGAAGAAATATCTTTAAATAAGCAATTTTGGTGTTTAACTTTGTATTCTTTTGGTAAATTCACTTTTCTGCTCTCTTGCATAATTTTTTATGAAATATGTTAAGAATTTGTAACCTAAGGCTCTGAATGAAATAGCTATAATTTTATGTATTTTGACATAATACTTAATTTTGTATCTATTTTATATCTGTGATTAATATTATACAATCATGCCTTAAAGTTTGAAATGCCTTATTTATTCAAATGGTAAATATTTGAACTCATCAAGTATATGTCTCCAAGATTAATGATAATTCAAAATATCTCAAGTGGTTCATAATGTGCCCTAAACAATAGATGGCACTGACACAGACTCATCTTCTCCTTAAAAAGTAATGGAAACAATAGCATTCATAACCACCAACTGTAAGCAAACATAGTTTGTTTGAGAAAGCTGCATGAAAATTTAAAACTATACTTTAATGTAGGTCTTCTCATCTTGAAGAAATCTAGCTTTTAGAGCTTACTTTTTTCTCTTGCTTCATTGACAAAAAAGTGAAAATCAGTTCAAGAATCTTTGTGTTCTTCTGACTGTGTTTCAACTGAAGCATGATGCCCTATTCAAAACTGTCTTTAGAAATCTGCAAGCCATGATGTGGCTTGGGTGACAAATGATAAATAAGGAAGCAATATCTTGCATTCAGGTGCCCTCTGTAGAGACCATGTTTGTGGACAGAGCTCCAGCTAAGTGAAAATATTGAGAGGTTGGCAGAGTTTGTTACTTTTCATGAGGATCAGTATTCACATGTGTCTTCCAACAGCAAGTTATTTGTTTCAATGAAAAGATGGATGGATTTGGAGAATATCCTCCTGAGCGAGGTATCACAAACCCAGAAAGATAAGCAGGGGATGTACTCACTCATTAGTGGACTCTAAACAAACAAACAAAAAGCAAAGCATGCCCAAGCTGCAAACCACAGCTTGGGATCAGAAACACCTTAGATTGACTCCTTGGATCCCACTCCCCCTAGAGGAACACCTGACTCAGTCTTGAGGTTGGGGGGAGAAAACTGGATTTGCCAGGAGTGGAGGCTGAACTAAGCAATATTGGGACCTCAGGACCTTGGGACCACCTGCCCATGGGGGGGATGGGGAAATGTGGAGAAGAGAGAATGACCTGATGTGGTGGGAGGGGGAAGGAACCTTGAATAAGGATATACAAGGATAGAAAATGTTACTTCTTTATTCATAACAATAAAAAAAAAGAAAAGCTGAACTTCCTCAAGCATATAGAAAATAAGTTCAAACTTATTTTCAGGTCTTCCATTTTTGAAACACTCAATTTATTCTGGTATTTTATTCACTCTCACCCATCTCTACACAGAAAAGTATTCTACCTAACTAGGTACTGAGATACTGCATCTTAATAATTTTTTAATTGCAAGTAAAATCCAGTTGCATAGTAAACTCATAAAAATTAAAAAAATTAAAGTTTTCTCACTGGATATTTATGTTTACTTAAAATATTACCTATAAAAATTCCATATTTTGACTAATGTCTTTAAAGTTATAAAGAAACTAATAAAAACTCAAATATTTTTTTTCACATGCCTTCTAATCTGTTGTGCTTGTTTCTTTTACATATGTTCGTAAAAGAAGCATTTCTCCAAACTTTGTGTGTTCTTTGAATATGAACATCAAATATCACATTTCAGATGGGGAGCAGTAAAGCACACACATGAAGATGATTGTAACACAGATGGTGTTTGAAACTATGAGGCAGGTGAAGGGTACAGCTTCTACTATGACCCTCATTTTGAATCCTCTTCACTCTGTTTTCAGCTTCAGATGTGTTTCTCAATTGCTCTGTGTTGAATAGCTACAGGATGGAAACAAATCCCCCATCCTAAAAGTGACAGCCCCTTTGTTTCCACGGAATCTGTATTCTGTCACCCACTGGTGGGGAGCTTTCCAGTCAGGTTCTCTGCCAGTCCTTACCAGTTTGCCAATTATACAAGCTGCTTCCCAGACATCAGACACAGATTCCACAAGACTGCTGTGCAAGCGTACCCTAATTAACCATCAGCTTAATTAGACAATTTACTGTGTAATTAGCAGGCAATTAGTCAACACCTCTCAGATCTTATTGACTGCTGTGACAGCCTTTCCGTCTTTGCACATTCCAACATTCCAATACACAACAGCGACCGTGTTTCTAGCACTCTCAAACCCTGTACGGCATGGTTCTGGATGAAGAAGTGGATAATATCATATAACAAAGGAAAAAAATCAATATGGAGCTTGTCCAATTATCGAACTGTTTACAAACTTGTCTTTTATTTAATACCTGCTCCAAACAATGGCTATGTAGCTAACTACCGAAAATTTTCTGGTTCATGTTTTAATGGAAAACAATTTAAATTATCTTTGCTATAGATTAATCCCAGCGATTGGCTATATCTAGAATAACTGTAGTAAACCTTCTGATCTCTTAGAGGGATTGTTCTAGTAAGGGTTTCTATTGCTGTGATGAAACACTATGATTAAAAACAAGTTGGAGAGTAAAGGGTTTATTTGAATTACACTTCCACATCATAGTACATCACTTTATAAAGTTAGGGTGGGAACTCAAACAGGTCAAGAACCAGGAGGCAGGAGCTGTTCCAGAAGTGATGCAGAGGTTCAGCTTACTGGCTTGTTCAGCCTGATTTCGTATAAAACCAAGGGGCAGCAGACCTGGATAGCAGCACCAACAATGGACTGGATTGTCCCCCATCAATCACAAATTAAGTAAAGTCCTCCAGGTGGAGGCAATGTTTTTTAGGTTTTCTCCTTTAAGATGACTATAGCTTGTGCTAAGCTGCCCTAAAACTAGCCAGTATAATTATATATCATGAATACTAAGAGCAATAGAGACTAAGCCTCCCCAACACAGAGTATAGTTTTCTTGAGCAACTCATAAGATGTAAGATTTTTGTCTAATGGAAAACAAAGGTTTTGTGAACACCCTTCATGGTTTAATTGATCATTACATTCTGATATCTGATAAGCTTCAATAAGTACAAACCACTCATAACAACAATCATTCCTGTATTATACTTTTCCATTAGCAACAACTTTATTTTACCTTATTTCGGTATAAGGACTTGAAATTACTAGCAAGGAAAACCATGCATTGGAGGCCAGACATTGGGAGAGAGCCAGAGAAGGCCATCATTGCTATAGCAGACTAGTTATGAGGTAAAGTGGGAATCTGTGCTATCAAAACATATCCACCAGACTTTTCAAATTTATATTTTAAATGGTTGGAGACCACTGGAATGTTTCAGAAAAAATAAAAAGCAAACAAATATGACCTGATTGAATTAGTATGGCATTACTTTTGCTATAGGAGGCACTGGATGCTGGAGAGATATTTTAAAAGAGTCTGGAACAGTAGAGAGTTAGAAATGAACCAACACTAATATGGGTGGTACTAGAAATGAGCAGTGACTTCTACAGACTGAGTTACTTTTAATAGTTTGTTCTAGAATGTAGATTAAGGCACCAATAATGAAAACTTTTACTGATGTGGTTATTTATATCACATAAATCATTTCCAAATGTTTTATTTAAAAGAATATTCCATATGAGCACCACAGAATATGAAAAGTAAACAAAAAATAATTATGGTCTTGTTTTATAAGTGAACAAGCTAAAATTTATAGAATTCAAATAATTTACCAGCAGAAACATTACTTAAGGAAGAGGTGATTCTAAATCTTTCCTCAAAAAAATGATACTGCAAAATTTAAGTAATGTATAATATTTTCCATGACTGTGTTTTATTTCCAGCCATCTGCATGCAAACTTGCGTGTCTTGTTTTGGTTTATTACATTTAGCCAGAAAGCGTGCCTATTGCATTTACTTCTGGCTCCCTGTTGTCTGTGGCTCCATTTTTTTAATAGTCATCAAGAGAAAATTTCAAAATACAATTTCTCCATACAACTACCTAAGACCATATGCATAATGGCTGCCTGTCTTGGTACTGCAGATGATCAGAAGATGTCACCTTTCTAACTGTTATGGTTCTGCTTTCTGAATTTTCAGTTACCATGATCAGCTGCAATTCAAATATACTGATTAGATAATTATAGAAATATTCATATACATTAAGTTGTGGAGCTAGAAGTA
Organism: Sigmodon hispidus; assembly: GCA_004025045.1. NCBI lineage: Eukaryota > Metazoa > Chordata > Mammalia > Rodentia > Cricetidae > Sigmodon > Sigmodon hispidus. Next base: position 52,819 of record PVIH01000179.1, on the reverse strand, counting down.
GTCCAATGATGCTCTTTTCCTCCAAAGTTGTGAAGCATCCCTTTGTTGAGTGCACCTCTTCTTCTCCATGAATTACTAATGCCCCAATGATCAGATGGACCACCACATTTTCTCAGTGTTACACTGCTTGTGTGCCTTGCTTCATTTTACATCACACCTTGAATTTTCACATGACAAAAGAGTGACCAAATGCAAGAAGATAAAAGGCTTTTGTTATAGTATATTATTAAACTGATGTGTTCTGCTTATTTCTGTTCTTCTAGAACTCCTATTGTGAGACAGAAGGCAGAAACAAGAAAATCCCTTGATGTTTGCAGGTCAGCTACTGTGGCATATATAGGGATGAACAACAAGGGACCTTTCCTCAAACAAAGTGCAAAGTGAGTGAAGATGCTGGAGGTTAATCTCTGACATCCACATGCATGCCAAAAAGCACTCTTACTCATACATACTCACATATAATATCATGTATGAACATATACATACCAACACATATAAACAGACACAGATGAAACAAAAATAAATGAATGTCTCCTGAAGACTATTAGATATATTTAACCATACATATATATGCAAGTTGATATCATGGCTTATTTTTTAAGCATGATGATACATAACTGGTAGATATGTATGTGTGTATATGAAGACAGTCTTTATGTACTGTTAATAGTTATCAGTACAAAATTCACAATATTGCCAATCCATGCTTGACATTCCAAAGGGAAAGCATTTTAATCAGCTCCCAGAAGAAGACATTCAGCAGGTGCTTGCACACTCCTTCTGTTACCAGAAAATTAAACAAAACTCATAACAAATTAATTTTGCCTCAAGTTGACTTACTTAGAAAAATAACATACAAAATATCTTCAATAGTTCAGAAAAACAGAGAAGATCGCCACTAAATGTTAATGTAGTTACATGGACCAGGCTGATAGTTTCAGAATAGCAAAGATTGTCTTTTCATGAGTGAAAAGTGGTAAAACTAAGGTACAGATGACACAAACCAACATCTGGGGATTAAATTGGTTTTTATCAGAAGTGAGATTTCATGAGAAGTGAAAGTCATTGTTAAAATAGTTGAGTAGGAATTATGTTATAGTCAACTGTGACTTCCAAACTGAATTATGCAAATCATTAACAAAAACCTCTTTAGCACTCTTGCTATTCACACAATCACATTTAAATTTCTACTTTAACGGGTCTTCTCCATTATCTCTACCACTGTATATGTCATCTTATAAGTGCTGCAACTTAAATATGCCTGTTTGTTTCAGGATCAAGGATGTGCTCCTGCCACTTCTGCCTAAAAGAAAGGCACAGGTCATACAGCTTTGTAAGCAATACTTTTATTCAGGGAGTCTCATTATCTTATGTTAACATTCAATCATCATCATGCACATTTTGGTGTGTATACAATAAGAGATAAAAGTTTAAACATTCTTTTAGAGGAAAGACTATTTATATACATAGAAACACACAAACACACACACACATGGTGATAAATGTTTGAATGAGAATTAATGAAGTTGTATAGGGGCATCAGAAAGAGACCCTAAATGACAGTGACTTGTATGGACACACAAAAGTGAGACTATTTAATAATGTGTTTCAGTGATTTTTAACTTTTCAAAGAGGGTGAATTTGGCAGAAGTAAGGTGAAAAATTGCTCTTATGCACAAGATGCTGTGGTGAAATATGCAAATCCATGAGAAAAGCCAGAGTGAAAAGCCATTGGTTTCAATGAAAGAGAAAGACAGAAATGAGGGCATAGGCATAGAAGAGTAATTAGATTAGAGGAAGTTGACAGTATTGTTCTCTAGACCATCCAGCCTTTAGAGTGCTTAACGACACTTTATTGTGCCTTGATATCTTATTTCAGAACTGCAGATTAAATACAGAACACACTTCATGTCATCTGAGAAGGAGCATATAGGAAGAAGTACAATTCTGTTAAACCTCAATAAAGCTTACAACAAAACACTCTACATAGTAATGTTTACTTAAAATCATCACAGTTTCATAAAGAAGCAAATACAAAAGCAAGGGATATACTACAATATCAAATCAATGTTTGGTGTAACCAAAGGCCACATCTTCTATCCATTCCCAAATGAGGACATTTTAACTTGCTAAGTTTAAAATCCACAAAAGCATTATGTGAAACAAAATAAGTTCCTCAAATAACAGCATGGAACTTTAAGGAAAGTTCCATTAGTCATAAAATATGACAAACTATCATTAACCTTGCCACTAGTTGCTTTTAGAAGAAAGAAACTGAATAAGAGGTATTTTCCATTACAAAGTAGGTTCACCCACTAGCTAACTCAGATCAAAATTGTACACGTCAATTTACATTATTAAAAAGTCTATTTGAAACTCACCTTGTCCACTCTACCAAAATGATTAACTAATTAACAAGTGTGAAATCACAGCCTGAAATGGAAAAGAGGTGAAGATGTAATTATATTGGAAAATTGATTTGTCTGCTTTATAGTCAACTAGCCTAAATTTGGAATAAAGTATTTTTAACAAATGCATTGGAACGAGGCCAAGAAGGAACCTCAAAAGGTTAACCACATCATAGAAAACACAAGAAATAAGTAATCTTAGATCAGCAAATCAAAAGAGGAGAAACACACACACACACAGAGCAGGGGAGAGAAGGAGAGAAGGGGGGAGGAGAGGAGAGAGAAGGAAAGGGAGAGGGAGGGAGGAAGAGAGAGACAGAGAGAGAGAGAGAGAGAGAGAGAGAGAACGAGCACAACAACTAGAATTAACAATTATTGGGGATTGATATCTCTTAATATCAATGGCTTCAATTACCCAATAAAAAGACAGATAACTGGAGTAAGTGAAAAAAAAAAAAAAGATCCATCATCCTTTTGATACATCCAGGAAACACACTTTAACACCAAGGATAGATACCAGCTCAGAGTAAAAGAATGAAAAAAATATATTCCAAGCAGATGAGCCTAAGAAGTAAGCTAGTGTAGACATTTTAATATCTGACAAAATAAACTTCAAACAATAACTAATCTAAAGAGATAGGGAAAGGTACTACATATTAACAGGGGAAAAATCACCAAGTTTGCATTGCAAGTCATAACATTTATGCACCAAGCACAGGGATACCCAAGTTGATAAAATATATACCACTACAGCTTAAATCACATATTGAAGCCCCCTCACAAACTGATAGTCCAAGACTTCAATTCCCAACTCTTCCCAATAGACAGGTTATCCAGCAAAACAAAAAACAAAAACAAAATAAAACAAAAAACAAACCAAAAAACAAAAAAGACGAAAAAATAACTAACCTGATGTTATAAATCAAATAGACTTAACAGATATTTACAGAATTAGGAATAAAGAAATAGGTACAACATAATTTAAGAAAGAAATTAAGAACTTTATATAATTTAATAAAACTATACACAACATGCCAAATTTATAGGAAACAATGAAGGTATTCTAAAAGGCAAGTTTATAGTCCTAATTGCCCACATTTAAAAAAAAAAAAGTGATCTCATCCTAGTAATTTAACAGAGCTTGTCTATGAGTTCTAGAAAAGAAGAATATCTTCTGGAAGTAATAGGTACCAAGAAATAATCAGACTTAGATTTTAAATCAATAAAATAGCAACAAAAATGTATAACCCTATAGTTATTAGCGAGGCTTCACCCAGCAACTGATGGAAACAGATGTAATGACCCACAGCCAAACATTAGGTGAAACCCAGGGAATTCTGTAGAAGAGGGAGGAAGGATTGTGGAAGCCAGAGGGGTCAAGAACACCACAAGAAAATCCACAGAATCAACTAATCTGGGTTCAGAGGGGCTCACAGAAAATGAACCACTAACGAGAGAACTTGCATGGGACTAACCTGAGACCTCAGCACATGATACATTTATGTAGTCTTATCTTCATGTAGAACTCCTTAACTGTAAAAGCAGGTTGTTACCTGCTTTTGGGACCCTTTTCTTTCCTCCTACTGGGTTGCCTTATCCAGCCTTAATAGGGGAGGAGGTGTCTAATCTTATTGCAACTTGATATGCTATGACTGGCTGATATAGATGGGAGGTCTACTTTTTTCTGAAGAGAAAAGAGGAGGAAAGGATGGGGGAGGTTGGGAAAGTGGACTGGGAGGGCTGGAGGGAGGGTAGGAGAGGAAACTATTATAGGGATAAAAGTTAATTAAAAAGGATATCAAAAAAGTATACCAAAAATATAAGAATATCAACAAAAACCCACTAATAATAAAAATACAAAGAACCAACAAAACAAAAATTGATTTTTTTGAGAAAATCAATTAAAACTGACAAAACTTTACCCAAATTAATTAAACAGCAAAGAGAGAATAATCAAATTAACAAGATTAGAAATGAACAAGAGGACATAAAAACAGACACCGAGGAAATTCAGAAAATAATGACAGACTTTAAGGATCTGTACTCTACCAAATCAGAAAACTTAAAAGAAATGAAAAAATTTTCTATGATATATACCACTTACCATTGCTAAATCATGATCTGATAAGCAGCTTAACAGATTGTGTCATAGACTTTATTGATAACAAATAAAAATTACGAATGATAATAAAATTAATCAGTTTCATGTTTTAAAAGAATGCAGATCTTTATTTCCAAAATGGTACCCTCAAATGAGTTATGGAAAGTAGTATGATATTTCTTATTATAACTGAAAGAAACTTATACAGGCTCTAAAATATTACTTAAGATATTCATAGAATTTTCAATAATTTCTTCTAACATTTAGGGCCTTGTCACTGTTATTATCCAGATCTTGTCTGGTTGGGAGGTGATCCCAATTTGTCTAATCTGTACAAATGCAGGCACAACTTCCTCTCAATTAAGATAATGTGGATCAAAGCAAGTTTCCTGAAATCCACCTGGGAGAATAGACAACCTACATGGTAAAAATCTGCAAATCTTATTATGGAAGAAAAACAGGATGATTTAGAAGGAAAAAAAAAGACTTATGGATAAGACATGAGAGCTGTCTCTGAGCCACTGAAGGCCTGTCAGATGGAATTGTGGTTCAAATTAGTATCTTGTGATTATTCATTCGTCTAACAAGTGTGCTTTGAATCCTCCTTACCTGCCAGGCATTGTTCTTGGTGCTGGCATACAGAAGTGAGTAAAAAAGACATTGTCCCTTTTCACAAGCAGCTTGCTGCTAGTAGCCAATTCAGAAAGTATACAAATAAATGACCAAGAGTCTGGACATTTTATGCTCAAATGAGTGCAATGAAGGAAAATACTGTGGTAGGGTGGGTGGCACACAGAGAGACTTTAGAAGGATCCAGAAAAAATCTGTCTGAGGAGCAAACTATTTATATGAAATGTAAATAAGAAGAAAGAACCAGTCAAATATAAATCTGAGTACTGAGCACTCCCAGACAGAACAAATGCCAAGTCACCTACTCCTCAGATAGGAGAGAAGCTGCATGCTAGAGAACAAGAAGTAAAGCGATGTATTAAGAAAAGATGGGTCTAGAAGGATTGTGATAACATGAATGTAGTTAAGCTGTTAAAACAAAGTGCTTTGTGGTTTGGGCACATGCACTTTCTGTAAATATTCTGTGCCAGTTGTATTGTTCAGTAGAAATACAAGCAACATAATTATTTGGTGGCCTGCCTATGGCCAGGCAGTCTGAAGAGACTACAAGTGCACAAATATGAGCAATCAACATGTGCCAAGTCAAGCCTTGATTAGCCTTTCCAAACGGTAGAGAGAGTGAGGACCACACACCCATTTTTGAACCACTGTTTACTGTGGTGGGATTAAACAGGCATCAATATCTGAAATGATGCAGAAATCAGTAATGTGCTGGGTATGCAAAGCACATGACATTAGTTTTGAGACTGACAATCTTGTAAAACAAAGAATAGGCTGTTGGTAATGATGGAGAGATGTCCAATGAACTTCTTACAGGATTAAAACTTAGAAGTATTTTTTTTTTTTAAATTGGAGGCTGAGGAAAAAGGAGCCTGAATTACAGTTAGACAGGACAATCTTGCCAGTGATAATTCAGAAGAGGAACTACATGATACATTTGTGATTCTAAGGGCGTCTCTAGGCAGAATGCTAAAAGTGCCAGTAGAGTGATTCTGTACAAATATAACAAGGAACAGTAAGTCAGAGAAATGCTTAAGTAAGAACTATTTAATTTTCTAAGTAAAACTTAAGCAACCCAAAGTGCTCAGAGGCTGCTACATGAGAAAATAAGCTATTGTTTATAATTAGTCTCTCTCTGATAGAAGATTCTCAAGGACTTCACAGTGCTCAAGCACTCATACCAAGAGTGTGGTAGCAAGACAGTTTGTTAAGTTCTGGAACGATTTCAAGCAGTCCGTACAAGAATCTCTGAAGTAGACAACAGAGTTCTAAGATTCTCAAGGACTAAAACTATGACAGCAATGTAAGCCCAGGATATGAAGAGATTTATCCTGGAAATAATGGAAAGCAAGTACAAAAATAGTTTTATGGTGGCAAAAGTGCAAGGCTAGACTAGAGAGGATAGTTCAGAACAAAGAGTAGAATAGTGGCCTTTAGCTGTTCATAGGTAGAGACATAGTGCATATGTCAATAGAGCCCTTGGCTGGCTTTCTACAGGAAGAGAATAGGCATTGAATTCTAGAATTAATAGCTTATGGTATTGAACCTAAAGCAGAACAAAGAAGTGGGCAACCACTACTAAAGAAAATAATAGACCCTAAACCAGAAAAAAATACCTTCTCTCCCAGTAGATACCCACCAAACGAATTTTAATTTCAACTTCTGCTATAGACAAGGGATTATGATCTGTTTTGGACTATTGTTTTTGAATGACAATAATATATAATTGGCTCTCTTGGGTATGTTATTATTTTAAATTTGTATGTAGGAGTGTTATACCTGCCTGTACATATGGATACTCATGTGTGCCTCAAGCACGAAGAGGCAAGATGAGTGGTATTGTATCCTTGATAACTGGAAGTACAGATATTTCAAGCCACCATGTGAGTGTTGGCATCCAAACTGGGTCTTCTGCAAGAGAAATGTTTTCTCTTTATTGCTGAGCCATGTCTCCATCTCCTGAACATATCATTTTATGTAGAGTGCCTGGGGAATAGGTAACATGCCTTTCCATTTCATTTAATCCTACATAAGGAGAATGAAATACAGTTATGTGTCTATGCATTTAGATCTCTCAGAGATGACAAGATCAAAGACAGTGATCATGAGACCACATGAATAGATGGCATTTGGAGGTTCATGGAAAGTGTAGACACATTTCTATTTTTGGAGTCATGTGAATGATTGTCACTGAAGGACTATTTGCAAAGGTGACTATGATATAAATCCACGTCTCACTGTGATGTAATTCTGCAATTATTCTATTCAATAAGTGGGTGCGATGACCATAAAGTTGTAACATGGTCCAGAGATTATGGTGGATCTTACAATAAACTTTAAATTGTTACTGTAAAAGACCTTTCAGTTTTCAGGCCTCTTGGAACACCATCACCTTATAAACAAGTCCAAACTAGCTTCTATGATGATGGGCTAACCTTAGGCATAAGAAGATATAAAGACATAGATACAGGTTCATTCACCTCAGCAATTATAACACACCATATGAGACTTCAGATTCCTTAGTAAGAAGATCTTGCCATCTTCTGGGCACCTACCAATGGAGGTCCTGTGCAAATGAGCCTCACAAACACCATGTGGACAAGAAGAATATACTTATACTTATAGCCCAAACTTCCATGATTCATGGCTGTATGCAAATGGATGATTGTATTAAGAATAGGCAAATTTATTTAACTTGGAATAATACTTTATCTGAAAAAATACCTGCACAGTTGATATGGATAGTAGTGGAGTAAAGTTGATAAATTACAAATATTCTATAAGGTGTAGTGATTACATAAATAGTAGCAATCCCTATAATAATAGCAAACTCCAATATAAATACATGCCCAGATAGTACTTTAAAATCAGCATTAGTGACTAAAGACTTTAAGGCAAATTCCTTTTCCTGTATCTGTACAATAATATTTTTATAATTAATTTATTTATTTAGAGGATAATACATTTTCATATGAATAATTCTGGGCTTATGGAAGCTTCGGCTGCTAAGAATGCCTATGAATCTTGCAGAGAACCCAAGTTCAATTTCTGGCATCTACTTTTGCAAGCTTTTAACAACCTATATGTAACTCTAGCTCCAGCAGATTTTCTGGACTCTGTAGGCATCTTCACTAAAAAAGACAGACACACAGATACAGGTAACACAGATGCATTCACATACAAGCACACACACTTAAAACTATAAATATTTAAAAATAACAACACAAGCTGGGCAGTGGTTGCGAATGCCTTTAACCACAGAACTCAGGAGGCAGAGGTTGGTGGATATCTTTGAGTTCAAGGTCAGCCTGCTCTGCAGTGTGCATTTCATGATGGCCAGAGCTACACAGAAAAATTCTGTATAAATAAATAAACAAGTAACATAAGATAAAATGATGAAAACTAAAACCCAACACATTTGTATTGTATTAAAGATAATGACAATTTGTTTCATGATGCCTTAAAGAATACAACTGTAAAAACAAAGCAAAACAAAACAAAAAACATAAACACATAATCAAAAACCAAGTTATGACTCTTGTGTCAAAATTATTAATACATGATCCTTCGTAGTTAGATCAGATTATTTCTATATATTTTCTTAATACAATGTGATTTCTACTTTGTTTTTTCAGTATCCCTCTGTATTTTGAAAGCTTCAGTGATCTCATGCTTAAAATATCACCCATGCATGCAGAAATTCCACCGACATTTTCAGTTTCAGACAGGTATAAGAAAACAACACAGAAGAGGAAAAATTTCAAGTTGGCCTTTTCTCCTGTGATTGAGATTTATACTGAGAGTAGTTGGTTGCTTTATGTATCAACTATCTGCACAAATAGTTGAGGGAAAAAATCCAAAATCATCTATTCATTTTTGTGAAAAGTTTACTAGACTCCTTATATGAACACAGTATTATGATAAGAGGTAAGTTTGTATATTGCTCAAATAGCTAAAATTCATAATAAGAATAGAAAACAATACTTAGGAACCTTAATATTATTTTCAAGATTTAATGTTGAGAAAGAATATATTATGCGGTTTCCTATATATTTGACCACCTGACACTAATTAAAATATGTATCCTAATGAAGACATTGATTAATAAAAGCTCAATTTGGTGTTTGATATACAGGTATACACTTGCAGTACAGAGTATAATCTCTATGATTAGATAGAGTTACACAGACATTTGATATTAGTAAAATGTTTTGTCTATTTCTTGTTTATATAATGTGAGTCCAGGTCAAGGGCTATTTTATGTGATGGCCACAGACTTTTGTAATGTTCTCCAAAAACAAGGCAATTCTCTGTCTTGTCATAATAGTTTAGTTTTAATCAAGCTTGACAGGTTGGCTTTTCTTTCATCCCTTTTTTAATTTAAACTTATATTTATTGAGAAAATTATTTCACAGTTTGGTTTTAAATATCACTTGTCACTCTTGTAAAACATAAAAAAAACATGTTAAAGAAAGCAATCTAGTTATTTTGGGACATTCATTCTTAGAAAGATTGATTTGAGAAAGGAAGACAAGAGCTAATAAAAGCCATCTTTGATGTTATTTAACACAAAGCAAACACAGATCTTTTTATATTTGGCATTAAAAATCTGATCATTTGCCTCTGTAAAGAAAGCATCCCCAGATTTTATACAGACGGCACAGTGAAGAATAATAATATTTCTGTTTACTGAGATATCAGCTGGCATTTCCCTGCAAGTCAATGGCCTATTGCTTCTACACTATATTAGACCTCAATGTGGCATCTACAAATGTCAAGAGTATAAAAAATATAGTTTGAAAATCAAAAGCAGCCTCCAACACTCTCCCAAAAAATAAAACAAAAAGTGTGTGGGGGCAATGTTGAGCTAAATGTATTTGCTGCAAGAATCAGGGCAATATTCAGCTGTCAATCTTAGAAAACAAGGGAGCCGCACTGGCATAGCACTGGATAATGAAACTTCCAGCAGATGTTCAAGCAGGGCTCTAATTCTGACTGAACTCCCTTGGTGAGCATTTAATTTCTTTATCATATGCAGGCTCGGCAAATTGTACTTCATCAGAGATGTGTTGTGAAATATTAATATTTCATATGATAACAAAACTCCACAGACTAGCCTTTGTCATATTATGAGCATCCAAATTTCAAATGTCAAGATTCAGAATTATAATAAGTTTTAAACAGATTCTTGAATTGGCATAATAAATTATAATAAGGCCAATCCCAATTGGTCTGCTGTAATGTCACACACATGTATATTATATGTGATATTTTAATACCTGTATTTAGAAAAGGTTGTGTGGAGAGAAATGAGAGTTCAAATGTTGTGTAACAACACAGCATTTCATCCATAAGAAAGCACATGCATTCATATGATGTAATTATATACTCACAACAGGCTTAATCAGTAATTAAAGATGAAGTAAGAAATAAACTGTATTTTCTTAGCAGGTAGACTGAGTGCTCTATTAGCTCATATTTGGTAAAATACCCTTTTTTGACATGCCATTACTCATGTGCAAGATGACACTGTGATTTTTGCCATTACAATTTTCACAGATAAGCTTAAAGGAAGTCCTTGCAAACTAGTTTTATACCACTATCAAAATAAGCAAGCAGGGTTGTCATTATGTTTCTTGGCCAGACTTAATTTATATTTTTTCACATTTTCCCTTTCTTTGTTTTTTGATTTTTTTCTTTATTTATTTTGTATTTATCAAGAAAAACAGTAAAATGAAATTAAAATGCTGAAAAGTTAACAATAACTATAAAGAAGATAAAAATCATAAGCATGACTTATCAAGGGTGATAATGCAAATAAGATTGCTACACATATATTTACTTTGTGTTCAGCTTTCCCTCTGAATTTTTTTTTTCCATCCCTGCACGGACCTCTGATGGGTAGATTACATTCAAATTGGAAGTTTATAAGGAAGTTTCTCAATTTGCTTCTGATGTTGACTCCCATAAAGGAGACAGCTTCCATGTTTCTGAGTGATCCAGGGTAACAAAACAATGAATGACACCAGCAGAGGAAATAATGATATCTCTGATGAATTAGAATTCAGTTTTGGTAAACCAGCAGCAAATCCAAACCTCCTATTCTTCTACCATAATTCCTCACTTATACCTCATTAATATACCTATTCCTGTTATGTGTGTTTATTTTAAATAGCACAACAAATACATCATGAAATCATTGGGAAACTTTTGGTGCCAACAGGTTATACATTTAATTACAGCTGCAATAAATCTTAAAATATGAAGATAAAAAAAGAGAAACACACTATTAATATTCTGTAAAGCTAGGCACAGCATGTCCATAATATTTTAAATTGATCTAGACTATTTAGTTCAATTCACTATTTTGTTTATCAAAAGTCTCTCTCAATATGTAACTGAATGTTTGATGTTCACATATACTTTTTCTACGTAAGTACAACATTAATTTAGAAATATATTTTTTCTTGCTCTAAGTTTTCTAACTCCTGAGGGTTTTCTGGATTACCTATACCACCATTCTTTTCCGACCCTTTATTAAAATGTAAAACTAAGAATGCTGTAGTACTTTAGTAATAATGTCAGCTATGGATTCCAGTAAATGAAGAAAGCAGAAAGAATGAGCTTTAATGGCATGTCAGTTCCATGTTATATTTTTGTCCAAAGATGTAGCTGATTTAAATGATACTCTCTTTAGTCACTATATTTACCTTTTTTACATATTAATTATTACTAACTACAGTTTAGTATTAACCATATTTATGTGGATTGTAGCTTTAAACATTTCAATAAATGTCTTAAGAAATGTTTCTATTCATTCTATAAATTAGATTTCTAACTCACCATCATGTATGAATGCTGTCTGTATTTTATCCCACATTTACATGTTTTATATGCTTAAATTTATCTTATATTTATTTGTTTGCTTATTTGTATGTGCTTGTGTGTGTGTGTTCTTAAGAGAGTGCATCCAATTCACTGAAGGGTCTTTATTTGTTTTCTTATTTGTATGTGCTTGTCAGTGTGTATGTGTGTGTGTGTGTGTGTGTGTCTGTTCTTAAGAGAGTGCATCCGCTTCAGCTTCACTGAAAGGGTCTTTACCTGCTTAGCCATCTCACTGGTCCTGCTTTTTGCAGTAAAGATTTAATTTCATATTTAAATTAAAATTCATTTCCTAAATATGTAGTACTCCTTGTAAAAGTATAACACCATAATGTCACGTGAAATTAGTTTGGTGCATGTGTGTTTTATTAAGAAATTCATGGGAAATCTTACTACCATCATCCACAAATAACAGTGAGAAAAACTGTAAGACATGTAATGATTTTATGCAACCTAAATCCATTGTTTTTTAACTTTGAATTGAAACATATGTCCATTTACACACATCCTCAAATCTCAAAATAATAATGTCAAAACAAAAAATTAAAAATAGAAACTCTCATATTATCAGACAGCACTCCATGGGATATATATCCATGTTAATTGTTGCACTATTGATAACAGCACAAAACCAAAAAGTTCCTTAATGTTCATGAGGTGAAGCAAGAATATAGAAAATAAAGTACAGATGGAGTATTTTCAGTATAAGAGCTGAATCTTGAATTTGCAGCAACATGGATAAAACTCAAAATCATTGTAGATTGAAATGAGTCAGTGACAAAGAAGACATATCATATGATGTCACTCATATATAGAAGCTTAAAACAGATAGATTAAGTGGAAGGTAAGAGTCAAATGGTTTTTATTAAAGGCTAGGGCAGCAGGAGGGGAGAAGAATGGGGAAAGGTGGATCAGTTGGATGAAAAGTACTTAGAAAATGTTCTAGTGTGATTCTTTTTTTTTCTTCTTTATTTATTTTGTATTTATCAAAAAAAACCAGTAAAATGAATTTAAAATCCTGAAAAGTTAACAATAACTATAAGGAGATAAAAATCATAAGCATGACTTATCAAGGGTGATAATGCAATAAGATTGCTACACATATATTTACTTTGTGTTCAGCTTTCCCTCTGAATTTTTTTTTTCCATCCCTGTATATCCTTATTCAAGGTTCCTTCCTCCTCCCACCACATCAGGTCATTGTACTTCTCCACAATTCCCCATCCCCCCCCCCCAGGCAGGGAGCAGACAGTCTTATGGTCCCACTGATCCAATAATGCTTGGATCAGTCTCCACTCCTGGCCAAATCCAGTTTTGTCCCCCCGCCCTCAAGAGTGAGTCTGGTGTTCCCATAGTTGGAGTGGGGTAAGAAGGGTCAGTCCAGGGTGTTTCTGATCCCAAGATGTTCAGTGCTTGTGGTTTGCTGCTTGGGCATGCTTGGCTTTTTTTCTTGTTTGTTTGTTTAGAGACCACTAATGAGTGAGTACATCCCCTGCTTATCTTTCTGGGATTGTGATACCTCGCTCAGGATCTCCAAATCCATCCATTTGCCTGCGAATTTTAGAATATCATTTTTTCTTACTGCTGAGTAGTATTCCATTGTGTAGATGTACCACAGTTTGTTAACCCATTCTTCAGTTGAGGGACTCCATTGTTGGTGGGAGTGTAAGCTTGTTCAGCCACTTTGGAATGCAATATGGCGGTTTCTCAGAAAATTGAGAATCAATCTCCCCAAGGACCCAGCAATACCACTTCTGGGTGTATACCCTAAAGAGGCACAATCACACTCCAAAGGTATTAGCTCAACTATGTTCATAGCAGCATAATTTGTAATAGCAAGAACCTAGTGTGATTCTTTATTGGTATATTTAATAAAAGTAGACTGAAATATCTGAGTACAAAGCGAAGCCAAGAAGATTAGGGAGTAATGTTCCATGCCTTTAATCTCAGCACTTGGGAGGTACAGATCCTCTGGATCTCTGAGAGTTCAAGGCCAGACAGAGCCAGGCAGGCGATGATATCCACCATTAATCCTAGCTCTAAGAATGTTGAATGAGGAAGTAAGATAGCTGCTGGGAAAAAGAAATGTAAGAAGGAGAAGGTAGAAGTTCTGCCATCTTTGTCTGTGTGCCCAGTTAGTCTGAGAACTGAGGAGACAGAACCTACTCTGTTCAGCCTGAGGAGTTGGCTGGTTGAGAATTGGCTGTGGTTTGTTCCCTATCTCTCCATTTCAGTTGTTCCCCAATATCTGGCTCCAGCTTTTTTATATACTAAGCAGTATTTGTGCAATATGCTACCACACAAAAAGATAACTATAGATATCAGGAACATACTCTGCCTTTCAAAGAGGTAGATGAAAGGAGTTTGAAATTTTTTTCTTAAGAAAATAAAAAAAAAATATTTAAGACAAAAATGTGATTAAAACACTATACAATACATACAAATAGCAGAGCATCATACAACATCTTTCCAATATAAAGAAAGAAATTCAATTCAATTAAAACAGGGATTAGTTATTGTTAAATCCCTACTATCTAGTTTATTTTGTTGTTTATTTTTATATAAGTTTGTGAGACAGCTCTCAGGTAGCTGACCAAGAAATGTAGGTCTTGAATTTTTGATCTTTCAACCTCCATTTCCTAAGTGCTGATATTATAGGCCTGCTCCACCATTTCTGCTTTTATGCAGTCCTGGAGTTGATCTTTATGCTTGCCCAACAAACACTTTACCAACTGAGTTACATCACCAGACATTCTTGTTTAGTTGCTGATTCTAATGGGATTGCTTTGAATTTGATGCTGGCTGTCAGCTTCTTGTAAATTGCCTTTATTATATTGAGATATTTCCCCTGTTTTCCTGATGCCTCCAGAGTTTTTATCATAAAGGGGTGTTGGATTTTGTCAAAGGCTTTTTCAGCATATAAGGATATGATCATGTGTTTTTGTTCCTTTAATTTGTTTATATGATGGATGACATTTACATTTTTTTCGTATGTTGAACCATCCCTTCATTTCTGGGATGAAACTTACTCGGTCATAGTGGATGATATTTTTTATATGCTGTTGTAAATGGTTTGCCAAAATTTTGTTGACAATTTTAGCATCAATATTCATGAGGGAAATTGGTCTGTAATTCTTTTTCTTCATTGTGTCTTTGAGTGGCTTGAGTATTAGGGTAATTGTGACCTCATAAAAGGAAGTTGGCAATATTGCTTCAGTTTCTACTGTGTGAAATAGTTTGAGGAGTAATGGTAGTAATTCTTCTTTGAATGTCTGGTAGAATTCTGCACTGAAACCATCTGGACCTGGGCTTTTTTTACTTGGGAGGCTTTTAATGACAGCATCAATTTCCTTAAGGGTTATAGGTCTGTTTAGGCAATTAATCTAGTCTTCATTTAATTTTGGTAAATGGTACCTGTCCAAAAAGCTGTCCATTTCTTCTAGGTTTTCCGTTTTTGTGGAATATAGGTTTTCAAAGTATGATCTGATATCTCTAGATTTCCTGGGGGTCTGTTGTTATGTTCCCCTTTTCATTTCTGATTTTGTTGATTTGGATACTCTCTTTTTGCTTTTTGAATAGTTTGGATAAGGGCTTATCTATCTTGTTGACTTTCTCAAAGCACCAACTCTTAGATTCATTGATTCTTTGTATTGTTCTTTTTGTTTCAATTGTATTGATTTCAGCTCTAGGGTTGATTATTTCCTGTCGTCTACTCCTTCTAGGTGAGTATGCTTCTAATTGTTCTATGGCTTTCAGCTGTGATATTAGTTGTTCAGCTTGGGCTTTCTCTAGGCTTTTATATAGGCATCAGCGCTATGAATTTTCCTCTTAAGACTGCTTTCATTGTGTCCCACAAGTTTGAGCACGTTGTGGATTCATTTTCATTAAATTTTAGGAAGACTTTGATTTCTTTCTTAATTTCTTCCTTGACCCAGAAGTGGTTCAGCTGAGTGATGTTTAGTTTCCATGAGTTGGTAGGCTTTCTGTGATTTTTGATGTTGAACTCTAATTTTAGGTCCTGGTGGTCTGATATGATACAAGGGATTATTTCCATTTTTTTGCATCTGTTGATATTTGCTTTATGACCAATTATATGGTTAATTTTAGAAAAAGTTCCATGACGAGTTGAGAAATATGAATATTCCTTTTCATTTGGGTGGAAGCTTCTGTAAATATCTATTAAATCCATTTGCATCATAACCTCTCTTAGATTCCTTATTTCTCTGTTGAATCTCTGTCTGGTTGACCTATACAGGGGTAAAAGTGGGGTATTGAAGTCTCCCACTATTAGGGTGTGAGAATTAATGTAGGATTTGAGCATTAGCAGTGTTTCTTTTACATAGGTAGGTGCCCTTATATTAGGGGCATAAATATTAAGGATTGAAATCTCCTCTTGACCAATTTTTCTTGCGATGAATAAGTAATTATCATCTTGGTCCCTTTTAATTGCTTTTAGCTTAAAGTCTACTTTGTTAGATATTAGAATGGCAACCCAAGCTTGTTTCTTAGTGTCATTTGATTTGAAAATCTTTTCCCAACCCTTTACTCTGACCCTGTGTCTGTCTTTGTGGCTGAGGTGTGTTTCTTGTATGCAGCAGAAGGATAGCTTCTGTTTTTGTTCCATCTTGTTAGTGTGTGTCTTTTTATAGGTGAGTTGAGACCATTGATATTAAGGGATATTAGTGACCACTGGTTGATATTTCCTGGTATTTTTGGTGGTAGCTTGTATGTATTTTCTTTCTCTGGGCTATTCTTCTCTGGGATTATTGATTGTTAGTGGTTTCATGGGTGTATCTGGGATCTTTAGGTTGGAGCTTTCCCTTTAATGCTCTCTGGAGGGCCAGATTGGTAGATAGGTATTGTTTCAGTCTGACTTTGTCATAAAATATCTTTTTTACTCCATGTATGGTGACTGATAATTTTGCTGAGTATAGTAGTCTAGGTTGGCAGCCATGCTCTTTTAGTGACTGTATAACTTCTGACCAAGCCCTTCTTTCTTTCATTGTTTCCATTGAATAGTCAGGCGTTATTCTGATGGGTCTGCCTTTATAGGTAAGTTGGCCCTTTTCTTTTGGAGCTCTTAAATTTTTTTCTTTGTTCTGTATGTTTTGTGGCTTGATCATTATATGGTGAGCTGACTTTTTTGGGGAGTCATTTCTATTTGGTGTTCTGTAAGCTTTTTTTATAGGCATTTCCTTCTTCAAGTTAGGAAATTTTTCTTGTAAGATTTTATTGAATACATTATCTGTGCCCTTGAGCTGGTATTCTTCTCCTTCTTCTATTCCTATTATTCTCAAGTTAGGTCTTTTCATGGTGTTCCAGATTTCCTGAACATTTTGTGTCATGGCTTTTTTGGTTTTAGTGTTTTCTTTGGCTGATATATCTATTTCAGCTACTGAGTCTTCCATTCCTGAGATTCTGTCTTCAATCTCTTGGATTCTGTTGGTTATGCTTGTATCTGTAGTTCCAGCTCTTTTCTTCAGATTTTCTATTTCCATCTTTGCCTCATTTTGTGCCTTCTTTATTGCTTCTATTTCAGTTTTTAGTTCCTGAAATGTTCCTGGAATGTTTTGGTTTTCCTTTCCTTGGTTTTCTTTCAAAGGCTTATTCATCTCTTCCAATTTTTGTTTGTATTTTCTTTTATTTCTTGAAGGGAATTTTTTATATCTTCTTTGAAGGCTTCAATAATCTTCATATAGGTTTTTTTTGGTGTTTTTTCCTTCTTTTTCCTCTACATTCTTGTGTTCGTGTCGTGTAGATGTAGAACCACCAGTTTCTTCTGGAGTTAATTTGTTGTTCTTTATATTATTATATGTATTTTTGCACTGGCATCTGCCCATGACTTCTGTGGTTCACAATTAGGCAGCTCCCAGTCAGCTGTGGAAAGTGGGCTTCTGTGTCTCCTGTCTCCTCTTGACCTCTGACTCTGCTCTGGACAGGGGTCCCAATTTCAAGGCCTCAGTCCTTCTCTGCAGATGCAGTTGGAGGTGTGGCCGGCTGTGCAATGTCCCCTCTTTTAGGAATGGCTGGAGCAGCCCCTCACAGCCAAACCCTAGTCCTGTCTGCTAAGGAGGGTCGGGGATGAGGCACTACAGATTGATCCTGGTCCCAGAACACAACTTTCCAACTTTCCAGATTTTTTTTTATATAAACTTCCATCTTATATTTATCTTGTAATGAACATGCATGCTAGACATTTACATATAACTTCAAATAGATTTTCTTACCTTATCCAGGGAGAAAGTTTTTGTCAAAGCAAAACCCCATCCAGCTTCAAAGGCTCTCCGTATCATTGGTGTGCTAGTGGCTGGTGTGGCACTGGCAAGGCCAAAGGGATTGGGAAACTTCAGCCCAGCCATTTCCACACTGATGTCTACTAGGTCAACAGGAGTATAGAAAAGGGGCAGAGCAGGCTGGGCAGACACCAAGGTTCCATATTGTGCCTGTAAGAGATAAGTCAGCAATAACTGCTCTTGTGTCATATCTGAAATGCCATATCAGCTTTTCACAATCTCTCCATCATTGAACTCAAATAAATACAACTGGTCCATCTCTCTGAAGAAAACTGCCCTAAAGTCAGAATTCAGTGCCCCAACATTATACATTATTATAATCATCATGTTAAAAGATGCTATGAATATGGTGAACAGAGCGAAAATCAATTGAACAAACAAAATCTTTATTTCAAACATGCTGTAACTCAACACAAGAGGAGATCATTTTGTAATTTATCTTTCTGGTTTCATTAGCCCAATTTCTTTGTACTTAATTTATAAAAACATCTTCGCAATGAAAGATGGGCCACTGCAAGTGAGGAAGTCTATGCTCATTTCTCAGTAATCTCAGTGCTCTGGATGTGGTTTCAAGACAGTCCCTTAGCGTGCTCCATCTCGTCTGCTCTATAACTCTCAGTACAACAGTGGGACTTCCGGCTGTCTCATTTCCTACCTCAAAGGGATATTGGAAAATACACAAAGTAGGCTATGGGGAGACTTCTAATTGCAACAGAAATAACACACTTGATGATTGAAGGAGTTTGTGTTTTCAGAAACATACCAGAAACAGAAACCAGTTTCTGTTAGAATCTTGAGTTGACACTTAGATATGCACATAGCTACTGTTCAAAGATGTTAATATGTTTTAATAAAAATACTTGGGCACCTGGCTCACTAAAGGATAGAAATGACTGCTGAATATCTTTTGTCTTCTTTCCTCCACCTCGCTCTGTTTATCTAAGAGAGACAAATACTTGAAAAATTAAAAAAAGATGAATATTCTCAGGCAGAGTAGTTACTAAATAGACAGGGCTACTTAATTCAAAAGTAGAATTCTGTTCTCTTGTGAATCATCACTCAAAAGAAAAGTTATTTGAGCAGAACCTTAATTTTATAGGCATGTGTCTTATGTAGATAAAGATTACCATGACTTGCATAGAAATAATTTTCAGTACTCCACCACTTATAAAGCTCACTTAATATGCAAAAAGGCATCAAACTTGCCAGTTGAAAGTCTATTGTATTTCTAGTTTTGAAAAAAAATATAAAAAGGGAGCCTGATGGCATCTTGGTCTTTTATGGACACTCTTCTTCACCAGGGATCTCTGGCTTTCTTGGCTCCTGAATCCTTCCCTTCCATCATCCATTCCATTGATATATTTCTCTCTCCCTGATCAAATTAAAATCTCTACACATAACCTGCCTTCTCCCTCTTCCCAGGCACATTTTGGGGAAGTCTCATTGTACTTGGCTCTTGTCTTCATGTGAAATCAAATACTATTTAAAGTATAAACTAAGACAAGAATGTGAACACATGCTTTAGGATAAAGTTAGAGGTGTGTGTGTGTGTGTGTGTGTGTGTGTGTGTGTGTGTGTGTGTGTAAGCATCAGACAGATGGATGTGGATGAAAATGAACCTTGGTATTAATAGCATTTTAACTCTAACCATAGTTTGAGCAGAATCAAGTATGTTTTAAGCTATAGTAAGGAAGAAATTTCAACATGAGAGGTAAGTAAACTGGGAAAATTCACAAGCTCTGTCCCTTTTTGCACATTTACAGGTAAAGCACTGGGCACTATTGTGATATCTACAGCAAGAGTACACAAGGCACCGCATGCCTCTAACAGGAAATGAATGACAGTTTTCTGCTTGTTATAGCCGGGCACTGAAATATTCAATCACTTTAATACTATGGATGAATTTTCATTTGTTTATAACTGCGGCCATTTCAGCATAATACCACAACACAAAGAGGCATATATATACATAGTCAATATATTCATATATGCAATATTTGGTATAATATATATGTAATTCAGCTTGCACTGCTTAATATATGTAGTTTTTGAAAGTTAAATCCCAGTTATAAAATACTTAAGAAAGCTACTCATTTGAATTTATAATAAAATGCTTTGGACAATTTTTGTAGGATTTTCTTTAAGCCTAACAAAAAGAAAGCTAAATATACAGCTAACGTATAAATACACACATATTGTAAATGCTTTTTCCAAGGAAAGTGTCATATATTTTAAAGTATGTATAAGTCAGCTCCAGATGTGTGTGTGTGTGTACCAGATGTATGTGTGCACACTCATGAATATACAAGGCTGTACTTGCTTCGCCTTTGTCTACCTCTGCCCTAAGCTGTTTCTCTTTTTTTACATTATAGAAAAGATTTCTTCACCGGTGCCTCACTCTGTGGACTGAATCTCAAGTTTCAGCTCTCAGTAAAAGACCAATACCTTCCAAATCCCATGATCACCACTGAGATTTCTAAGAGGTTTCACCAACTTTGGCTGCTGATGTTGTGGATGCCCTTATATCAAACAGCTTTAAATTGGACCTTATTGCATTCTCCTCTAAAACACACGTCACCTAGATTTTCAATTTCAGACAATACTATTTTTCCAGTCAGTTGATAGTGTTAGCAAATAACAGATATGATAGAGATGTTGAACAGTAAAGATTATTAGTTCCCTGCAATTTCCACCATAGAAAGTCATTCTGTGTCAGAACCAGAAATAACACAGACGTAACTAGTGCACTGACTAAACGGGAGTTTATCATTTATTAACTGGGGAAAATAGATAATGTTATACATAAAGGAAGAGAATTTCATGCATGTACATATGTATCTAGCAGGATGTGATTTCTGTGTATCCTTCTACCACTAATTGTTCGGGACATTTTATTATTTAATTTTTTTTTATATTCATTGTATCATTATTTTTTATGTCTTTTTATTTTTCATTAATGATAGTCATTACATTTCATATCACTATGTAAAACAAACATATTTCAAGGCCTATCACATTACAACAATTTAAATTTTGTTTTTATTCTAGGTTGACAACTTTTTATGGGCTTCAAAGACATATTTTGATTTATAAATGTGGAATGACTTGATAAGGGTTTTTTTTTTTTTTTTTTTTTTTTTTAAATTCAACCATCTTCTAATTGGAGTCAAGTCCAAATCGACAAAGTCAGTGTTGTGCAGTTTCTCCCTATGTGTTTTTTGTCTACTAGTGGGGAAGTTTCTGGTTCTACATTTAATTTGTTTTAGATTCATTTATTTTATTTTATATGTATAGATGTCTTGCCTGCATGCATGTCTGCATACCACTGTGTCCCTGGAGCCTGATGTAGTAAAGAGAGGGGTTGACTCACCTGGAACCAGTTATGGATGGTTGTGAACCCCCAGGAAGGTTCTGGGAACCAAATATAGGTCTTCTGTAAGATCCACATGTATTCTTAGTGACTGAGCCAACTGTTCAGCCCCTAATTCTGCAGTTCACTAAGAATTGGTTTTTATCTGCAGTCAGAGGGCTGAAAAACCAATCTGGCAGTGGGACCAGAATTTATTCCTAGTACATGAATTGGTTTCTTGGAGCCCATTTCCTACACAGAAAGACCTTCCTCAGCCTTGATACTGGGGGAGGGGCTTAGTCCCACCTCAGCAGGATATGCCAGACCTCATTGGCTCACCTTGAGAGTGGATGGAGAATGGGATGGGGGAAAGAGGTGAAGGAATTGGAAGAGGGGAGAGAGGGGAAACAATGGTGGGTATGTAAAAAAAATTAAATAAACAAAAAATAATTGGTTTTATGGTGGTGCGAATTAAGTATCCAAGTTCATTATTCTGCATGTGCTTATTCAGTTTCCCAATGCACTTATTTCTGGAACCCTTCTTTTTCCTATTGCATTTTCTTTTGGAAAATTAGTTGAACTTACATGTATTGATTTATTTTTAAGTTCCATAACGCTGTCTAATTTGTTGATGATGTGAAAATTAATTAGTTAATTTTTGAAAGCATACTTAAAACAATCTTTGTAAAGAAACAATTATGGCCTATAACTCATCTAGTGAAGGTCAAGTTAGATACCCTCCTGGCTAATTTGGAACACAGATGGTGCTGACTCAGGGATTCAGCTGGGCTATCTCTTAAAAGTTAACAAGATGCAGAACTGGGATAATCAGGGATACTTGGCTTCAAAAGTTTTATTACATAGAGAAAACTCTATGGACAAAGAAATTTGTATGGGATGCCTATAGGAGTCTCTGCTGCACATACACAAAACAAAAAGATGTATGCTGATATTTTATGTTTGCTCTAACAAATAAAGCTTGCCTGAAAATAAGAGAAAATCCAGCCACTAGTAGCCATAGAATTCAGGCAGTGGTAGCACACACCTTTAATCCAAGCACTCCCAGGTCTACGTAGGCAGAGGGATTTGTGTGAGTTAAAAGCAACCCTATACTCTAGGAAATTAATCCAGTCTAAGAAAGAAACAGAGCCAGGTGGTGATAGTACACAGCTTTAATACCAGTACTAGAAAGGGGAAGACAGAAAGAAATACGGCTGGGTAGAAAACAAAAAGAAAGGGGGGTGGGAGGTCGCAGGATCTGAGAGTGTTCAATGTGAGGATATGTGGAGACAGGAAATCCCTCTTTCCGCTGAGGAGTAGGGAGATGAGAAATGGCCGTAGTTTGCTTGGCTCTTTCAGCGTTTACCCTGATATTTAGGTTTTTAGTGTAAGAATAACAAGGTTTTTCACAATGAGGATATATTTCTATATAGTAGGCCAATGTTCTCTTTTAATAAATCATTCATCCTCAACTTCTTTGCTTGTTCAACACATAACAGGAAATGAAAACAGAAGGCCAAAGTCAAAAAGGCCTGAGGTGAGGCAGTAAAAGCATGAGGGCATATAACAAGCCTTCACCCTACAGTGTAGACAGAGGGATGAATGTGGCTCTTTCAGGAACTGTTACTAGACATATGAAACACTGAAACCGAGAATGATTTCAAATAAACTTGCTAAAATTTTGTTTTTTCTACCGAGAATTTATTTTGAAAATATAAGTTAGAATTTTAGTCACATAAAGTCCAATTTCTAAAGTTTGACTTGATGGCATAGATTAGAAGGGGTCCTAAATTTGTATAATTAAAATTTAATAAAATAATTTAATAAAATAAATTCTCACAATTAAAATTCCTCATTTCATTTCCATCTGCAACGTTCTTCAAGGTCTGTCACTACCCACAGAACTCCCAGGCATTACATATCCTAATTTCAATCTGGATCCCTCAGCACCTCTGCTCAAATGCTACCTCCCACCAGTCCCTGGTTCCCAGAGAATGTCTTTTTGTTTTAGCTGATTGAACCATTCACAGTTCTGCAAGAACAACAACATCATTTATATATTTGTGATTTTCAGCTTTGTTCTAGAACCCTGCAACAAGGAGTGCATGTACTGTCCTTTAGATCACTTGTTCCATCAAGTCTTTGCTTCCTCATCACATTTTTGCATCCTAGCTTATATGCCTGTGCCTCATACTTAATTTTATTTCAACACCTGGCAAGAGCAAACTGGCTTCACACACACACACACACACACACACACACACACTCACACACACACAGTCACACACACACAGACACACTCACACACACTCACATACTCACACACACACACACATACTCACACACACACATCCCACTAAAAAAACAAAGTACACAAGTCAACAAATTAAAATGTTAAACTAAGTACATAACCTTATCTTTTCATTTTCTGCATTTATCAATTATGTGAAAATAGTGATAAAATCTATGTTTATTTACTTTATTTAAAAAAGCACACAATCTCTTGTACCATGGCATATTTTTGTTTATTTTCCATTACTATAAACAAGGTATGTTAGAATAATCATATTCTATGTAGGTATGTCAACCTTGCAACATATGGCCTACATGAAGCCCAAAAGAAAATTATTTAACTTATCTTTAACATGTCAAAATTTATCTTATTGCATTTGTCACTTGGTTGTGATGTTTCCAAACATGACTTTTGCAGACAAAGCTTCCTGACGTAATGGCAAAATGTTGGCCTAGACTGCTTCCTGCTGCAAAGCCTCCCCAAAGAGCCCTCTAGTGGCTGTAAGTAACACAGTAGCTTATTAAGTTTCAGTGTGTATATATGTGCATTCCAAATCTAGTCACATGAACTGACACGAAGATTCATCAGCTTAACTTTCTATTATAATACTGTATTCTATACTCCTGTACACCAAATTAAAAAAAAATATTTTTGACCCCCTGTATGTATCTCTACCATAGGCATGCAGTACAAGCAGAGTCCAGAAGAGGGCATTAGACCCCCCAGAACTGGAATTATGTCTGGTTGCCAGCAGCTTAATGTGAACACTGGGAACCAAATCGACCTCCCAAGAATAGTTAAGTGTTCTGAACCACTGAGCAATCTCTCCAGCTCCATTTGATGACTTTGAACTTCTATAGGAGGAATGGATATGTTCAGTGCCAAGTCATTATGAGGGTGCAGAGTTACATCAGACTAATTAAGCTGTGAGGGAGATTGGTCTTGAGTAAGGCTAGAAAGTCTCAAGGAAACCCTAGACCCTCTTTCCCACTTCTTTGTACAGTTACCTCATTCTTTCTCATCAGTTGGATTCGTCCACTTTTCTAAAAATCAGTTAATATTTTCTCAGTAGCTCACTTATTTTCTACTCTTAAAATTAGAAAGAATGACCTGATGTGGTGGGAGGGGGAAGGGACCTTGAATAAGAATATACAAGGTTAGAAAGTATGACTTCTTTGTTCATAATAATAATAATAATAAAAGAAAAAAAAGAAACATATGAAGAGTTTCAAAACTACTATCGACCACACAAACTATCCTTCCCAATCATTGCATTAAAATCTCCTGATG
This sequence comes from Sigmodon hispidus, assembly GCA_004025045.1. Lineage (NCBI taxonomy): Eukaryota > Metazoa > Chordata > Mammalia > Rodentia > Cricetidae > Sigmodon > Sigmodon hispidus. The sequence continues at coordinate 27,573 of PVIH01000179.1, read as the reverse complement.
TGGGGCTTAAGCATAAGAACTTTAATAGGTCTGGGGGCTTGACAAGGCTGATAATTTGAGTTTGATCCCTAGGACTCAAAAAGGAGGAGAGAACTGATTTCTTCTGACTCCTGTGTAAATGCTGTGACATACATATGCCCTTCCCTCAATGAAAAAATACATGCAATAATATGGTAAACTTTTAAATCATCTGAAGGGATTTAACTGTTAAGGCCAAGATCTACATTTTGGCCAGATGGACATTCTTCCCTTCCCTTTGTTTTCAAGTGGAGACATGCATTTTTCTATGGTTGTATTTGATATGTATACTATTGTATTAAGGGTCTATAAACATTTATTCAATGAGACAAAGATTGTTTTAAGTGCGAGAATATTGAAAAGGTACTATCAAAGCTCCTATTGGATAGTATCTTTTCCATCAAATACCAACACATGGACAAAGTGTAATTGTAAAAGCAAGGTAGTCAGTTTACTCTCAAAATAGAAAATTCAGTTGCTCATAATGAAACACTGCTCATGTCAGACCCAGCAGTAAGTGCTTCCTGGGCATTCTTTAAGTTGCTCTTCAAATCAATGTTATTCTCCTACCTCAAATGAGCAAGATGTGGAGTCTTTGGCCTGTACGCAGTCTTTACTTTTGCTGCAGATAAGCTGTGTATAAATGGGGCAGCAAGAACTGGCTCCAGAGGGAAGTTTGCTTCACTATGGCAAACTGCCTGCTTCTTATACACACACACACACACACACACACACACACACACACACACACACACACACACACACATTATGCATCTAAAATATGAATGTCCTAAAAATCAATGTTACCTGAAAAAGTATCTTTTATGTTGCTTTGGTCGAATACCCATATAGAGCTGTATATTGTTTATTAACATATTGTATGTAATATGTATGTTTATTTGTGCACAAACATGAAAACACACATAATCTTTTCAAACTGAGTTTGGTGACATACATTAATAATTCAGCACTTGGAAAATGGGACTGGAGAACCAGAAGCTCAAGGCCAGTGGCAACTACATAGATAATTTTGAGTCAGCCTCGGCCTCATGAGATCTTATCTGAAAACATCAAATCCCCTGGTGAAAATAGTTATAAAAAATTAAAAATCCATAAAATTTAAATATTTGAATGCAAGACAAATCTTCAAGCCATTCGAGGACTGACATTGCATGACATCATCACCTACTAATTATGAATGTATTTTCTATTATACTTAGATACTCTGTGGAACTTTAATGGTAATATGTAACAATGTAATGGTTATGCTGAGGGAAAATAGCAGCTTGTATTATAATTATGTATTCCAGATGCATTTCCCCCTTCTACATTTGATTTAAAATAATTATTTAAAAAGACAAAAATAACTAAGTAAGTGCTGCTGAAAGCAACATTGTTTCTAGTGTTCTCTTTTACTAAGGGGAAAAACCCACCACCCCTATGTTGAAATACTTTAAAAACATCAGATGGCTTCTATTTGTTCATTATATTTAAATTTCAATGACATGTAATAATCACTAAGTCTGCTTTGGCTCTCCCTGCTTTAGATGCATTCCATAATTATTTTAAAACAAAGAATAAATAGTATTGAGTAGTTTGTTTAATTCACAGACTGCGTTAGTGCACTGTCCCCAGCTCAGGTATTTTGCCTTCAAAAGAACTAGTCCTTGAGAGGGGAAACTTACAAAGTTGATAAGCTGCCTCATAACACACAGGCCAAGGCTGGGCCTTCACACCTCTAACATAAAATAATATTTTATCTTTCCCATTTTGAGAAATTATTATTTCTAAAGAGAATTTTAGGAAATAAAGGAAGCTACAGAATTTTTTTTTTATAAAGTAAGGACCTTGTTATGATTTTTCTTGAAAAATCTATATTCACATAGCTTTCTTCTTTTTTTAAAGATAGTGTGTAGAATATGGTTAGGAAATTAAATATTTATTCAAACACATGTGTATTTCTGCCACTCCCAACTATTTAACTTAGCTAGTTAGCCAATTTTGGGAATATCGGGTAGAGGGTCCTTTTTCAAAAACAACATGTTGAACATGGTGTGTTGATATACCTTTGAAAGTGTGATTTCAATTACTAAGGATATACCTGAAGACATGAGCTTGATGCTTCTTCATGATATAAATTCCAGGTATAGATTTTTGAGGAAAAGCCATAATCTTTTCCATAGATACTATATCATTTACATAGCTACTAACAGTGTCCTAGGATTTTAGTATGGGCAGTACCTTGCACAATGATTGATTTCTTTATTTATCATCCTACTGACTTTATTTGCATTTCTCTGGTGATTAGTTTGGGATGTTTTTCATCTTCTTCCTGGCCATCTGTGTGGCCTTTTTGAAATGTTTTTTTCATGACTTAGTGCATATTATTGTTTTTCTATTTTTTAATTTAAAAAGTCTTTTTCCATATTTACCACTGTTCCCCCCCCCTTGCCTTCATCATCATCTTTCAGCCTCCCCACCCCATCTCCCCATTCATTCCCCCATGAAGGGCGAGGCATCCCAAGGGAGGTCCGAGTCCCTCCTCCAGTTTTGAGGCTGGGTTAGGTGTTCCTCTGTAGGGGATGGGCTCTGAGATGTCAGTTCATGTGCCAGGAATATACACTGATCCTACTGTAAGAGGCTTCACAAACTGTCCACATGTGCCTATAATTTTTGTTTATTTGTTTTTTTTTCCAATCAGGTTCATATTTTGCAGGGGAAATTTAGTTTTCTTTTGCATTTTAGAATTAGTCTTTTATCAGATTTATAGCTTGCAAATATTTCTTCCTTGAAGTTGGCCTTAACATTCTGTTTGTTGCTCCATTCTCTGCATTAAAGGATTCTATTTGGATGCATCACCATGGAACCGATCTTGCCTTCATTCTTATGTGGATATCTATTCTTCACATATTCCTTTTAGGATGCTGAGATAAGTTCTTCTCATATCTAACTTTTAAATAATAAGATGGCCTTGAATTTTGTTATTTTCTGCATGTACTAAAATGTCCATATTTCACTTTCCATTCAACTCACATGCTGCAACATATCTATATCTATCTCTATCTATCTATCTATCTATCTATCTATCTATCTATCTATCTATCTACCTACCTACCTACCTACCTACCTACCTACCTATACATCAAGTTCCCTATGTATCCCAATAATGGCTCTCACAGTTGTGTGCCTATAAGACTCTATAAGACTTGCATATAATTTTTTAATGTTCTTTTACTTTGTTGCTGATAATTTGCTGAAGATTTTCACATCCATGTTCAATGGGGAATAATGACCTATAGTTTTTCTTTTTATGTAATGTATTCAGTTAGCTGTTTGTAAAAGGGTGGTACTGGCCTCTTAAAATGATTTGAAAGTGTTTGCTATTCTATTTAAAAAGATGAAAATTAACTTTTCATTAAATATTTGCTAAAATTCACCCTGAAGCAATTTGATTTGGGGTATTCTTTTCTGGGGCAAGGTTTTTGATTACTGATTTAAACTTATTTGTTACTGGTCTGTTGTGGCTTTATTTTTCATTAGTTTAAATAAGCTGCACACATTTTTTTAGGAGTTATATAATCAATTCTATGTTGCTGAAGTAGTTGGCAAATATTTGTTTATAATGGCCAATTTATATATCATCAATTATAAGCATTCAAGGGCATCTTATTTTAAATCTTTCATTTTTCTTAGTTGAAGTAAGTATTTATTGATTCTATTTATCTTTGCAGATACGACCTTAAGTTTTCCATTGTTCCTGGTGCTTTAATGATCTTTATTTTATACATTTCTATCCAATTATTATTTTATCCCATGTTTTAATATTTTTAATAGTGTATCAGTGTGTAAAGTTAGGTTGTTTCCTGAGTATCTTCCTTTTGCTTAAATAATATAGTCACTTCAAAAAATATTCTTGTTATTACTATTTTTGAAAATCTTGTTGTATTTTTACTTTTCTTTTTTCCTACAAGTAGTGATGTACATTTTGGTTGTTTTCTTTGGTCAATAATTTATACTATAGTTTCCACTCATGTTAAAGGGTCTCCAAATATCTGTTGCTATCAATTTCTAGTTTTATTCCTTTTTAGTTGTGGAGGACACAAAAGATGATTTAATTTTTCTTAAATTCATTAAAACTAATTGTGTTACATAGTCCAGCATCCCTGCTATAGCAGCACAGAAAAGCAATGTGTAATTGGAAGAAGTTCAATAGCTATATGCACCAGTTTGTTAGGTCCATTTGGTTTAGTTTTGCTCTGTTCATATATAGTAATCCTATGTACAGATATTTTTCTAATGACAACTGTTAGATTCTGTTGACAAATTTCTATTTTCTTACTATTACTATTCATATGACGCAGTAGTTTTTGAAAGTTGGTACAGATGTGCTCGGTAATTATTATAGTTTTGTCTGATAACCATTCAAATTTGTTGGCATTTACTTTATATATTTGTGTTGGGAGGTATCTATCTAATAATTACATTTTCTGATTGCATTTGCAAACTCTCATTGTATACTATCTTCTTTTTCTGTGTGTTTTACTTACTAAAAGTGTAAATGTTTTAAAATGTTTAAAGTGTTAAAGTGTTTTTTTTTTTCCTTAAATGAGCACAACTACAATTTTCCCCTTTGGTCATTCTTTGAGCTATCTGTTTGTTCGATTGGTTTGAATTTTGGCATAGGTTCTCAAACACTAGGTTGATATCATACGTACAATCTTTTCTTTACAGCCTCCTAAATTTTGATTTTATAAGCATTTATGTGTCAACACATCTCAGTTACTCGTCTTTAATACAAAGGTGAGTTTCCTGTAGGCAGTACGTAGTTGAGTGCTTTTAAAAGTCAGGCGTTCTAAGGCATTTGATTGGTAACATCATTCGTTTTTAATGTAATTATTGATTTTAAAGCAATTGGTAGGAAATTACTATCATCATTTTACTGATTGTTTCCTTTTTTTCTTCTTCTTCTTTATTTATTTTGTATTTATCAAGAAAAACAGCAAAATGAATTTAAAATGCTGATAAGTTAACAATAACTATAAAGAAGATAGAAATCATAAGCATGACTTATCAAGGGTGATAATGCAAATAAGATTGCTACACATATATTTACTTTGTGTTCTGCTTTCCCTCTGAATTTTTTTCTTAAGTTCTTTATGATCACTTAGTATTTTCTTTATAGTTTGCTTTATTTTTAGTTTTTTTGCTTTTACTTTTGCAGTGCTAAGTTTTTATTCCTTTATTTTTTCACTTTTATATTTACCATAATCTTTCTCCTGTTGATTATAAGCCTTTCATTAAAACTCTTTTAACAGTGTGTTTGGAACAAATAGCAAATTAACTTTAGTCTCTTACCACTGTGCTAGAAGTAAAAAGGACTGGATACTATCAATGTACTATTAAACTATTATGTTTTGTGTATATGTTTATCTTTACCAATGATATTTTTCATATAGCAAATTTGTACTCTTTACAAATAAGTTTAGTAGTGACATGCTCCTTTAATTTTGTCTATTTTGCAAAGTCTTAATTTTTATTTAATTTTTTCCAAAGGAAGTTTTTCTAAACATAAAATTTTTGATTCAGAGTTTTCATTTCAGCCCTGTGATTTTGCAATCTTACTCTCTCTTGTTTTACAAAATGTTTCTAGATGAACATGCTGATAATCTTATTGGAGTTTACTTCATGTGACAGGTCATTATCCTCTTCTGTTGTCAAAATTATGTCTGAATTTTATTAACCTAATTATATCTATCATTGTAAACATTATTGGTTTCATCATATTTTTGACAATTACATTTATTATTATTAATAATTATAATTAATGCTACTTTATTATTGTATTTGTGTTTATGTGCTTGTGCATGTATGTCATGTAGTATATATACAGGTCAAGGAATGTTAATTCTTTCTTTTCTCCATGTGGCTTCCAGGGATCAAATGTAAAATATCCTCAGTCTTGGTGGCAAATGCTTTTATTTATTGAGACATCTTGCCAGCCCTGTTACTTTGTGTGGAGGACTTTTTGCTGCTGTCTCTCTCCTTTCTAGAATGCTTGTATAAGTACATCATTTGAGTTGTTGGCAGACCATAACTTTTGGATAACTTTTTTACTCCAAATATAGAATTCCCAATAATTGCCTCTTTATGCATTAATTATTTTCCTGATTGGCTATCCTCTTATAGCTCTTCATTATATTTTTCATTGCAGTCATGATATCCTTTAGTTATAAGAATTCACTAGATTAAATTTTCATGTTAAATGTTTCTTTGTGTTCATGTGCTGTTTTACCTGGCATGATTTATTTGTCTATCCATGTTCACTGGTAATTTGATTAAGGTTTTTTGAAAACATTATTATAAAAATTTTGAGATATTTCAGATAGGTATTTAAAGTTAGTTATAGAAAATCCAATGTTTTTATTTGCTAACACCAGGTTTTTCAGATTCTTTATTACCTTGGCATATTTATGTGCATATTTGAGAAAGTGGCAACTTATTTTAGAATTTATAACTTGGTTTTCCTAAGAAAAGATCTCGGCAGTCAGCCAGATTCAAATTAAGGTTAGACTGGCCCATAGAGTGTGCATGTTGGGACAGTTCATAGCGTTATGAGGCAGGCTGATCTCAGCTGATCTCAATATCTAATCTTGAGGTTGCTGAGTTTTTAAGGAGGGCACATCCAGATGGTTAGACAGAGCTTCTGGCTTGATGGATTAGTTTGGTATTTATAGTTGGTTGATTGTGTGGAGGAATAAACCTCTTACTAGAATACACCATTACCAAGGCTGGTTGTTTACTTGCCACCACCATCACCCCTGCTGCATTAATTGGGTGAGGCCACAGAGTTCAGTCGAATGAACTGCTGATGCCTATATTTTAGTTACTGGCATTACTTGTTCTTATTCCTTGCTGTTCCAAGACTTTATCTTTGCATATTTGCTTAGTAGTTGAGATGAAAGTGAACTATATTTTCCCATGGAGAGAGTGTGGCTTGAGTTTATCCTGCTTAGAAAAGAAATTGTATAAATAAATTAGTCTTCTTGCTCTTTTTAAAGTGTGTTTTCTCAAATATTGTGCTACACTAAGACTCTGGTTTCAGTGATTTTTCACAAAAGAGTTTCTAACTATGAAAACAGAAAGTTTCATTTCTCTAAGTAGACTAGTATTTGGATTCCTTACTCCAGTACTCCTGTCTTACTGAAACCACTCAAGGCTGGTGACATCTTGGTGGTGTCACTTCTTAGTGCACTTTCCAGTTTCCTTTCTCCTTTTCTTTCATTCACTTACTTGGGGACAGGGTTTTGCTAATAGTACAGGACAGCAGCCCAAGTTCTCCTTGAACTTATGATCCTTCTGCTTCTTTTAAAATATGTTAGTGAGGGATGGGAAGAGAATGACAAGAAAGATGAGTATGTGTATATGCACTCTTTGTTAAATTGTCCTTAATTGGATCCTCCTAAAATGAATAGGATACAGAATATTTTGGTTAGGAACAAGTGTTAGGAACAGAGGATGTTTCTACTTTATGGAGTTCCAAAATGCAGTATCAATAAAGAAACATCTGAGCCAGTTCCAGAAGCAGAACAGCATAGAAATAATACATATAGAAGTCTTTTTAAGCATACTCTCTCTTTATTATTCAAATGGATTATTTCCTTAATATATTAGCTGAATTAACAATCATAATATTGATTGCTAGTTCCTTTCTAGTAACTACAATACAATGTTAAAATAATAATTTGTAGACTGTTTCTCACAATGTATATTCCATTCATGCTAGAAGACCTATTCAAAGCATGAAATAAAGAATTAGCTTTAAGAAAGGGCATTGAGTTTGAGATAGTCTTCAAATAATAAAAACATGTTGACAGGTTTTTAAAAACGTCAATCAAGAAGGTAACAATTGCCATACTCTGAGGCCGAGGGGCAGAGTAGGTGACACTGTTGACAAGATGTCAATGACTGGAGTCAGAAAATCCTGGGGACCAGCCTAGGGTGGCACCTGACAGCAAATCCATGTCACACAAAAGAGTCAGTATGACCAAGGAAGAGTGATGAAGGAAAACACAAGAGGCTGACATTTAAGAAAGGTGATGGCAGTAATGTTAAATATTGAGACTTGAAATAAAACAGCTCTGAACTATAAGTCAACAACACAGCAGCTGATACTTGCTTTTGGGTTAAAAAAAAAAAACTATTAACCATTACATTTCTGAAAATGGTCTTTGAGAGAGGCAAAGCAGCACAGAGTAAAAGCCAGTGCACTGTTCAGAGACAGCAACACACATACAGAGGATGCGTATAAAGATAGATGAGAATAAAATGTGAAGTATTAGCTTGTTTTTTAATCCTTCTGTTTTTATGGTAACTCCATCTAGTCATCAATACCATTTGTTTCTGTTGTGTCCAAATTCCCCAAAGAGACCACCAGGAACTGGAGAAGTTCAGAATGCAACAGCAAGATTTATTTATGTAAATACAAGCCATGGCAGGGAACCCAGTCCAGCTCTTGCCATAGCAAGATCAGGAGGGGCTCCTGAGGGGAGCTTAACAGCCACTTTTAAAGGGAAAAACCACAATTTGGGGTTACTCTAGTGCAAGGTTGTATGCTGACAATCAATCTGGGAAATTTCTCCTTGAATCTGGGCCCGGGAATGATGGTGGTGTATTTTGACTAGAGTATTTGGTGGTCGGGTAGCAGGATCAGGGTGGTATGGATTCTTTAGTCAGAACTTAGGTCATGCTGCCCCTCTGTGAACAGCAGTTTCTCTGGGAACTGGGTGAGGGACTCTTTCTGAGGGCTTTATCTGCTTTAGTTCTGCCTAGTTCTCTAAAATGAAAGACTCCTTTTAGTCCTGGACCCCACCTGGATCATCCAGGTATCCAGCTCATTCTCTCCTAGAAGTAGGCAAGCCTCTGCCAGGAATGTGGAACAGAACTCTATTTTACCTCTATGGTTACTAGAATACAAAATGGTATTTCTTTAGCTAAGTTTACTTTCTTCAGTTTAATCACCCAAGGGTTAAGTTAACATTTTCAGTGAGTTTAATCAATACTTTGTCACCACAATTAGAAAACTGCCAAACATATTTAATTTTCAACCATATTTTGTGAGAGGGTATTTATGACAAATCTTAAACTAAATAACCACCAAATCCAACATGGCTACTATTCAGAACAGTAGACAAAATTTGATATGAACTACATCGCCCTGGGCTATTTCCCAGCACACAATGCCTATAGTAGATAGTGAGTAAACTATGCTCTGATGAGATATTACCCAGCATAGAGACTGCAGCATTTTGAAAGTGAACTAAACACTCAGCTGTGTAATCTAGTCAATAATAATAAAACACTACAGCTTCTTGGGGTACTTCTCAGTCTATCTTGACTATAGTATATAGGAAGTAAACTTCCCACTGTGGGACTAATATATTGAATATAAAATAGGCAAATGATCTAAAACAAAATTAGAGTAACTTCTTCGAGAACTTAAGTTCCTTCAGATCCTTCAGGGGGTTGTCATTTGTAGCTTGGTATTCTTTGCTTTTTGTCTAAAATGTACTTATGAGTGAGTATATCCCATGCTTATCTTTCATCTCTAAGACTCTTTTCCTTTTGTTAGTCTGCCTTGTCCAGCTTCAATGTGACAGGTTTTGTTTTTATTTTATACTTGCATTCATTCCACTCTCTGCACCTAATATTTCTAACATATTTTCTTTTTGAAATATAACATTTGATTAATTCTTTGAGAATTATATGCAATTTCTTTTGATTATATTCTCCCCATTCTTTCCTAACTCTATCCAGATATACCTTCATCTCCTTTCCACTTACTGCCATTGTTTCTTCTTTCATATACATATATACATATATGTACATATATATATATATATATATATATATATATATATATATATATATATAAAACTCATTGAATGTAATTTGTGATACCTACAGAGGCGTAGGTGCAAGGTTGTTCACTAGGGCCTGTTTGCCACATACCAAAAGGGGTGGAACCCAATTATTTTCAAGCTCGAATTTGCCTCCACCAAATTCAAAAATATTTTTTAAAATTTTATTTCTAAAATATGATTAATGGCTAAAGGGAACTTTAAATATAATATTACTAAATCAATAAAATAATTGAAACAAAATGATGATTCAAAACTCCAGGTTGCTCAATTGCAATTATTCTATTTGGGTTTCAGACCCACACAGAATGTACATTTACATTTTCTAGATGAAATAGGCAGGCTCAAGGTAATGTATTAGTCATTTTAGAGGTTAGGTGTTTGAGCCAGCAGTTCCCTTTCTGTCCCATAGCTATAAGTGAAATCAAAGAAACAAAAAACTATACAGTGTTTCCATAGATCCCAAAACTGAAATAGTGAATAGTAAAGTCAGGAACTGAAATAGGTCTTGACTGAAATAGTGAGTAGTTAAGTCGGAGATTAAAATAGGTCTTGTGACTCCCAGGGTTCTGTCTGTCACATCATCCATTTCTTTTTGACCTGATTTTCACAACTTCAGACTGAATTTCACTCAGTCGATTAACACAGGAAATAAAATACAGTTCTGTTCCAAATTCCCTTGTAGGCTACTTTGGCCTTGAATTTTCCACAGAACACTAATAGGTTCCCACATTCAGCTTCACTGTGTTTGTTTAATTCCATATTGCCCAGAGGATCCGACATTATCAACTCTGAATCAGTAGCATTTATGCCCCTTTGGACTCAGTGACTGCAGTGGCTAACTCTGTTCCTACTATTGCAAGACACACAGGATGATTTGGGGTTTTACATGGCAAGGATCAGAGTTTTTTTCGGATCTGAGTTTTTACTTTTTTCTGCCCATTCTAATCTCTGCCTGAAATAGCTATCCAGTCTTGTATTGGTAAGGAAATAGTCTGTTTTTATAGAGACAATTTCATTTTAAATTACTTCTCAGGCCAAACGCTGCCATTTAATAAAAGTTTGGAACCCTACACAAAACCAATAAAAGGCATTAAAATTACTTATTAGTCATGGTATCTTCTTCCTCTGTCACCAACTAGATAGCTTTGTTTTGATAGCTCCATTAAATTCAGGCTTATGCCTCACTTTTCGTTGGTTTCTTTTTACAACACGTAGGCATTATTTTTAAAATCTTTGCTTCATGTAAAAACTGTACATTATTACACAGAAAAGTATTCAATAGTAAAGAGTATATGTCATATCATTGATGTAAATAATTACTTTAAAATGTTAGCCAGGGACACAATACAGTTTAAGCCAAACAAACCAAAAAAGAGATTGTCTACTCAGAGCTGTAGAGGTCACTGATACTTAAACATAAGCAGTTGAAATGAACTTTGTTTTTTAATGACTGTGTGCAAACTTTGGCTTTACTTGTTATTGCTTAAGACAAAGATGAAACTTTGTGCATTTCTAAAACTAATTACGTCTAAAATCTCAGTTTCTAATATTACCGACTGAAGCCATCTCAACAGCCATAACAACCCTATGGCAATGAAGTGGAAAGCATAGAATGGAAACAACATTTATCTGTGACATACTTCAATATTTTTTTGGAGGCTATTACTATCTCCAACAGAAACTATTATGACTTAAAACTGTCTTTTTATTGATATTCATTGTTTTCTAACCTGACAGTGTCCAATGATTTCTATCCATCTTCTCTTAACATGAGAATTAAAGCATCTGCAATATATCTTAAGTGAAAGGGCATTTTTTTCAATGTGTCTCAAAATTTTTAACACAGCTGTCATTTTAAAAAACCTTACCACTTCTCAGTTGGGAAGGGTTTAGAGAAGAAGGCAGCTCTGTTGATAAAACTGCTTTTATCTGAAGCAGTAGAGGATACAGGAATTAGTATGGCCTATTGATAATACCTTTGTTTATGGTATTCCTATTCTTTAAATGAAAGCACTGCAGTCAGCTGTCAATCATTCCATGGCAACGTAAAGTTCTTTTCCTGGCTAAGAGATTTGCAACTATACCAGTGCTGGTAAACTAACCACCAAATTATAGCCTTTTCTCATCCCTCACCCAGATTTCACAGGGGCTGCACACCCAAATAAATGCCTCTTGGCTACCCATTCATCTAACAGCTGGAAAGATGACACTTGACATTTGGAAACTTTCCTGTGAAGATTGCTGCAAGGCTTTCCCATTAGCTTCCTGGTGAGACTGTAAGGTCGAATAAGCTGCCTCAAAACCTGCAAAGGGTAACAGAAATACTCTAATAGTAAGTGTGTGCAATTTAAATTTCTAATTCTGAAATCAGAGTTCTTCAGATATTATAGAAACCACTGGTTTAAGTGGGGGCAGAAGCATGCCTTTGAAGATGTAGGAATAAAGTTACATATTAAGCAATGATAATGATGAGAAAGTCTTTTATTTAGAGATAAGAGAAAAGTTTGCTATGGTATGGGGAAGGGCATCAACATTGGTAAGTTCATGATAGGTTGATTTTAAAATCCACGGCTATTATGTTCTTAGTATCTGCTCATCCTCATTCAGAACATTAATACAAGGCTCAGTTAATACTATTCTTAAAAAAATCTTCATAAGGATTGTTGCTATAGTTTTATTATTTTTATTTTTTATAATTCAAAAAATATTTTATTTTTTTAGTTTTATTATTTTATTATTTTTTTATAATTCAACATCACACATTTATTGTGAAATACCATGAGCTTGACACAGACTTAAAATCATAAATATTATATTTAAATGCTAACATTTTATATATATATGTATATATATATATATATATTTCCATCTAAAGACACTTCCAATCAGGAAGTTTGAATAACTTAAGTGCTAAATATATTAAAAAGTAAATAAAACCTTTGTAGAATATGTAATATTAAAAATGGGCAGAATAGAAAGGTTTCTTATTACTATTAATTCAAATAATTCAATCAGGTGGCCCTGGTGATGAACTTTGTGCACTGTACTCTATTTTGGATTCTCTACCTTCTAAGTACATTTATACTTGCCTATTCTTATTACCTATTTCTCAATGGAAGGTTGACAAGATTGAATAGTCTTCTCTACATACTCAATCTCTTGTCCACTGGTCAGTAAAATTAATCAACCATTCCAGGAAAAAGTTTGTTGGAAGACACTAAAGAAGCAGGAGACACTAAGGGTGTAAAATTCATTTTTAAATGAACTTTCCTTTGAGAATGGAAAACATTTTTTAAACGTCAATTTAATATTGTTGGACCACACCACCTTTGCAAGAGTAACAAAAAAAGATTCAAATGGATGTGACAATCACACCGATTCACAAACTAACATAAACTGAGGCTCAGGTTATAAAAAAAAGATGCAATACTTAGAAATGGTTGGACGTCTTTCTTTTTAAACTAAAATCACAGTCACCATTGTGTCCTGCTTCAATATTGGAGCTATCAGCTTCATTTTTCTCTGTCAGGCACCCAGATCACATATTCTTTTCACATAGTGTATTGAACTACCCTTAGTTGGTAATGACTTTCTGTCATTCTTGACCTAGGGCAGATTTGAACTGGTGATCAAGAGGTTAAAGGCTCTGTATCTCATTACCAATCCCCTGAGATACCTTGTTCCTTCACTAGTTCACGATTCTTTTGTGCCTGGATCAAGTCAGAAGAAAATACAACAAATACACACACACACATACACACACACACGCACACACACACCTCAAGCAATAGAAAATAGATTAGCAATATAGAGAAATTATGATAGACTTGGAGAACGTTAAACACATATTTAAAAATATACCAGATACTATATACAATCAAACAGATTGGTCACAACCATTAAAGTACATATTCAGTCTTCATTGGTATAGCTATATATAATCCTATTAGGCTAAAAAACAATATTGAAATCTACAGTGGAAGACAACAGTAGTTAGTAAGCACTCACGATTAAGAAAAATGAATTATGCTGGACACTGTATATATACATGTAAACATGTGCATTCTTTGCATCTGTTCTAAGACAAATATACCTTACAAATTGGTTTCAGAGGTATGGTAACTAAATAAATGGAAGGAATAATACAGGGTCATAAATAAAATAACCAAAATTATATTGGCTACCTTAACATTGATAGTTATCACAGGATTACAGCAGAGTGCAAAAACAAAGTGTACAGAAGAAAAAGGTGAATATCATTTAGAAATATTCATGCTGCCTCTGTATCATGAGGACACTGCACATAAAGTAATAATGATCAATAGAATTCTTGGCTTTATAGATAATTGTTTATAAATAATGTCAAACACTGATGGCCAATCAACATCTTATACCCTTTACATATAAGGATCCTACAGCTATATGCTCAGCAGCTCCTGAAATCATTTACATATGTATAATACTAAAATATTCTACATATGCATTACCTAGTGCTTTATCTGTGTTGGATTTTCATAAAATGTATTTTCCCTGAAAGAAAATATTTCCTTTACTCCCTGTCCTTCCTATCATTAAAAATAGGTTCTATCCAATTTCTCTCCTTCATTTGAATTTCTACCCTTAGTAACTGTTTGCTTATTTATTCTTCTAAACTATCTCTTGTTTGTATTCTTAGATACATATGCTTTGTCATTACAATTTATATCTGCTTTTTATATTAGCAACATCTAACTTTAGTTACCTATTTTCAATACCGGAAGTGAGTATTGTGCTTGCTTTTCAACATTGCATTTAAAAGACAGTATATTTGAAATAAAAATTTTCTCTCATAGGAGGCATTAAATTTTGTTTTTACTGTATATTTTTTGGTAGCTTTATAAACAGATATAACGTACTAAGATCACTTTCGCCTTTTCAAATGTTTGTAGACAGTGTCCCACTCCATATCCTTAAAGCACATTTTGTTAAAAGAAAATTAATAGGACTAATATCACTTATAATATTTAGTAAGTGGAAGTAAACCAGTTGGCCTTTGATATCATATACTCCATTGAGGTAGAATTTGCAATACAATGTCCCACATTTATTTAAGTTTTCCAGCAACCAGTATGACTATTTCAAAAAATAACATGCCTTTGATCTGGGATACAAATATAGCCCTTAGCTTGAATCCTACTTCAAATTTATTTCTCCACAGGATATAACATGATGACTTATAATATACTTTTTCCCCCATGCTCTTTTTATTTTTTGCAAATCAATTATTTTGAATGTTAAAAGTACAACTACATAAGTGCTCCTAGTTGCTATCTTTGTGTATTAATGATACTGATATAAAAATCTTTCCTTTGATGCTTATATGATGAAGGATCTGAGATCCCTTAGTGATCCTTAACCAACTTGGTGGAAACTAAGAGACTCACTACATCAATAGACTCTTTCCCCTTTGTCCTTGAAATACAGAAAGGATGCTCCAAAAGAGCAGAATATTACAGCCCAGTGGAATGCCTCTTGTGCACAGAAACATTCTTCTTGTACTAGTAAGTTGCTTGATTGCCTCTCAGTTACCTCTTCTTTGTCCTATTTGTAGTTATAAATGTAAATAAATATTAAATAACTAATAAGTTACATGAATTTGAAAAAGAGAGAAAGGTGACTCACAGAAGCTAAGCTGAAAGTGACTCAAAAGATTATCAAAGTCAGTATCAAAATTTTAAAATTTTATAAAATTACTGTTGAGTTGCTCATTGTTTAAACAAGTGAAGTAGTTGCATGGTAACTATGTATAAATCGCAAATTGCTTTGATTGATTTTGAAAATCTTGTTATATTTCTAATACCAGAAAACATAAATTGTAGATAATAGATTGTTAACCATTTTTGACTGGGGACATAATAGAACTGCAACTGTAATTTATTGCAAAGTATTTGCCATGTATAAAACATAATAAAAAATGAAAAGAGAAAGACAGAAAAGGGGAGAGTGAGAGAGGCAGAAAGGGAAAGAGACAAATTTGGGTTGGAAGGAGGATGCAGTAGTTAAAATCACTGGCTGCTCTTCCATAAGATTTATTAGATTCATAGCCCCTACATCTTAGTTTCAATGATCAGTAGCTCTAATTCCAGGGGACCTGATGTCCTCTTCTGGTCCCCCAAGGACCCAGATAGTCATATGGCGCATAGACACACATACAGGCAAAACACTCATACTTAAAGTAAATATTGTAAAACCGTTTTGTATCTTAGTATTTTTTTTAAAGAATGTTTTTCATTTGTTCAAGTTAAATTATTATTGAACTGTAATTAAGATTCCTTAGTTTGTCAACAATTATTAACTGGATTAAATTTCTAATATACAGAATCTTCTCCTTATTCTTACTTTTCCTGGCATTTGGGAGGTATGCTTTTTTTTCCTCAATAATTTTATTTAAGGCACATTTCAAATAATAACTAATTTGAACCCAGAATATGACCTCCAATTACAGTCATCTCATTTTACCAACCAAGTTGGAACACACTCCTATACTTAAAATTTTTTAATACATAACATTTTAGGCAGAGATTCCAAGAACTAGTGGTAAAGAAATGAAATCTTAGGGTTGAAGACACCAGATAAGCAGATCAGTCTGGGCATTAATAATAGACACATGTGAGCTCAGCCCTAGGCTTCTTTACTAATAAGATATTGAATGAGAACAGGTTGGAGAATTTAGTCCTTGTTTTTAAAATCTATTTTTTAAAAACTGGGATACTGCCCATGTGAAGTTATTAAAGAAAAATAAAATAATAATGATGTTAGATGAATAACAAGTTGTGGCTATCATTGCAATATTTCACAAGTGGATATACAAGTATAAGCCCAAAAGATGAAAGAACAATGATACTCTATCATATGACTAGGGTGCACTAAACTGTGTTCATAGCAGTTCTATTCATAATGGCCAGAAAACAGAAACAATATTGATGTTCCTCAATCAAAAAATGAATTTAAAAAAGTGGTTCATTCACAAAATGGAGTATTATTCTGCTATTAAAAACAATGACATCATGAAATTTACTGACAAATAGTTGGAACTAAGAACAAATCATCTAGAGTGAGGTAACTCAGAAAGGCAAATATGGTATTTACTCACTTATATGCAAATATTAGTTGTAAAGTAAAGGTAACCATATTCTAATCTATAGATCCAATGAAACTAAGGGCCATGGAGGGCTCAAAGAGGGAAGGCACATGAATCTCACTGTAAGCAGAAAATAGAACAGACTTCACTATTGGACAGGGGGAGGTGTCTGACTGGAGATGGGCACAGGAACAGGAGGGCTCAGGTTGGAGGAGGCTAGAGGGAGACAGTACTTGGAGAGACAACTGGAATGTGGAGGCAACTAGGTTTCTGGACTAGCTAGAATTCTAGTGTTAGGGAAGCTCACAGGAATCTATGTCCGTGACCATAATTAAGACTCCTAACAATGGAGGATATGAGCCTGATCTGGTCATCTCCTGTAACCAGACAAGACTTCCAGTGGAAACACTGGAACATCAAACTAAATGGAGAGAAACTCAAAGCAATCCCACTAAAATCAGGAACTAGACAAGGCTGTACCCTCTCCCCTTATCTATTCAATATAGTTCTCGAAGTTTTAGTCAAAGCAATAAGAGAACAAAAGGAGATTAAGGGGATACAAATTGGAAAAGAAGAAGTGAAACTATCTCTATTTGCAGATGATATGATTGTATATATAAGTGACCCAAAAAATTCTACCAGGCCAGGGAACTTCTACAGCTGATAAACACCTTCAGCAAGGTAGCAGGAAACAAGATTAATTAAAAACAATCAGTAGCTCTCCTATACACTAAAGACAAACAAGCTGAAAAAGAAATAAGGGAAGTATCACCCTTTATAATAGCTACAAATAGCATTGAATACCTTGGAGTAACTCTAACCAAAGAAGTAACAGATCTGTTTGACAAAAACTTTAAATCACTGGAGAAAGAAATTGAAGAGGATATCAGAAAATGAAAAGACCTCCCATGCTCCTGGATAGGTAGGATCAGCATAGTAAAAATGACAATCTTATCAAAAGCTCAAGTGTATCCGAGCTCCACAGATATCAACCCATTAGAAACAGTTAAGGTAGTGTTTTGCTGGGCAGTGCAGCAATTGAAGAAGAGTCAGTACACTTGCTTTTAATGAAATATTGCATTATCTTGGACAAAGAACAAAGAATCCTTGCAATATGAGCTCAGCCAACTGAAGCATATGGTAGATTATCTTTAGTAAATTTCCAAAAGAAGAAATAATGACTTGTAAGTTAGGAAAACATTGACGATATATCATGTTTTCCCACATTTACACCATATCTGACACATCACTTCTATATGTGCACAATTTCTACCACATTATATGTCTGAAATTAATAAGTATAATCCTACTGTAGAGCTGCTATAATTACAGTTCTTTCCTTGCCCTTTCCCCGCCCCGCCTATATGTTCAAGGTCTGCAATAGTCCTTACTTCACTTCTTGGTGAAATCAGAGAATGCTGCTTTCCAGGTGTGAGGCTGACAGAGTGACAGAGGACCCATGACAGGCCAAGGAAGGCCCTCCTGTGACAGAACAGAAAGTAGTAGCTTTCAGTAGTTTCCTCACATGCTGGGCATTGTTCTGCATTCCAGACACAAGCACATCTGTTGGGTTTTCCTTGAGGAGGGAGTAACCTGTACAATCCTACCCAGTCACTCACTTTTTCTCTTAAGTTCCATAAGTTCTAAAGACTTAAAGACTTGAAATTCTTTTATTTTCTCTCTCTCTCTCTCTCTCTCTCTCTCTCTCTCTCTCTCTCTCTCTCTCTCTCTCTCTCTCCTTGTGCCATGGTATATTTTGGGATTTTCTGCTGGTTCCACAGCTTGACACTCAGGTCCACTTGTCTATACTACCCTTTTGTCTTTCCATGTTTAATGACTATACTTTAGTAGACCTTTACTTCTACAATTGATTCCTTTATCAGAATTTAATATCTTATATCTTTAAAGGGACTTATCACCTTTTATACTTATGTGTTTATACATCTGGGTTTATCATCAAGTGTGTGTGCTTGCTTCTGGAGGCCAGAAAAGGGTATCAGATCCCCTGCAGCTGGAGCTCTATGCAGTTGCACACTAGTCTGTGTGGCTCAAGGGAACTGAACATAGTTCCCCTGGAAGAGTACTCCTCATGACTGAACCATCCTTCCAGCCCTAACTTTGCTATCCCAATGCCAATATACAAACCTTCTGATTGAAGCTATTTATAAATGATAACATTTTAGAATACATGATTTATTGAATCAATGGCTTCATTAATAGATGATGCTCCTTCATGAACAAATAGCTAAATAAAATACTTGTGTAATTATTTGTAATTACCTTTTTCAATGACCAAATATGAAGAGCTTAAACTTCAAGTTTCTATTTTAGAATTTTAAAAACAGATCTCCTAGCATATAATTTTTATGATCTCATTTTAATGATAAAAAGGCAATAGTCCTTAATAATCCACAACAATAATATAAACAATAAAGGTCTATAGAGCAGCCTCAGCAGTAAGAGGTTCTCAGAAATTCTTCCACCTAACCTTTTTTATAATCCAATAGCATAGCAAAATCTAATTATGATTATTTATTTATTTATAACTGATTTACTCCTGGGAAGATCATGCCTAGGATGGGTGATATAGCTTGCTGAAGGATGGTTTCTAAGTATTAAAAATGAGTTTGAAATCCTCTCTTTGATTCAGAATCCCTCCTTTCCCCGTTTTGATGCTTTTCCCACTGTCAAGTGTTGGGCCCCACAGCTGTCTCTCAATAAGTGATAATTGAGGAAATTAACTAATGAAACTTAAGTGAAGCTCTCTTTGGAAAATTAGGAGAATAATTGAAATCCCAACAAGGATGTCTTTAAATAGCAGCATTTATCTAAAAATATATGTCTAGAAGTTTTACATGCACAACTGCAGTGACTATATGTATTCATTCATGAGATAATATATTATGAAATCATTTAAAAATGTATCTGCTAGTCTGACAAGATAAACTGAAAGAACAAGCAAGGTTTTAAAGAATAATTCAATGTGTGTGTGTGTATGTGTGTGTGTGTGAGTGAGAGACAGAGAGAGAGAAAGAGAGAGAGACAGAGAGAGAGACAGAGAGGAAGGAGGAGGAGGAGGGAGAGGAAACACGTACATTTGTGAGCAGTGCCAAAAAGAGAGCATTAGAACCACCAGAGCCAGAGCTACATTTAGGCGTGGTCTGAATTGGGTGCTTGGAACCAAACTCCTATTCTCGGAAAGAACAAAAAACATGCTGAGCTATCTTTCCAGTCCTTCAGAAGTTTAATTGTGTGTGTGTGTGTGTGTGTGTGTGTGTGTGTGTGTGTGTGTGTGTGTATGTGTGTGTATGCATGATAGTATGTACATGATATGAGGGCAGGTGCCCACAGAGGCCAAGTGTGTCAGATATTATGGACCTACAGTTACAGGTTGTTATGAGCTGCTTCATGTGGGTGCCAAGGACAGAATTTTGGTCCTCTGCAAAAAGCTATTATATGCTTTTTACTACTGAGCCATCTCACTCATTTTTAAGAAAATGATTGTGCCTTTCTGCATAATTTTTCCATCCAATACATGAATACATTCCTATAGAAAAAGACAAGATGGCCAGATGTTTGCATACAGAATGTTCAATATGTGGTTGTCAATCACAAATGTGGTATCATGGACTCTGTAACGAAGCTGTTAGATATAACGGAACAAGTAGTGTCCAATAATCAGGGCTCAGACACAGAAGAAATATTGATATTCCGAGCAAAATTTATAATCAGCATCACCTATCAGGGATACAGAGAGGAGATACAGGAAGAATCTTAGTGAGCAAATTAAAATCAATGTGAACTTGTAGAAGGATGAGTGGTTGCAGTTTGGGACACTGGATTATGAGATGAAAATACGATCAAAAGAGACCGTAGAGGTAGAAGCACATTATAACCATGTGGAAAGAGAAATCTCACATACTGGCTTTTGTGCTTTGGAGGGTTATTGCAGTGCTTCCCATTTGATATCTGCTGCCCAGGCAGAAAAGTAAATGTGTTAACTCTACTCAATAGAAAACTATGCCTCCTTTCTATTTTGACTCCATTTTAAAATTTAATTCAATACCAAGTTTGACGTGTTGAATCCTTCAGATAAATCCAAAACTCGTACTGAGAATTACATTTTTAACATTGCAAATACTATCATTCTTAAAAATTTAAAACATTTAAAAATGTTTTTTCTATTATGCTAAAGTTTGTTTCTTTTATGATTAAATAGAAAGTTAAGCAAAATGCTTGTTCAGGTTTTATGCAAAATCCTGTCAGATTCATGGGAGTTAAAAGATGAAATAAGACCTCTAGCAGAAGCTTTCTGAACCACCAGAGGTCAGACCAGAGTTCTGACTCCCAAATAAGACTGCTATCTCCCCCTTCCCAGGCTATCTCACCTTCAGCATAACCCCTACTGCCCTGACTCTCCTTGCCAACATATCAATACCCACAAGTCTGTCAGAATCCTCCTACCCTACCAAAGGCAAGATCAAAGCCCCAAACCCCAAGTAAAATTGCTCCCCCACCTCACCTATATCTTCCCAGCATAGCCCTAACCGTGTCTCCTTGCCTCCTCACCATACACCCAAACCTCTGATGGTAGCATCCTACTCTAACATTCAGTCCAAAATCCTGAACCCCAGAGAATAGGCCAGTTCTCTAAAAATTAGGCAGAAGCCTCCTACCCTGCTAGAAGCCAGGTACATCCTGAATCCCAGAGAGACCCTGGCAAGGTCATAAGCCACCCATTTCATCATGAATCCAGTTTCCAACTTGGGCAGCAACCCCCAGCTAAACTAGAGGTCATGCAGATCATCAGCCCCCAACTCAGGTTGAGACATTTTAGTCAACAACAGTTTATTTCTGTGGTTGAGAGGAAATAGAAACCAAGAAAGAAAACACCCATACAACAATAACAAACCCAGAAATTGTCAACTAGACCTATATTCACTAAAAATCCATATACCTAAACATTAGTGGGAAAACACACACACATGCACACACATACACACACACACACACACACACACACATACACACACAACACCACAGATAATAGCCAGGGCAATATGTCACTCTCAGAACTGAGCCATCTCACTGCACCAAGCCCTCATAGTCAACACAGCTTAAGCTCAAGTAAAAGACTTTAAAGCCAACTTTAAGAGGTCCCTAAAAAGGAAATAAAGAACTCTCTTAATGCAATCCAGGAAAACACAATAAAAAATTGGAGAAAATCAATGTTTATTTCAAAATGTCAAGAAAGCTTCCCAAAACCAAAGCAAATAAATAAAAAGATTCAAACAGCTGAAAGATATGGATAAAACTGTTCAAGACCAGAAAATGGCAGTGGCAATTGGAGCAATAAATAAAATACAAACTGAGGGATTTTTGGAAATGAAAAATCTAGGTAAGCAAACAGAAATCACAAACAGAAGTACCACAATCAGAATATATGTGATGAAAGAGAATCTAAAGCATTAAAGACAAAGTAGAAGAAATATATATATATTATCCAAAGAAAATAATGAATCTAAAAATTTCCTGACACAAAACATGTGAGAATTTCTAGGACACTATGAAAATACTAAACCTAGAAGAAGAAGAAGAAGAAGAAGAAGAAGAAGAAGAAGAAGAAGAAGAAGAAGAAGAAGAAGAAGAAGAAGAAGAAGAAGAAGAAAAGAAATAATCCAGGTAAAAGGCATAGAAAAGATTTTTAACAAAATTATAGAAGAAAAATTTTCTAAAATAAAGAAGGACATGCCTGTAATGGTATAAGAAGACTACAGAACATCAAATATATTGCATTAGAAAAGGAAGTCTCTTCACTGCGTAATAATTAAAACACTAAACACAGAGAACAAAGAAGGAATATTAAAAGCTACAAGAGAAAAAGGCCAAGTAACATCTAAAGGCAAACTTATTAGAATTATACCCAAGTTTTCACTCATGACTCTAAAAGTCCAAACAGCCTGAATAGATGTGCTGAAGACTCTAAGAGACCACAGATGCCAACACAGACTGCTATACTCAGCAAAACTTTCTATCACCATAGATGGAGCAATTGAGATATTTTATGACAAAATCAAATATAAATAACATCTATCCACAAACCTAGCTCTACTGAAGTTACAAAAAACCTCTCTAACTCAAGGAGGTTAACTAAATCCATAAAAAAACCCAGACAATAAATAATCTCACATCTACATATCCAAAGGACACACACAAAAGCAACAACAGATGCAACAAAATAACAAGAATTAACAACCATTGTTCAGTAATATCTCTCAATATTAATGGGCTAAACTTGCTAATAAAAAGATAATAACTAAACAGAATGGATAAAAAAGCAAGATTCATCCTTCTGCTGCATGCAGAAAACACACCTCACAATCAAAGATAGATATTACCTTCAAGTAAAATGTTAGAAACTTTTTTCCAAGCAAACAGATCTAGAAAGTAAGCTGTTGTAGCAATTTTAATATTGGATACAATAAACTTCAAACCAAAATTAATCAAAAGAGATGAGGAAGGGTATCTCATACTCACCAAAGGAAATCCACCAAGATAACATTTCAATTCTCATCTATGCTTTGAAAGCAAGGGTACCAATATTTGTAGAAGAAAAATTACTAAAACTTAAATCACACATAGACTCTCACACATTGTCAGTGGGAGACTTTATTACTTCACTCTCACCAATGGACATGACACCTAAACATAAACTAAACATAAATAATGGAATTAACAGCCATGTACTCAATGGACATAAGAGATATATACAAAACATTTCACCCAAGCAAAAAGGAATATACCTTCTTTTCAGCATCTCATGGAACAATTTCCAAAATTGACCATACACTAAGCTACAACACAAGTCTCAACATACACAAGATAATTGATGTAACTCCCTGATTCCCATCAGACAACCACAGATTAAATCTCTATTTTAAGGAGAACAGATACAACAGAAAGCCTACAAACTCAAAGAAATTAAACATCTCTCTACTAAAAGACTACTGGATCAAGGCAGAAATAAAAAAAAATATTAAAGACATCTAGAATTCAATGAAAATGAGTGCAAAACATACCCAAACTTATCGGCTACAATAAAAGCTGTGCTAAAAGGAAAATTCAAAGCACTAAGTGCCTTCATAAAGAATTTGGAGAGATCTCATACTAGTGATTTAATAGCACACCTGAATGCTGGAGAACAAATAGGAGCAAATGCACCCAAGAGGAGTAGACAGCAGGAAATAATCAAACTGAGAATTCAAATCAATAAAATAGAAACAAAGAACAATACAAAGAATCAATGAAACAAAAAGTTGGTTCTTGGAGAAAATCAAGAAGAGACAAAATCGGGGCTGGAGAGATGGCTCAGAGGTTAAGAGCACTGACTGTTCTTCCAGAGGACCTGAGTTCAATTCCCAGCAAAACCACATGGTGGCTCACAACCATCTATGATGAGGTCTGGTGCCCTCTTCTGTAAAACTGTATGCATAATAAATAAATAAATCTTAAAAAAAAGAAAAAAAAAAAAAAAAAAAAAAAAAAAAAAAAAAAAAAAAAAAAAAAAAAAAAAAAAAAAAGAAGAGACAAAATCTTATCCAAACTAACTGAAAGTAAAAGAGAGATGTCAAATTAACAAGGCTGTAAACAAAAAGGGCAACATAAAAGCAGACACTGAGAAAATCAGAAGAATTATTAGGTCATACTTCAAAAATCGGTACTCCCCAAATTGGAAAATCTAAAAGAAACGGATTTTTTTTTTTATTTACAGCACTTTCTAAAGTTAAATCAAAATCAGATAGACAATTTCCATAGATATACTACCCTCAAGGAAATAGAAGCAGTCATCAAAATTCTCCCAACCAGAAAAAAATAAATAAAAAATAAAAAAAAGCCCAGGACCCAGATAGATGATTTTAGAGAAGAAGTCTACCTGACTTTCAAAGAAGAGCTAATACCAGAACTCCTCAAATTATTCCACAAAATAGAAAAAGAAGCAACACTTCATAATTCATTTTATGAGGCCACAGTCACTTGATACCCAATTACGTAAAGACACAACAAAGAAAGAGAATGTCAGATCAATACTTATCATAAACATTAATGCAAAAATACTCAATAATATACTTGCAAACCAAATCCAAGAATACATCAAAAAGATTATCACTATGAGTAAGTAGGCGTCATCCCAGAGTTGTAGGATGGTTTAACATATGAAAATCTGTCAATGTAATCCACCATGTAAACAAACTGAAAGAAAAAGAAATGTGACCATCTCTTTAGATGCCAAAAAATTCTTATAAAAAATAATCTGACACCCCTTCATAATAAAAGTCTTAGAGAGATCAGGGATACCTGGACAACACCTAAATATAATAAAGACAGTTTATAGCAAGTCTATAGCCAGCATCAAATTAAGTGGAGAGAAACGCAAAGCTATTTCACTAAAATCAGAAGTAAGAAAAGGCTATCACTCTCTCCATATCTATTTAGTACAGTACTTGGAACTTAAAAATTAAAGAGAAAAATAATGTAAAGTACTCAGAGTGAAGGTTTTTGTTTTTAAGTTGATCTGAATGTGTGTATAAGAGTATCTAATAAAGATGAGAGGAAGAAAAGGAGAAATCAGAGTGCCCCAAACAGCTAGAAAAAACAGTTCCAGTATTTTATAGCATGGTGAGGGAAAAATGCATAGTATTCAATTATACAATGAAATGCTCCAAAAGAACAGCTTGAAAATGACCAACATACAAAATGATCCTGATTTGATCAATATGTATTGTACATATGTGGAAATGGTGTATTGTTCTTAGTAATATACTCAGTAAATATTCATAAACACCATGTTAATCAACATATTTTAATTATTTAAAGGAATATTCATTTAAGACTGCACTTACTGATTTAACATAATAATTTTTAAAGCTTCTGAAAACATTAGGCAGATAAGTAAATTTCTTCATAATAAAAATATAAACTTTTATAAAACTAGATTCCTAAAATATATACATAGACTGCCAAGAATGACAAAATAAAAATAGTTTTGAATGATCATAGGAGTCTTCATTTTCTTTTAAATATAGATGATCGTGCAATTCTTTTAGAATTCCTCTCCCTTTGGCTAACAGGAAAATGATCAGATCATTCTTTGTATATTTCACACACACACACACACACACACAAACACAGAGAGAGAGACAGAGAGAGACAGAGACAGAGAGAGAGACAGAGAGAGAGACAGTGAGAGAGACTCTGGAATCTCTGATCTACAGCATATATATACTTAAAATGCTTAGAACAATAACAAAAAGGCAAGGCATTGCCCACTGACTATTGTTGTGTTTAAGCTTTTCAAGTCTCTGTATCTCTCACAAACACCATCTATCTAGGTTGAATGTGCACATTTAAGCAGATTCATGTAGCATGTAAGAAGACCCTTTTTCTTTATCCATGGATCTTACTTGTATTCCTTTAAGAAACTGACTTACAGCACAGTAAGATAGCTACTTGAACAAAATTCACAACCACCATAAATGATAAGCCATCGAAGCTAAGTGTATTTCCTAGTTAGGTTCATCTGTCAACTTGACAGAGCCAAGAGTGATTTCTAGGGTCTCAATTAAAACCTTGATAAGACTAACCTGTGGGCCTGACTGTGGGAACACCTCCTTGATTGTTTATTAATGTAGGAGGATTCAGCCCACTTTGGGAGCTACCCTCTAGGCAAGTGAGTCTGGGATATTGAAGAATGTTCTCTGAGCATGAGTCTGTGTCTCATTAAGACAATGCATGTTGTATATCTGGGATTTAAAAACCAGGGAAATACTTCTGGGGAGTATTTCCTCAAGGGTAGCACAAAAACTGTGATTTGAGGGACAAGGCTGTATTTCAAGCTGGCTGCTGAACTTGTAAATGTCTAAGAGTGTTCTTTGTGGTACTTGCATTTAAGGAAAGGAAAATGTAAGAGGTCAGGAATCACTGATAAGATCTGGCATCATGAGGGTAGTCACAATCCTTGAAGAGCACCCACTAAAAGGTACAGCTTCAGGGCCATTGGAGAACACAGGATACTGTAAATATGTGAACTGTGAAATGGCCATCAAAAACAGTAGGTGATGAGAGTGAAGTAGAATCAGTCTA
The DNA here is from genome assembly GCA_004025045.1 of Sigmodon hispidus. Classification (NCBI taxonomy): domain Eukaryota; kingdom Metazoa; phylum Chordata; class Mammalia; order Rodentia; family Cricetidae; genus Sigmodon; species Sigmodon hispidus. Next base: position 375 of record PVIH01000179.1, on the reverse strand, counting down.
ATCTTCTGAGGTGAGCTTTGTGTGCTGTATATTGTAGAACCAGAAAAGCAGGCTGTCCAAACCCATTGAACCCTAGAAAATCGCGCAGTCTCAAACATCAAATATTGATCTACAGCAGTGGTTCCCAACCAGTGGGTTGTGAACACTTTGGGGGTCAAACTACCTTTTTTTTTTTTCTTCTTTATTTTGTATTTATCAAAAAAAAAAAAAACAGTAAAAAGAATTTAAAATGCAGAAGAGTTAACAATAACTATACAGAGGATAGGAATCATAAGCATGGCTTATCAAGGGTAGAAATACAAATAAGATTGCTACACATATATTTTCTTTGTGTTCAGCTTTCCCTATATATCCTTATTCAAGGTCTCTTCCCCC
>PVIH01000178.1:272131-446694 GCA_004025045.1 Sigmodon hispidus | reverse complement strand
AAGGGGAGGAGGAAGATAATCCCTGTTCCACCCGGGAGCAAACCTTTCTTCTTGGCTCCCACTGTAGAAACAAAGACAGGGTTATTCATATTGTCCAGAGAGTTTGAAATCTACACACCAGCATATTCTTCTCTAATCACAGCATATTCTTCTGTAAACACATTTTGGGGGGCAGAGTTCAGTAACAAGGTCCTAGATCTGCAGAAAACAGCAAGTTTTGCTATTTTAAGACGAGGTGTCCGAGTAAACTTTTATGCTCCCATTTCAGAACACGAGGTAAGTCAAGACAAGGTTTTCAACATGACTGCTGCAGAAAAAGCTTTCACCCAGTCCTGCAACAGGGAAAATCCGCAATACCAGATAAGCTAACAAAGGAACATGCTACAAAAATTCCCATTTTCTACAGCCAAGGAATATAAAATTCCAAGGGCATCATGACAATTACTATACATGTGAAGTCAGGGAAATCAATGCAATTTTCTATTTGTTTGGTTGTTTTGTTTTTTCTTTTGTTTTGAGACAAAGTTTGGTTACAATGCCCTAGGTGGCCTAGAAATCACTATGTAGACCAAGCTGGTCTTGAACTTGAAGCAATCCTTTGCTTCCAGAGCAGTAACAAAATTACAATAAGCAATAATTCTACTAATAATTTGTTAATAAATCTCAACCTCAAAGTGTAAAATGTCTTGTAAGTTTTAGGAAGTGTCTTTCTCACTGCTGCACCCAATGGTAAATATTCCAAAAATATTTTATTAAATTTACATCAAGGACTCTACTCAATTCAATGAGTAAAGGCCAAAATGAGGAAGATTAGTGCTGAGCAGTAGCAGTAGCACTAAACCACAGTTCTATTGTGGCTCTACCTAGAAGGCCCATCAGCTGGGTCCAACTACCCAAGAGTATCATCATAGAAGGTAATAACAATCAATCATAAAGCATATTAAGTCATCCATGCCAAGCTATATTATCTAAAAGCTTAAAGCTGAAAGTGACCTACAACATTAGATCTTTAGTATAATTTCCATGTGCCTAATAAAGAAGTCAACACATCAGATTCTAATGCCTCAAGCTAACTTCGAGACAGGTTTCTCTGTAACAACCCTTGGCTGTCCTAGAACTTGCTTTGTAGGCCAGGCTTGCCTCAACTTACACAGATTGGCCTTCCTCTGCCTCCTGAGTGCTGGGATTAAAGGTGTGGGCTACCACAGCCTGGCTCAAGCTAACTTTTTATTGCAATAAAACATATTTTAAAAATACTTGTTAGAAAAAAAACAACAAAAGTACTGTTGGGACAGAAGTGATAGTTCAATGGTTAAGAGCACTTGCTGTTCTTGCAGAGGCCCTAGGTTTGGTTCACACCACCCACATGACAACTTGCAATTTGTAAACTCCAGTTCCTGGGGATCTGACACTCTCTTCTGGGCTCTTTAGGAAGTAGGCACACATATGATTTATATACATTCAGGCAAAACATATGCTCCATTTACATTACTCAATAAATAAATAAGAGTTGTCCAGTCTTTCATACTAGGAAAAATCTTCCCTTTGGCTAATCACTAGAGCATTTTATACATTTTGGCTTTAGTCAAGGATTAAAGAACTGCCAAGCATGGTGGTATACAACTATTAATCTCTTTATTTGTAATTTTGAGGGGGATAATCCTGAGTTTAAGGCCAGCCTCAGCTATAGAATGAGACCCTGTTTCAACAAATCAAAAGATTGAGAAACTTAAATAGGAAATTAGGCACCTGGGAGTCCCAGAGAGAGCATGTCAGAAAGGAAATAAAAATGACTGAAGGGCTATCTACTACTTGGCAGTACAACAAAAGCATGGAGATTATCAAGACCAACTCAAGTCTCTCCTCCTCAAACATAGAGATTCTACCATATGACCCTTCTGAGCTCAAACGACACCTCCATAGAACAACTCAAAAGAAAACTGACTCTAGGTCACTCAGTTCAGAGAACTGTTACAACACCATCACCACTCCCTTTGTACCTTATTTAACTTATTATTTGTGTGTATTACACACACACAAGTGGAAGGTGTATTTGCTAGGGTGCATGCATGCATTGGTCAGAGGAGGACATTGGGCTTTTTCTATGGCTCTCTACCTTATTTGTTAAGACACAGTCTCACTGAAGCTCACATTTCAGCTAGGCTAACTGGACTGAGCTTCCTTCCAGGAACCTTCAGTCTCCACCATCCCAACACTGGGTTACAAACACATGTTGGTTTTTGGTTTTTGGAGACAGAATTTCTCTAGGTAGCTCTGGCTGTCCTGAACTCCCTCTATAGACCAGGTTGGCTCTCAAACTCACAGAGATCTGCTTGCCTCTGCCCGCTGAGTACTGGCATTAAAAGTGTGCACCACCACCATTCCATGCACTGTTTTTTAATGTAGGTACTAAGGATTTAAATTCAGGTGCTCTTGATTTCATAAGCACTCCTGCCCAGTAAGACATCTCCCCAGAACCACCAAGCCCTTTCATAAACAGAAATTTAAAACATTAACCTACACATTAGAACAATGTACAACTAATGAATTTTCAGAACATGAAAACTTCTATTGGTTCTCAATAACACTAACAATAGTTAGGTCTTCATGGTTCATCATAAACAAGTTTAAATATTTTTCATAAGGAATAAAATTTAACACAGAAATTAGAATGTTAGCATTATACATACACTCTCCCATACTTAAAATCATTCAAGTCCTATTAGTTGGCCTTCTGAAATACTTAAGCTTCCTCAGACATTCACGGAATGATTACTAAGACATCTAAAGGTATGCATTTTCTGACTAGAACACATGCAGCATTGTCTTTGAATATTGCCATGAAGATTATCTTACCCTAAAATCTAGCAGCTCTAAAGTAACTTACCACACTACAATTCTTATATCTATATTTTATAGTCTAATCAAGAAACAGTTCTATGAATATAAAACAGCAGTTGTGTCAAGAGTGGTGATCTATACCTTTTATCTCTGTGAATTCTAGGGCAGCCTAGTCTACATAGTAAGTTCCAGGCCAACCAGGGATACATAGTGAGACACTATCTCAAAATAAAAAATACATTATAGAAATTATTTTAAACTAAAATAACACAATTTTTATGAAGTATTTCAAAGAAAATAAAAGCCATTTTCCTAGAAGATACCTTTTTAATTTTGTGAATCTCTCAAAAACTGAATGCTATCTTCCTCTGTTCAAAGATCTTAAAATTAACCTTTTTAAAGATCTTTAAAATTAATCTTAAAAATTAAAAATTTAATTTTTAATCTTAAAAATTATTCTGGGGAGCCAGCCTGGTCTACATATCCAGTTCTAGAACAGCCAGGACTACATAGAGAGGCCCTGTCTTGAAAACACAAAAACAAAACCCAAGTACTCAGAGAGCAGAGTCAGGAGCTCTGTGAGTTAGAGGCTAGCTTAGTCTACACAGTTCATTCCAGGCCAACCATGGCTACAAGTCAGATTGAACAAACACATGCCACACACAACAGACACATACAAACTCCTAAAAAATATCATCTAAGAGCTAGATGGGGTAGATTCCTATAACCCCAGAATTATAGTGGCTGAGGCAGAAGTCTGGCCTACACAAAAAGACCCTGCCTCAAAACAAAAACAAGCCAGACTGTGATGGCCCACACCTTTAATCCCAGTACTTGGGATATAGGGCAGGCAAATCTCTGGGCTAGAGACCAGCCTTGGACTACAGAGTAAGTTCCAGGACAGCTAGGGCTACACAGAACAGAGAAACCCTGTCTCAACAAATCAAAAAAGAAAATAGAAAAAAGTTCTTAAAAATAGGAGAGGAGAAAATGGTGCAACAGAAACAAATCTAAAATTTAATTTTTTATATTTATTTTTATTTCATGTGCATCAGTGTTTTTGCCAGCATGTATGACAATTTGAGAGAATAGAGTCCCCTGGAACTTGAGTTACAGACAGTTTTGAGCTGGTGCTGGGACTTGAACCAGATCCTTTGGAAAACCAGTTCAGTGCTCTTAACCACTAGCCTATCTTCAGCCCATAATTCTATTTATTTATACACACACACACACACAGAGTTTATTCTTAGTACTTTGAGAGGCAGAGATTAGGAAACTGCTAGTTTAAGGTACGTGTAATTGTTATAAAATCCTGCCATACCATAAACACTAGTAACACCAGCTATTCGGGTTCTGTCACCCCCTTCTCATTTCCACACACACTCATACAGACACACATGAACATAAACACACACTAAGTATTTTTAAAAGTATTCCCTAAAAATCGAAAGCACAATCCATTTATATTAAGTGCTACCACTTTTTCCACTCTTTGTACCCAGTAACCCCTAAAACTGGCATTTGTGTATCTTAAAAAAGCATATGAAGGTCAGTAGCAAGACACATCCTTAGAGACTACATGTAAATTAGTAAAATTAATAGTTTTTAAATTTTATTTTTATGTATCTAAGTGTACATGTATATGTAAGTATACATTTGTGTGTGTGTAATTCCTTGAGGCGTTCAAAACAGGAAGTAGGATCCCTGAGAAATGTAATAACAGGAGGCTGTAAGGCCCTGATGTGAGGAAAACCAAACTTGGATCTTCTGGAAGAGTAGCATATGCTCTTTAACTGCTGAGCCATCCTTCCAGCTCTTTAGCGGAACTTTCATATACACTTCAGTACAACACATTTTGCCAGATTTCCAAGTATACACTCACTGCTTTGTTAAAAGAGATAAAAGAATTAAGTATGAAGAAGGTAAGAATGATGATGCATACCAGCAATCCCAGCTATTTGAAAAGCTGGAACAGGAAGACCAGAATACACTGCAAAACCTTATCTCAAAAGTAAATAAATAATCTCACACATGAGATGCTAAAGAAAGATTCTTATGACTTCAGTGCCAGTGAGTTCAGGCAAATATGAGCTAGAGTGACAACATTGTCTCAAAAACCCAAGATAGATAAATGAATGAAGGATTCTGGCATATTTTTAATATTTGAAAATGCGATTGGCTGGGCATGCTCCCTCACATCTTTAATCCTAGCACTACAGAGCAAGAGAGTCTCTGTGAGTCTGAGGCCAGCCTTGGATTATATAATGAATTCCAAAACAGCCAGGACTACATCTACATCAAAAGATAAACTCTGTCTCAAAAAAAAAAAAAAAAAAAAGATTAGCAAGGGGCTAAGAAAAATATAGCTCAAAGCCAAAGCATTTACCAAGCACACAGGATGCCCCAAGCCCCAATTTCATATACAGAGAGAGACAAAGAGAAACAGACATATGTTGGGTATATACTCTCAATCACTTTAGAAATAACTAGAAACTTTTAAAATATTTTCTATTTCTAAAAAACTTACTTCTCCACAAAGAAATATCTGCCTTTAAGGTAAGCCAAGTTACATTATAAATACCTAAAAGTTCAAATATTTAAAATTTAAGACTTACCGAAAAGGTCCTGTTCTGTTAGCAGATCGAGAATCCCCCCACATTTCTTTCTATATCAAGAAAGCTTCAATAAGTAGATCTTTTTCCTACCAAATTCTAGTAGAGTAGTACCTGTATAAAATAAATCACAACAAGTAAGTGCTTTAAAACATGAAATATAAATTAAACTACTTAATCTTTGCTTGCTAAATTTATTGGGGACCACATTAAGGATATTTTCAAAGATCACTTTAAAATATTTACACAGGGTCAGTAGAAGGCTCAGTAGGTTGGTTACAGCAGGTACCCCCAAGCCTGACAACCAAAGTTCAATTACACTGTCTCTCTCTCTCTCTCAATATAAGTTGATATAATAATGGAAAATTTATAATAAATTTATAACTAAAAAATATTGAGTTTGACAGAACATGTCTTTTATCCCAGCACTCAGGAGGCAGAAACACAAATGCACACACACATCACACATTTAAAAAAAAAAATCTTGTTCAAAATTTTTTCAGCCAAGGGCATTGGCACATGTCTTTAATTTCAGCACTCTGGAAGCAGAGGCACTTGGATCTCTGTGAACTCAAGATCAGTAAGAGCTTGTCCAAAAAAAAAAAAGAAGTTCAAGTTTAGAGCTGTGAGATGACTCAATGAGTAAAAGCACTTGCCAAGCCTGACCTGACCCCAGGACCTAAAAAGTAAAAGAATTAATTCCCACAAATTGTCCTCTGACTTCCACGAGCATGTTGTGGCATATATACACATAAGAACATACAGAGAACAAATTAGCCTTTTTTTTGCTTTGTTTTTCAACAAATTAACTTTTTAAAAAAGTTAAAAAAAAAAATACCAATTAAAAATGTGTGTTCTGAGCTGGGTGGTGCAGGTCTTCAATCCCAGAACTCAGAAGGGCAGAGGCAGGTAAGACCTTTGAATTCTAGGCCAGCCCAAGGCTGTTACACCCGCTGTGGGGTTATGTGTGACAGATGTACTCTGATCTTCGCATAAGTAATGTGGGATGCATACACTCAAACATAAATACATCAAAAATCATTTTTTTTCCAAAATTAAAGGTCTCACACAAAAAAGTATGTTCTGGCACATTATAAACTAACTTTTGGTGTATGAAGAATGTTTCACATTCAATAATTCTTTCCTTAGTAATTTTCCCAGTACTTATTTGTCTATTACTGGAAAGAATATCTTAGGATTATTCTTAGTCTATATGGCTAATCCTACACTACCAAGCACAGTTATTAATCAGAATACTTGTTATCCTCACCAGCGATTGCTTTGAAGACAGGCATGTAACCTAAATCAAGCTGAAAAATTATCTCCAGGGCTTTTCTTGTAGCTACTGAAAGATCTTCATGGATTTACAAGCGTTTCCTAAATATGACACAACAAATAAAAGAAAAAATAAAGTGTACCATCAAAACTAAATACTTTTGTGCATCAAAGGACACTTGGTGTCAAGAAAACTAAAAAAAAAAAAAAAAACAAAAACAATTCACACTGGGTGTGGTGGCTGAGCCAGGCAGATCTCTGACTTAGAGGCAAACCTGATCTACCTGGACAAACAGGGCTTTGTTACACACAAAAAAAAATCTTGAAAAGCTAAAAACAAACAAAAAATAAACAAAAATGAAAACAAAAAAAACACTCATCAATTCATTAGTCATCAAAATGGCTGGCTGACATGAAGTTTTTTTTTCAAGATCTCATTTCTCCAAAGAAACACCTTTAATAAATAAATAAACAAACAAACCAGCCAACAACAACAACAAAACCTAAAGGGCAGACTAAGAGGCTCAGAGGGTAAAAGTACTTCATAAACATAACCACCTGAGTTTCATCCCTGTATGCCACAGTGCGAGGAGAAAACTATCTCCCAAAAGTTGCCTTCCTATCCTTACATACACATGTAGGATATATACACCCACATTCACATAGAATAATAAATTTTATTAAAAACTGCGCTGAAATAGATGGTTCAAGAGGATAAAGGCACTTGCCACGCAACTTGACTACCTGGGACTCAAATGGGGTGAAAAGAGAGGACTGACTAAAGAGTGGTCCTATAGCCTCCATTTGTGTGCCACAGCATATGCATAGACACAAGCATTAAAACGTAAGTGTAAATGCATTAAAATGTAAAAAGATAAAAGAAAAAGGTATCTTCAAAGCAGTAGGAACGTGTATGGTATTTTTATCTTCCCTTGTCTTCTTCCTCTTCAACACAGAATTTTGCTCTTTAAGCAGTGAAGCCCAATTCTGAGTTCCTTTCCAAAAAAAGAGCAAATGTATTTGCAAGTCATTTTATGCATTTGTTCTACCTTGTCAAGTGGAAGGTGGGGGTATCTGAAGGACTCATACAAGTGACTATTTCTATTTCACCTAACTTAGAATTCAAACAGGAGCCATGCCTTTTACTCAGGCAAGCAGACTAGGCCAACTCTCATCTAGTAGCTACAGACCAGCTAGGGTAGCATGGTAAAGCCCTGTCTCAAATTAAGAACAGTGGCATGTGGTGGTACAGTGTATATTTAATAAAGCCTGTCATAAAATCACAGAAACAAGCCACAGCCACTTCTCACCTAGCTGCTCCTCAGGAATCCTCACACTGAATGCCTTAGTCCTAAGGAGTCCCAGGCTAAGAGCTGAAGCCCTGCCTCTTCTCTCTCCAGCACGCAAGCCCACTTCCACCAACTTTCCTAGTACTAGGAATAAAAGTGTGTGCCACTAGCCACTGGCTCGGTTTGGCCTTGAACTCAGAGATCTAGAGGATCTCTGCCTCCAGTGTTGGGATTAAAAATGTAGGTCACCACTCCCTGACCTTCATGGCTTGATTCTGTCCTGATTTTCAGACAAGCTTTATTAAATATACAATATATCACCACAACAGCAATAGCAATAACAATAATGATAATTATTGTTGTCATTGTTTTTGTTATTATTTGTGGATAATCTCTTTGTGCACTGTGAAGATATGTCTCTGCTAAAGCACCTTCTGATTGGTTTAATAAAGAGCTGAAAAGCCAATAGCTAGCAGAAGAGGCTAGGTGGGACTTCTAGGCAGAGATTAAAATCTCTGGAAGAATTTGAAGGCCTTGAGATTTGCCAGCAAGATGTAGAGTAAATCCAACTTTAGTATGGAAGAGAGGTTAATTTAAGTTATAAGAACTTGCTGGAAACAAGCCTAAGCTTACACTTAATAAGAAGTCTCTGTGTCATTATTATTATTACTCAGGAAGGAGAAAAAGCCTTTCATTCAGGACTAATAAAAGCTGTAAAGCAAGATACAGGTTCAAAGGGCTGGAGAGATGGCTCAGAGGTTAAGAACAGTGGCTGTTCTTCCAAAGGACCGGAGTTCAATTCCCAGCATCCACATCGAACAGCCAGAGCTACATAATAGAGACCCTGTCTCTAGGCTGGAGAGATGGCTCAGAGGTTAAGAGCACTGACTGTTCTTCCAGAGGACCTGAGTTCAATTCCCAGCAAAACCACATGGTGGCTCACAACCATCTATGATGAGGTCTGGTGCCCTCTTCTGTAAAACTGTATGCATAATAAATAAATAAATCTTGAAAAGAAAAAAAAATAGAGACCCTGTCTCAAACTCAAAAAACAAACAAACAAAAAAAAAAAGCAGAAAAGGAACAAAATAAAAACACCAAATAGGACCTATTACTGTAAAATATATTAAGACAAAAATTCAAATAAATATAGAAAAAGGTGGCTCTCTTCGCAAAGAGAATAACTGCTTCAGGAGATGGACTAGGAAGACTATTCAAAGATCTCAGGCAGTAGAGGATCTCTTTAGATAATAGTACAAGCCAGGCAGTGGTGGCACACACCTTTAGTCCCAGCACAGGGAGGGACACTTTGTCTCGAATAACACCTCCCCCCAAAAAAAAGAAAGAAAAAAAAATAGTTCAAAACTTGATACTGTGATTCAACAACTATAATCTTAGGGATAAGGCACAGGAAGCAGAATGAAGAGTTCAAGGCTATTCTAGGCTACACGGCAAATCCAAGGCCAGCCTGGGCCTTCCTCACCTCCACCAAAAATGTTTAAATGCAGTTTAAAGCTGCATACAGTGGCACACATCTATAAACCCAGAATTCAGAAAACTGAGAAAGAACTGCTAGTAGTTCACAAAGCCAGCCTAGACAACATGAATATCTTCTTAAAAAAAAAAAAAAAAGCAAGGAATCATACTTTTGTAAACTTACTTAGCCTTGGGAAATGGAGGCAAAGGCACAAGAGATCAAAGTTGGGCCAGAGATGGTTCAGCAGGTAAAGTGCTTGCCACCAAACCTAATAACCTAATTTTATTCTGGGGAGCCACATGGTAGAAGAAAACCAATTCTCGTAGGTATTCTCTGACCTCCACACATATACCATAGCCTACATACATACAATAATTTTTTTTAATTTAAAGTTAAAAATCCTCCTCTTCAGCCACACACTGAATTCAAGGCCAGCTGGCCTATATAAAACCATCTTTAAAACTTTATTTATTTATTATTTATTTATTTATTTGCCTTGGTGTTTGCCTGGAACTGGAACTACAGACAGTTGTTAGCTGCCATGTGGGTGCTGGGAATCGAACCCGGGTCCTCTGGAAGAGCAGATGGCGCTCTTAACCGCTGAGCCATCTCTCCAGCCCCTAAAACCATCTTTATAAAAAAAATTAAAAGTAATACTAAATAAAAACAAACAAAAAGGTCAAGAATGGTCAAGATTACGAAGCTGCAATCTCAGGAGGCAAGAGGCAGGTGGATCTAAGTGAATTTGAAGATACCTTGGTCAACACAGTGAGATCTAAAGCTACATAAATAGAGACACTGTCTCAAAACAAAATAAACCCAGAACTCCAGGAAGGAGAGGTAAGTAGATCTCTGTAATTTGAGGCTAGCCTGGTCTATACAAGTTCCAGGCCAGTCAGGACTATAGAGTAGAGCCCTATCTCAAAAGAAATAAAATAAAAAGAAAGTAGTTTGTTGAAATTTTCTGCCTATTTACATTTCTTTAACAGTTAATATGTGGCTGTGCTTGGTCATATTATCAAGTAAGAACTTCTCTACCATGTTTGAATGTGAAGATGATTTATTTAGTGGCAGAGGTGCTTGCCACACAAATCTGATGTCCCCCCGGGGTTCCATTCCTGAAACCCACAAAAAGGTTGAAGAGGAAAATAGACTCCCCAAATTGTCCCCCAACCTCCATACCCCTCTGTCTGCTACACACACTCAATAAATAAATGCAAAAAATCAAAATAAGCACACCAATAAAGAGAAACTGCACAGAGATGTAAAAAATTCTGGAGTGGAAAAGTACACTGCTCATTAAAAAAAAGTTCACCATAGATTTCAACAATAGAGTTGACTGAGCAAGGAGAAGAAAGAATAACTAGGAGAGTAAAAAATTAGCAATTCACAGAAGCACAAAGAAAAAAAGTGAGTAAATGAAGGATAAAGACAAATGAAGGAGCATCATCAAGTCGACCACATGCAAACCACAGAATTTCCAGAAAGAGCTAAAAATGTAGCTGAGCACATCACTTGCCTCTGATGCATTAAGTCTATCATTCATTTCCTAGCACCAAAAGATGAAATTCTTTATTTTAATTAATTATTTATTTATTTGTAAAGACAAGAGAGGCCAGCCTGGTAGCTCAGGCCTCTATTGGAAAAGAGACAGGACTATTTAATGAATTCCAAGCCAACCTCATTACATACTGAATTAAAGACTAGCCTGGGTTACATGTGACTATCTCACAAAAATAAAAGACAGCAGACTGGAGAGATGGCTCAGCAATTAAGAACACTGGCTGCTCTTTCCAGAGGACCCTAGCACCCACATGGCAGCTCACAACTATCTGTGAGCCCAGTTCCAAGGAACTCACCTCACAGACATATATGCAGAGAAAGCATCAATGTACATAAAAAATAAATAAATTAGCCAGGCAGTGGTGGTACATGCCTTTAATCTCAGCACTTGGGAGGCAGAGGCAGCAAATCTCTGTGAGCTGGAAGCCAGCCTGGTCTAAAGAGTGTGTTCTAGGACAGCCAGGGCTATGCAGTAAAACCTTGTCTTGAAATTAAATAAATAAAAAGAAATGTAGTTTAGTAACCAAAGCAAATATAATTCCAAGAGGGCAGCAAGCTAAGTCAGGTTAATATTGCTTACTGCTTGCTAGCCTGATGGCCTGAGTTCCCACAAGGTAGGAGAGAACAGATTCCACAAGTTGTACTTTGACCTCCTCACAAACATTATTGCATGTATGCACACACACTTTAAAATTTTAAAAATAAAAACAGGGCACTAGTTATTAATATAACAAAATAGGGCTGGAGAGATGACTCAGAGGTTACGAGCACTGGCTGTTCCTCCAAAGGTTCTGAGTTCAATTCCCAGTAGCCACAAGGTGACTCACAACCATCTGTAGTGGGCTCTGATGCCTTCTTCTGGCATAAAGCCATACATACAGAGAAGAGCACTCATATACATGAAATAAATAAATCTTTCTAAAAAAAATTTCTAGATCCAAAATAATTTCAAACTATTATCAAAGCTTAAAATATTTTTATTTTTTAATGCGTATAAATGCACCATGCACATGCTATGCATGAGACCAAAGGAGGCACCAGATCCCTAAAGACTCCATGTAGGTACTGGAAACCAAACCTGGTTCTCTGGAAAAACAGCAAGTACTCTTAACCACTGAGCCATCTCTCCAACTCCTATTACCAAAGTGTAAATGGAGCCTGTATATTGATGTATGAACAGCATGACAACAGAAATAAAGGTCAGCATATACTAAGGAGCAATTAAGTTATGTCCTATATCAACTAGTTCTAAAAACAAACAGCTCTAAACTATTATCCCTACACACCCACACCCATTACATTCTACACACTGCAAAGAATAGAAGGATCAGGTAGTGGTTTTTGAAGAGAATACATGCCTATGTGAAATAACTGTAGTTCAGATACTGGAGCTAGTAGTATAAATATCCAAATGAGAGCTGGAAAAGTTCAAGACAAAAAATAGTAAGCTTCACTTTGGAAATGGCTCAGCTGGTTTGAAGAGAGGGCAAGCCTCTACATTAAGGTACAAGCTACATTCATATTCATGTCCTTCTTTCAGTTCCTTAGTTCCAGTTTTAGCAACAAAATTCCCCAAAATCCAGTCTGGCTTCCAGGTTAGTCATACTTGTAATCCCAAAACCCATGAGAGAGAGAGGCAAGAGGGCTACCATAAATTAAAGCCAGCTAGAGCTACACAGTAAAATTCTATGTCAAAAAGCCAGGTTCAGTGACTATAATCCTAGTACTTGAGATGTAAAAACAAGAAGACAAGAGTTCAAGATCAAGGTAAATATCAGGCTCAGCAATTAAGAAACTTGGTTGCTCTTGCAGAGGACCTGAGTTTAGTGACCCACACAGTGTCATAACCATCTACAACTCCAATTCTAAAGGATCTGATGCTTTCTTCTGACCTTCTCACAGCACACACAAGGGTATACACATACATTCAAGAAAAATTCACGGGGGCTGGAGGGATAGCTCAGCGGTTGAGAGCACCGTCTGCTCTCCCAGAGGACCCGGGTTCGATTCCCAGCACCCACATGGCAGCTAACAACTGTCTGTAGTTCCAGCTCCACGCAAACACCAAGGCAAATAAATAAATAAAATAATAAATAAATAAAGTTTAAAAAAAAAAGAAAAAAAGAAAAAAGAAAAATTCACACATATAAAATAAATTTTAAAAAAATGAGTTCATGACACACATTTAATCCCAGCACTCATGAGGCAGAGTTGGAGGTAAGTCTTGTCTAGAATGAATTCAAGGACAACCAGAACTGCACAGGGAAACCCTGTCTTAAAAAACAAAACAAGGGCTGGAGAGATGACTCAGTGGCTAAGAGCACTGATTGCTCTACCACAAAATCCTGGTTCAATTCCCAGCACCCACATGGCAGCTCACAACTGTCTGTAACTCCAAGATTTGACACCCTCACACAGACATACATGCAGGCAAAACACCAATGTACATAAAATAATAAATTTAAAAAAAAACAAGTTCATGATCATCCTTGGCTATATGTAGGATTTGAGACCAGTCTAGGATACCTAAAACTTTGCCTAAAATAAATAAAATTTAATCCTAGCACTCAAGAGCTAAGTGCAGATGCCTATGGGTCTACCTGGAGTTACAGGTTTTGTGTACTGAGAATTGAATTCAGGTCCTCTGCAAAACAGTAGACATTTTCTTAACAATGAACTGTCTCTCTCCAGCCCCTAATGTTTTGTTTTAATGGAGACTTCTATAGGTAACCAAGGCTGGCCTTCAATTTCTGATCCTCCCACTTCACCTCCCAAATGGTGGGATTACAAATGTTTACTATCATACCTGATTTTATTAAGACTTGGGATTCAAACCAAAGACTTTATGCATATTAGACAAGCACCAAACCAACATCCTTAGCTCCTGATTTTTGGGTTTTTTTTTGTGTATGTGTGTGTCACGTGTGGTAAAATATACATGATAACCTATAATATTAATTATTTTTGAGTATGTATACTCAATCCAGTGGCATTAAATACATTTATAATGTACAACCATCAGGACCATCCATTTCCTTACTTCTCTTTTTTTTTAAATGTATTTATTGGTTTTTCGAGACAAGGTTTCTGTATATATTTTGGAGTCCATCCTGGAACTCTTTTAATCTTGTAAAACTATGAATTAAGCAATAATTTTCCATTATTCCCTTACCCTCTCCTGGCAACCACTGTTGTATCTTCCATATGAATTATTGTTTTTGTTTTGGCTTTGGTTTTGAGACAGGATTTCTCTGTGTAGCTCTGGTTGTCCTGGAACTCATTATATTATGTGCATTGGTGTTTTTGCTTCCATGTCTGTGAGGGTGCCAGATCTTGAAGTTAGAGACAGTTGTTAGTTGCCATGTGGGTGCTGGGAATTGAATCTGGGTACTCTAGAAGAGCAGTCAGTGCTCCTAACTGCTGAGCCATCTCTCCACCCCCCCCATATACATAAATTTAAACAACAAAAATTGTAAAAAAAATTATCTTCGTTATGTATTGTACATGTATGTGTATGATGTATGTATATTTAAGCACAGGGGCAGGTGTGCCTTGGCAAGCTTGTAGATGTCAGAAGACAACCTCAGTATAGTTCCTCACTGTCCACCTCCTTTGAAAAAAGTCTCTTTACTGATTGGTGCTGCATAAACCAGGCTAGCTGGGGCTGGAGAGATGGCTCAGAGTTTAAGAGCACTGTCTGTTCTTCTAGAGGTCCTGAGTTCAATTCCCAGAAACCACATGGTGGCTCACAACCATCTATAATGACATCTGGTACCCTCTTCTGTATGCTGTAAACATAATAAATAAATATTAAAAAAACACAAAAACAAACAGGCTAGCTGGCCCTCAAATTTAGGACAGCTGGGATTACAAGATGCTAATCTTTCTTTAAAAGCTAAATAATATTCTAAAGTACAAACATACATAAAGAGATATTTGCTCATCTGTTCAGCTATCAATTAGCTCTTGGGGTACTTTCTTATTTTAGCTATTATGAATATTTCCATAAAAGCACGGATACAAATACCTGTTTGAGATTATGCTTCTAATCCCTTTGGGTACAATTATAAGTATAATTGCTGGGTCATGTGATTTTTTTTTTGAGACTGAATCATGTATATAATGTAAACCAGGCCCTCTTCAAGCTTACAGCAATCCCCTTACCTTTGTCTCTCAAGTGCTGGGATTACAGCTATATCATCATGCCATAGGAGGTATGTACCACCTGGAATCCTAGCACTTCGGGGATAAGAGGTCAGGAGTTATGTCTACATAGTGACTTCAAGGATCAGGCTGCTACATAAGACCATATTTCAAAAATACAAAATAGTAATATATATTTTCAAATAAATATTATTATTTATAGTATCTATAATCTGAGCTATAACAGTAAGTTTGTTACAAGACAGTATAGGCTATAGAGTATTACTCTTATTTAAAAACACCAATATTATCATTATTACTTAAATTTAATTACTTAAAATATTAAGTTAAAAATATTTAATTATTACTAGTTATTTTTAAAGGAAAAAGGTTAAGGATAAAATAAAACTGGAGTGGGGATTTTAGCTTAGCAGTGGGATGCTTGCCTATCCTGGAATCTGAAAAACCTATTAGTTTCACAGAACACTGCAAAAACAACCAAACAAACTCGGTATCAAAGATATTTGTACATCAGACTCAGGTTAAAATGGCAGGCAGACCTGCTATTGCAGTGTCAAGCAAGTGGCTGGATGGTTTTCGAAAATGGTATTATAATGCTGCAGGATTCAACAAACTGGGGTTAATGAGAGACAATACAATCTATGAGACTGAAGACGTGAAAGAAGCCATAAGAAGGCTTCCTGAGGACCTTTAAAATGACAGAATGTTTCCCATTAAGATAGCCCTGGACCTGACCATGAGGCATCAGATCTTGCCTAAGGAGCAGTGGACAAATGAGAAGGACAAATTCTACCTTGAACCTTATCTGAAAGAGGTTATTCGGGAAAGAAAAGAGAAAGAAGAATGGACAAAGAAGTGATCTTGTAGTTGAGATCTGTGGATGTACCTGGTCTCAGCATATTATTATGAAGTTGTTTCAACTCAAATCACAGTTTTTAGAATTATTTGCTCTGCAGACACCTCACTTTAAATAAATGTCTATTGTAACCATTAAAAAAAGAGGAAAAATAAAGATATTTGTACAACAAAGTTCACAGCATTATTTACTACAGCCAAGTGTTGAAATAGATATTTTTGAGTTGGGTGGTGGGTAGCCCATGCCTTTAATCCCAGCTCTTGGGAGGCAGAGGCAGGCAGATAATTGTGAATTCTAGGCCAGCCTGATCTACAAAGTAAGTTCCAGAACAGCTGGGGCTACACAGAGAAACCCTATCTCAAAAAAAAAAAAAAAAAAAAAAAAAAAAAAAAAAAAAAAAAAAAAAAAAAAAAAAAAAAAAAAAAAAAAAAAAAAAAAAAAAAAAAAAAAAAAAAAAAAAACAAAAACAAAACAAAAAACAAACAAACAAACAAAAACAAAAAAAGATGATTGGATTTTTTAATGTATTCTCAAGGCTAGAGAAATGGCTCACTGGTTAAGAGTACTATTCTTGCAGAGGACCAGCATCCACATCAAGTGACTCATAACTAACTGTTAACTCCAGCCCCATGGGGTTCATTCAATACCTGTGGCCTCCATGAGCATCTACACTCACCTGCACATACCTACATGAAGATTCATATTGTTAAAAAATAATAATAGGGGCTGGAGAGATGGCTCAGCGGTTGAGAGCACTGACTGTTCTTCCTGAGGACCTGAGTTCAATTCCCAGCATCCACATGGCAGCTGATAACTGTCTGTAACTCCAAGATTTGACACCATTACACAGTTATACATGCAGACAAAAGCACCAATTCACATAAGATAAAAATAAATATTTAAAAAATAATAATAATAAAATTAATCTGTTTTTTGTCCTCTATACAAAATCAGAAATCAGAAAAAGAATACTAAATCAGAAAAAGAATAAAATTCTGATTTATACTATCCTATCAATCAACTTTAAAACCATTATACTAAAAAAAATAAATAAATAGGGGCTGGAGAGATGGCTCAGTGGTTAAGAGCACCGTCTGCTCTTCCAGAGGACCTGGGTTTGTTTCCCAGCACCCACATGGCAGCTAACAACTGTCTGTAGTTCCAGTTCCAGGCAAACACCAAGGCAAATAAATAAATAAATAAAGTTTAAAAAAAAAATCACCCCCCCAAAAAAAATTTAAATAAATAAATAAATAAATAAATAAATAAATAAAAATTATACTAAACCAAACAGGCCAAACACAGAAAAGATCATATTGTATCATTCCACTTATACTTGAAACATAAATTCATAGGAAAAGTAGTGTAAAAGTTATCAGGTGCTACATGGAGAGTCACTTGCTTAATGGTTACAGAGTTTCTGATAGATGAGGTGAAAAGTTTTAGCAACAGTCATTGTTAGAATACTTTGTGGCTGTAACTAATGCCACCTAAAACTATGTACTTTAAAACCGGCTTAAAATATTATATGTTACAATATATATAAAAAAAAAGTACAGTTTAGTATAATTTAAAAGAATAACAGTACAATGTAGAATGAGGTGGCATACCCTATAACCTCAGTACTCTGTAAGTAGAGGCTACAGTAGTAGGAATTCCACGGGGCTAGCCTGGGCTACATGAAATTGTATCTCAAAAAAAAAAAAAAAAAGAAATTGCCAGGCTTAGTGGCACAGGCTTTAACTCTCAGCACTGGGAGGCAAAGGCCTTCCAGTGGGTCCTTTGTGAGTTCTAAGTCAACCAGGGATCCATAGTGAGACTGTCTCAACGAGGGTGTGAGAAGGCTGCTGGAAAGAAAGCTCAGTTGGTAAACTGCTTGCTGAGCAAGCATAAAAAGCTGAGTACCCCCCCCCAAAAAAAGCTGAGTACCCAGCACCAACAAAAAGGTGGGTGTGGGCTGGAGAGATGGCTCAGCGGTTAAGAGCACCGTCTGCTCTTCCAGAGGACCCGGGTTCGATTCCCAGCACTCACATGGCAGCTAACAAAAAGGTACCGTGATGGTTCATGCTTATAATTTCAGCACAGGAGAATCTTGGGGATTCAATGGCTGAAAACTAGTCCAATTAGCAAGCCATAGGTCCTAGGAAAAGACCCTGTCTCAAAAAAAGAAGGTGGGGGCTAATGAAATGGTTCAGCTACGTAACTTGCTGCAAGGTTTAACAACCTGAGTTTGATTCTCACAATCCCCATGGTAAGATGAAAGTTGGACAACTACCACAAACTGTCCAACCTCAAAGACTGAGGAAGAACTAAAGTTTGCACTAGTCTGGGATACATGAGTACAATTATTATCTCAAAGGAAAAGAAAAAAAAACAAAACACATGAGTGGTGGCTACTATTTAGTGAACACTTTCTGCATACCAGTACTGTCCTAAGGGCATTACATGTATTACATAACAAATCTGAGGCTGGGGGCATAGCTTAATGGGAGAGTAATTGCCTAAAATTCACAAAGCTGTAAATTCAATTTCTAGTAATAGAATCTGGGCATTGTGACACATGCAAAAAATGTCCGGTAGCACAAAAAAAATAATCTATCTCATCAAAACAACAACAATCCTACGAGATGGCTGTATTTGTTAACCTTATTCCAGATGAAAAATAAAAACTTGGGAGAGTTATTTAGAGAATTTGTCCAATAGCAATGAGTTAGTGAAGGGTACAGGGATTCAATGTCTAATTTCTGAAACTCTATAGTTAACAACTTTACTATACTGAATTTACTATACCATAACAAAATTGTTATAAAAAGCATCCAGACCCAGCTTAGTAGGCATGAACCTTTAATTCTACCACTCTAGATGCAGAGGCAGGCAGATGTCTTTAAGTTCAGGACCAGCCTAGTCTATACAGCCATTTCAAGGCCTGCCATAGCTGCATATTGAGACCCTGTCTCAAATAAGTAAACAAATAAAAACTTTTCAGTAATTTTATTATCTATGTAACTCTGATTCTGAATCAAGTCATTAGCATCAGTTTATACGTCTAAACATGGTGACAAATTTCTGTTTGAAGACTGCCTTAACTGGCCAGATATATAGTATGATGGTAGAACACTTTAGCCTAGAGTACATTTATTTAATGATCTCCCTTAACTAGGAATGACAGCAGCCAATTGTCATACTTGGAAAGTGCAAGTGCAAAGATTAGGAACTTAAGACAAATCTAGTAGTTTAAAAAAAAAAAAAAAAACACTTTATTTATTTATTTATTTATTTATTTATTTATTTGCCTTGGTGTTTTGCCTGGAACTGGAACTACAGACAGTTGTTAGCTGCCATGTAGGTGCTGGGAATCGAACCCGGGTCCTCTGGAAGAGCAGACGGTGCTCTTAACCGCTGAGCCATCTCTCCAGCCCAAAAAAACCCCAAGATTCTAAAGGTAAGAAAAATAAATTCAAGTCTGGTAACAAGCTTCTATAAGGAGGCTGGGGCTGTTTGCAACTCAGTGGTAGAGAACTTGCATAGCAAGTGTAAAGTCCTAGATTCAATGATCAGCAAGGGTGTAACACCTGCTCAGAGTCCAGCCTATCCTCGAGATTTTATAGAGAGATTACAAATCACTATACATAATCCCACAGATATTATATAAGTACTTGCTTACACAGAGTATTTATTTACAAAAAGTGTACTGGTTAAAGAGTTAATATTCAGATTCAATTTTTAAAATTGTCTCAAACCTGACATCCTCCTGCCTCATCCTCCTAAATGCCAGGATTACAAGTATGCTTCACCAGGCATGGCATCATGAGATTCAACCTGTATGTTTCCTCAAGATGGCAATAGAGCACAAGTTACTTTGCACATTGTCATTAGCTGTTATTCACCTTGACATCCTTTCCCTTTGATCCCCACAAGCAAGGCAACTGTGGCACATTTACAACTATGGCATATTTAATCAACAAGAAGTTGGAAACTAACAAAGCTAAGGTACAATCCAGAATTCAGAATCTGATCTGGGTAATCAGGAAGAGTGAAAATAAAAAACTACCAAACTCTTTCACTTATATCGAACTAGTATGAAGGTCTAAACTTAATTAATAAGCAAGACTAGAATTGCAAAAAGGAAAAAAAAAAACTGCCACTAGTTTATGTGCCCTACCAATCAAACCTTTTCTTTTTTATTAAGAAATGCAGCCCCACACTTGAATTCATTAGTTCAACATCAATTATAAAGTTAAAAGAAAACCACATTATTTACAACGCCAAAAGGAATCTGAAGCACGCATATGTTGAAATATCACTCTCCTCCTACATTAGCCCAACGGGTGCAGAACCCACCAGTCACCCTCGCCCGCATCCCGGTTCTGTGTGCCCGTGGGCCAGGTTCTGAGCCCTCGCACCTTTCTGTCTGGGCGACTGGGTGGGTGGACAAGGTTACTTTCAGGGCACAAGAACTCCGTATCTCGTGATTTCTCAGAACTGGATCACAAACACAGGGAAAAGAAAAAGAAATAAGCCCGCCTGCAGCTCTAAGGAACTGAGCGCCCAAGCCGCTACCACGCGCTGGCCCCTCGCCCCACAGCGGGCCACTCCGCGGTGGGAACGGTAATTCTACCGCGGCCTCGGGCCCCGCCCCGGGCCCGCGACCGTTCCGGGGCGTTCTGGCCGGCCGCGAGCGGCGCCTGCCTCAGCACACCACCGCTAGGCTGTCTCCGCCAGCGAGGCCGCGGCTGCCCCGTGTTTTCGAAGTCACGGCTTCTAGGCCGCGCGGGCCTACGACGACCCGAGCGGCCCAGACAGCTGAGCCTGTCCCAGCAGCTCGGGCACGCCCTCTCCCCTGTCCGGGCTCCTTACCTAAGCAGAGCAGCCCCCACGACCCCGCTCCTCCTCCTCCTCAGAGGCCGGCACAGACCCAGCTTCGCGGAGACCGGAACTTCCTCCCGGTGGGCTCCGGCTTCCACAAAGGCGTCGCGCCACCGCCTTCAGCGCTGAGCCCGCCGGGAGATGAAGTACGTCCGCAAATCCCGCGGCCTCCACTCCCGCCGTGCCCCGCGCGCTGGGGCTTTGTCGGCTGGTGGAGCCACTGCCCAATGGAAAGGCACGCTGCTAGCCTCTGCCCAATGAGAAGGCACGCGTTCTCGCGCGTGAGGGCTGCTGGGAGTTATTGTTTGACTGGTTGTTCTCCGGTGTACGAGTGTTAGGTGTGCAGGCGGCTTTGAGATGACGTCCCTAGGTCTTCTCGCTGCAAGGTACTCGGGAATGGTCCTGGTCTTGCTCCTGGGAAGAGACATTGATTTGTTCATGTGCAGAAAATGGGAAAGCATCTTTTCCGACTTAATTCGATAAAGCAAAGGGCTGCAGGCTGGTCGTTCAGGTCCTTCTACCTGAGACCAGAGAGTAAGTTCAAAAGAAGCGCTTGAGTTGAAGAAGCACCACGATCCAAAGACACATCGTTTTTACATTCTGATAGATTTCTGATATTCCAGGTCAAAAACTCCAAGCAGACATTATTCGTGTAAAAGGTTCAGTAGTTCAACCCATAAAAGAAAATACAATCCACCGGCTTCCACAGGACCTTGCTAGCTCTGGGTTATAAATGTAGCCACGCGTAACTTGACACAGAAACTGCAAATCGTAATTCTAACGGGAAACAAAATAACTTTTGATTCGCAACTTGTACCAGAATCCTCCAGCTAGTGATCTTTCAACAGCTGACTCCAAGTTCAGAGGTAGATAGCCCACACTGTGAAAGGCTTGCTGGTCTCGGCCACCTGGTGTCATGATTGAAGGGACTCTGGCATGGCTCTGGCTGGCCTTGCCCTGCTCTCATTCCCTCTAGCTTGCTCAAAACCGTTATATTACATCCCTAAAGCTAGCTATCAAAAGCTTCCCCCCTTGGTTCACCTAATTAACATCCCCAATTAAAATTAAACACCTCCTCCTAACATGGGGATCCACTTGTACCTTTATAAACTAAGTTCCATGTCTGTCTCCTCTCTGTCCAGAGGCAGACAAATATACCTGTCCCTTCATCCTTTATTTCCTGTCTTTGTCTCTTATTTCCTACTCTCTGTCACTCTTGGGCAATTAAATCTCCTTTGTGCAGAGGACTTGGTCTTGGGGTCCTGAGCTAATACTTTTCCTTTCAATGTCTCTATGTCCCTGTCAAATATAATCTAATATTGTAACCTACATTCAATACAGTAAGATCAAAGCAGGAAGGCTGGAAAGGTAGCTCAGCAGTTAGAGCACTGACAGCCCCTGCAGAGATTCAGTTCCCAGGACACACATGACAGTTCACAACTCTCTGTTCCTCCAGTTCCAGGGTATGCTGTGTGCTCTTCTGGGGACTGAGGAGACTGTACATGTATGGTGCATAGACGTACACACAGATAAAACACCTATACATATGAAAGTAAACCTTTAATTTAAAAAAAAGAAGGAAAAAAAGGGCTGTCGAGATGGCTCAGAGGTTAAGAGCTCTGGCTGCTCTTCCAGAGGTCCTGAGTTCAATTCCCAGCAACCACATGGTGGCTCACAACCATCTATAACAAGATATGGTACCCTCTTCTAGCATGTAGGCATAACACTATATACATAATAAATAAATATTTTTAAAATGACAATAAATGCTGCTCTCATTAAAAAAAAAAAAAAAAAAGACATAGAGCCAGGAAGTGGGATTTTTTTTAATACTTATTTTTATTTTATGTGAATTTGTGTCTTGCCTGCATGTATAACTGTAAGGGTGTCAGATCTCGGAATTATAGACAGTTGTTAGCTGCCATGTGGGTGCTGGGAATCAAACTCAGGTCCTTCAGAAGAAGAGTCAGTGCTCTTAATCGCTGAGCCATCTCTCCAGCCCCAGGAAGTGGATTTTACTAGCACCATTGAAGATGCAGAAGCAGATGGATCTCTGAGTTCAAGGCCAGCATGGTTTACAGAGTTCCAGGACTATACAGAGAAACTGGTCTCAAAGTAAATAAATCACACACACACACACACACACACACACACACGTTCTCTCAGATTGGCCATACTGTGCAAGTCTTACTTGGTCTATATAGGAAGTTCCAAGAGAGAAGAAAGAGGAGGAGGTACTAGTGCTAGAGAGATAAGCTCATCTGGCCATTATTCCAGAGTGCCCAGATTTTTATTTCCAGCACCCTCATGGCAGCTCAAAACTGTAACTCCACTTCCAGGAAATCAGACACCTTCATACAGACATGCATGCAGGCAAAACACCAAAGCAAAATTAAAAAAAAAGACAAGGTCTCTCATAATTCAGGCTGACTTTCACTTCACTATGTACCCAAAGCTAGTCCTGAATGCCTGATCCTCTGCCCCAAAGGGGAGTGTAGATAGATAGATAGGTAGATAGATAGAAAGATAGATAGATGTGGACATAGTAGTGGAGATCTACTTTCAGGTGTCTTCCTCAATTGCTCTTCAGCTTATTTTTATTATTACTTTATATGCATGGGTAATTTGCCTATATGTATGTTTGCGTCTGGTGCCTGTAGAGGCCAGAAGAGAATATTGGTACTCTGGAACTGCAGTTATAAACAGTTATTGACCATCAATCATGTGAGAGGCTGTAGATAGAATTCATCACTAAAACAGCCAGTGTTTTTAAATACAGAGCCATCCATCCAGGCCCTTCACTTTAAGACTGTACCTGGAGTTCACCAAATTAGCTAGACTGGCTGACCAACAAGTTCCAGGGACTGCTGATCTCTACGCCACTTCGGCATTGGGATTACAGATGCTACCGGGCCCAGCACTTTATCCAAGTGCTGAGAGACCAAGCACAGGTATTCACACTTGCCTGGCAAGTACTTGACCAACTTATTCATCTCTCCCAGCTTGCTTGTTTTGTTTGTGTAAAAAAACAAGGTGGTGGGGGCTGGAGAGATGGCTCAGAGGTTAAGAGCACTGACTGTTCTTCCAGAGGTCCTGAGTTCAATTCCCAGCAAAACCACATGGTGGCTCACAACCATCTATGATGAGGTCTGGCACCCTCTTCTGTAAAACTGTATGCATAATAAATAAATTAAAAAAAAAAAAACAAGGTGGTTTTAGGGATGCGGAAATGGCTCAATGGTTAAGAACATTTGTTGCTCTTGCAGCATCCATGTAGTGGCTCACAGCCATGCATTTCCACTTCCAGGATATATATCTGATGCTCTCTGCTGACCTCCACAGGAACAATGCATGCACATGATGCCCACATACATGAACCATACATTGGCAAAACACCCACACACAGTAACATAAAGTAAATAATAAGTCTTTTTTAAAAGATTTATTTATTTATTTTTATTTTATGTACAATGGTGTTTTGCCATGAAGCTAGAGTTACAAACAGTTGGAAGCTGTATGTGGGTGCTGGGAACTGAACCCAAGTCTCTGGAAGAGCATTCAGTGCTCTTAACCACTGAGCCATCTCTCCAGCCCAGTAATGAGTCTTTTTAAAAGGTCTTGTTATGTAGCCTGACCTGGCCTGAAACTCAAGACAATCCTACTGCCACAGTCTGTAAAGTGCTGGGATTATATAGGCATACTCCACCATATCCTTCCTAAATCAAGAGGGCTTTTTATTTTGTTTGGTTTGTTTGTTTTCTGAAATAGGGTCTCACTATGTAGCTCTGGCTGTCCTAAAACTCACTGTGTAGACCTGCCTTGACCTCTTAGAGATCTGCATGCCTTTGCCTCTACATGCTAGAATTAAAGATGTTATGGGGACATAAGTTATGTTTTAAGTTTAAATTACTATGCTTAAGAGATTTATAAAGCAAGAGGCTGGAGAGATGGCTCAGTGGTTAAGAGCACTGACTGTTCTTCTGGAGGATCTGAGTTTGATTTCCAGCATCCACATGGCAGCTAACAACTGTCTGTAATTACAAGATCTGACACCCTTACACAGTTATACATGCAGGCAAAACACCAATTCACATAAAATAAAAAATAAATATAAAAAAGAGATTTATAAAGCAAAACTGCCTGTAGCCTGTAAGCTCCACTTGCCCAAGGATAACTTCCTGGAATGTTGTTCATGTAAGATAATAAGCCATGTGTTTTCACTTCCATTAACAAAGTTGCTTACCCCAACTGTACAGGATGTGCTTGATCATAAATAAGCAAGAGGTATGTAGACAGGAAGTATGTCAGAATGTATGCTTGCCACTGATTGAAAAAAACTGGGAAGTATGTAGACTTGTGCATTTTGCCTTTCTGAGTGCTGGACTAATGTAATTCATGGCCATCTCCTGTAAATCTCTGATAGGAACCCAGCCAGTATCCATCATCCTAGTCAGTATATAATAGCTTGCTTCAAATTTGGCTCAGAATTGGTGGTAATGGTCTTATTCTCACCTGGTGTGATTAATACTTTTGGGAGGCCCCAGTGAGATCAGAGGAGCCACCCAAAGTATAACGCAAGACCTTTACTCCAGCAATCTTGGGGTGGGGCTGAATGCCCACCTCAGGTGTATACCTTGAGATGTTCCAAGGCACTAAGGCATGCTTTCACTTTCAGGGACTATCAGAACAGCATCAGAGATAAAATCTGAGCCCTAGCCATCAAAGCAGCCATGGCAAGCAGCATTGAAGACCTCCTTTGGTAAGTTACCTCTAGATCTGTTCTGAGGGATTCCAATCTGGAACATGGAAAGTTTGACAGGACCCATATACTCTCCTGTACAGGGCAAAAGTGAGACATTACCACCTGCGTGGTTCTAGCTGTTTAGAATGCTTTGTTTGTTTTGTGTGTGCAGATGGGTCTGTGTTTTCTGGTGTTTCCACAGTTTTGTTGCAAACATGATACCAAGAAAGATAAAGGTCAGGCTCAGTTGAATGTATGAATGATGGTGCTCACCACATGTTTTATTTCTGGCTTGTCTGATTGTCTGATTTGGTGATGAGATTTCTGTTATCTGTGTTGATTGGTTTTGTCTTTGCCCTCTCTGCCGCTGTCAGCCATGGATGCTACTTGCCATGCCTCCTTTGATGTCCAGAATTTATCTCTGAGTTTTCTGGACACTGGATTTAGTTTATCAGGAATCCAAATGTTTTTGGGGATGTGGATAATATTAAAGTTGTTTTGCCAGATGGTGGTGGCATGTGCTTATATTACCAGCACTCGGGAGGCAGAAGCAGGCAGATCTCTATGAATTCAAAGCGAATTTGGCCTACAGAGTGAGTTCCAGGACTTTGAGGGGGCACAGAGGTCCTTGTGCTCATAGAGAAAAACTAAGAGGAATGTTAATCACAAAGGGGTGTCTCTTTAATGAAGGAGATAAAAATCAAATCCTTGTATTCCATCCAGAAATCTGAGAGTGGAGGTTAATGATCTATTGCCCAAAATGGCTACTCCAGACTCCCCCCACTGTATCATTCCCCATCCTTAGAGGAGATGTCACAAGTACTTTATGACCTGCTGACCTCTGTGCTATAGGTCAGCCACCACATTAGGTTCTAGGCTTTTCAGCTATAGGACCCACCCTCATGGTCACATGTACTTTATAAAGAGTCCCTATGTAGTCACACCCTAAGCTTTATTGTACGTCTGAAGTGGGACTGATTGTTGTTGGAAACCTTTCCCAACATTGTACTGTTTAAATATGCTGACGGTGAATGACCTGACATCAGACACAGACTCCACAGTCTGCAATCTGTGTCAAGGTTTCAGTCTTCTCTCTTCATGCAGTTTGCTTCCTGTATTACATCTGCAGGAGCCTCCTCACAGGACAGCCAGGGCAACTCAGAGAAACCCTGTCTCAAAAAAATTAAAATTGTTTCATGCTGTTTTAAAAATTAAAATTGTTTCATGCTGTTTTACTTCATTGAGAAGATGGCTCTCGAGTTGGGTTATGGCCCTCCCTTCTCCAGACCGAGGCATGCTTATTTAAAGTTTCCTTTATGTTCTGTGTCAGGCAAACCATCTGAATCTGTGACAGGGAAACGAGAGAAAAACAGCAGCTAAAAAAGTGGACTATTGGTTTCATTTAACTGCCTAAAACTTTTACTAAGATATAAACAAACCTTATCTCCAGATTTGGAAAACTATTATGTAAAATTGCTGTACCTCAAGATCTGTAAGTTAATTGGGTGTAGTTAGAATCTATAACAGAAAGTTAAACCTTGTAACACAGGGAGTTGATAGATACACAGACAATATTAAGAAGCCATGAGGTGTGCTGGCTGGTGGCGGTACATGCCTTTAGCTCCAATGCTAGTTCCCGGTCAGCCAAGGCTAACCAAAAAGAAAGAGAGAGAGAGAGAGAGAACAGAAAAGGAAAAAGAAACCATGTGGTGTGAAGCAATTTGGGGATATAAGCAAACAAATAGCTGCTGTCTCACATGGGAGGGTGGATTCCATGTGATTTCACTGACATCCTGATTAAAGGTGTCCACATGGTATAAGCCAACTAAGGAGGTAACAATAGATCTCCAAGATATTTTGGACTAAAATAGATTTTTGTGTGATAATTCCTGTCCTAAAAACAAGGTTTATGGGCTGGAGATATGGCTCACCAGTTAAGAACACTGTCTGCTCTTCCAGAGGTCCGGAGTTCAATTCCCAGCAACCATATGGTGACTCACAACTGCCTATAATGAGATCTGGCGCCCTCTTCTGGCCTGCAGGTATACATGCAGGCAGAACACTGTGTACATAATTGGGCAGTGGTGGTGACACACCTTTAATCCCAGCGCTGAGGAGGCAGAGGTAGATGGATCTCTCTCTGTGAGTTCAAGCCAGCCTAGTCTACTGTAGCTGCTGTCCTGGGTCCTAACCGCTTCCTCAGAGGGGGTGAGAAGACACCAGGAGTCAGGTGAAAAGTAAGTGGCTAATTTGTTTATCCAGCAATAATGGGGAGAACCTTCTATACCCTCTGACTCTGCATAATCAAGAACTCTGAACAGCGCTATTGCTAAGCTGTCAGGTTAGCAACAGATGTTGCTCCAGGTTGGCCTATAAGGAAGTAGGTTAGATGCATGCCTTGGCAACTGATTTGAACCAATTTCCTCCACCCTATGAGGCTGTCATACTGCAGTCTACAAAGCAAGGACCAGGACAGCCAAAGCTGTTACACAGAGAAACCCTGTCTCAATAAGCAAAAACAAAAAACAATGCTTGTTTAATAAGATATTAAGGGCTGGAGAGATGGCTCAGCGGTTAAGAGCACTGACTGTTTTTTCCGGAGGACCTGAGTTCGATTCCCAGCACCACATGGCAGCTAACAGCTGTCTGTAATTCCAAGATCTGACACCCTCACAGACATACAGGCAAACACCATTTCACATAAAATAATAATTTTTTTAAAAAAATAAGATATTAAAACTGCACCTCCATGTGTTCATGTACAAGAATGTACCCCATGCTGGCTTAAAAGGGTTTCCCATTTTAAGTGTATCTTGGTGATGAGGAGCGAAGGAACTCCTCAAAGTCACACCAAACAACAAACCTCAAGAGATCTATTGAGGAGAAGCACAGAATGGTGACTGCTTCTGAGTAGGAACAGAGACAACATTGGGCTGGGTGGAGAGGGCAGGGTTTATAAGGTTTTTGGAGCATGTGCAGTGAACTCATATAGCATGCCCGGTGAACCAGTGGGAAAATACAATGTTACAAGAATCGGCCCGATGTCTAATTGGAATCAAATGCTGGTTCAAGAGGTGGGGTTCGCATTCAGCTGGTCGGAAAAGTTCATAGGGTTTGTCTGGACCTGAAAGAGAGCCCCGCCCCCCAAGAAGAGGAGGCGGAGCTGGACGTTTCGTCCAGGCCCTTTTGATCCGGAAGTGGACAGTGGTAGTGTTTTACAGTTGTGACTGTCTTGGGTTTTTTCATTTGTCTCCGAGATTTATTATTTAATAAAAGGCAAAAGAAATCTCAATATCTGGTGCCCACATGGGGCATTATTAAACCACCCAAAGAAGGAGTAATTCGGACAACGCCAACTGCTGTAGCCAGCCTGTGGCATTGCAGAAAGCATGCACCTCACCCTTCCCCAAGCCCTTTTAGCCTGCTTTCCTGGGTTTGTGGGTTTTCCAAACCACTCACTAGGCTGCCAACCCAGTCAGCTCAGTTGCCTTGAGACCCACCTGGGGCCACTAGGGAGCGGCAGGCGGAGAAAGGGATACGCCAAACAGTTGCAGTTGCCTCCCGCCAGACTCTTGGGGCACAGCCGCCCCTCTCAGGCCTGGTGGTCATAAACATTACGGCAGAAGTTAATCCGGCTGCCTGGCCACCCCTCCCCATTGCCATCCACCAGTCAGTGCCACCAGCCTCACTGCTGGCTTGTCTTGCAGGTGGATCTATCCCTCCTGTCTTGATGATCCACCTGCTCCACCTGCTGGTCAAACATCGTCACTACATCTCATCACCTTCGGACAACCTAGTCTTCAAGCATTGGCATCTGAACTGGTAAGAAACTTGAAAAAATTTAAACATAGAACAGCCTGGTCTACAGAGTAAGTTCCAGGACAGCAGATTGTTACACAGAAAAACACTGTCTCAAAAAACAAAACAAACAAATATATAAACAAACATATAAATAATAATAGGGAAGAAAAGGGGAAAAGGACGATCTTAAAATCTTTCCCATGTTAAAATGGGAACTATCACAATGCAAAGAATTAGGACCCTGTTTACTGATACTATGAATGGAATGCAAATACAAAAGAAAATTGAGGGAATAACTCATTATCTCCTTTCCCCTAACTTAGCTGGGATCAATTTAATGTTGGTCATAATTATCAGTTTGGTAATTCATATTTTATACTTTTTAAAAACTTTTATTTATTTATTTATTTATTTATTTATTTGCCTTGGTGTTTGCCTGGAACTGGAACTACAGACAGTTGTGAGCTGCCATGTGGGTGCTGGGAATTGAACCCTGGTCTTCTGGAAGAGCAGTCAGTGCTCTTAACCTCTGAGCCATCTCATCAGCCCCTTACATTTTATTCTTAAAACTGGTTTGATAACTGTGTCATAAATGAGAAATTGACTGATAAGATACAAATTTTAGAAAAATTTATTATTCATAAGATAAAAGCCTTAGAAAAGATTACTACTGATAATATACAAGTTTACAAATACTAATGAAAATAATACAGTTTGACTGACAAAATAAATATACAACTTTTAGAAATACTTACTGATAAAAGAAATAAAAAGATAAGATACAAGCCATAGAAATACTTACTAATGGAAATAATAAAAATGAGATTGGTAAGATGCATATTAATAAAAATTTAAAGTTTGACTGATAAGATACAAAACTTGGAAAAAACTACTAATAAAAATATTTACATGGGGGGCTGGAGAAATGGCTCAGAGGTTAAGAGCACTGACTGTTCTTCCAAAGGTCCTGTGTTTGATTCCCAGCAACCACATGGTGGCTCACAACCATCTATGATGTCGTCTGGTACCCTCTTCTGTATACTGTATACATAATAAGTAAATAGATATTTTAAAAAATATTTACATAGAGACAGAGGGATTTAGAGCAGAACCTACCATTACATTATGAAATTGAAGAGGAGCAGCACAAGGTTATCAAGAAAACTAATTTAACTTATCCAGTCACCATATAGGAGCAACCACCAGATAATAGACTTTGGAAGAGCTTACTGGAGTTGAAGGGCCTAATGCCTGCTGTTAAAATCATACTGCTCTGAAGGACAGAGCAGCTTCAGCAGGGGAAGACAAAATCTTCAGAAAGCCATTAAAAAAAGTGTTTTGGGAAACTTCTATAAATGGTCAAAGACTAAAGTTAAAAATATGGGGGCTGGAGAGATGATTCCGTGGTTAAGAGCACTGACTGTTCTTCCAGAGGACCTGAGTTCAATTCTCAGCACCCACATGGTGGCTCACAGCTATCTGTAGTTCCAGTTCCCAGTTCCAGGCAAAACCAAAGCAAATAAATAAAAAAATAAAAGTTATTTTTAAGTTAAAAATATGAATAAATGGCATAGAATTTGAGAGTTTAGTAGACACAGGGGCAGATGTAACAATAATTGCACCAAAATCTTAGCATCCAGCTTGACCCCTTCAGGAAATAAATGTTCAGCTCCTAGGAATTGGAACTTTGTCTCAAGTGAAACAAAGTGCAAAATAGGTTGGAATGCATAGGGCTAGAGGACAGAGAGGAAAATTATGGGGATGTGATTTATTACATCAATGGAAAACAGATTAACATTTCTTCAGTCTCAAACAAACTGTAGAGAATGCTTCTGAGAGAAATATTAGAAGACATTCTCAAGAGCGGTCACAGACTATTCAAGTTATACATAAACAGAACACATAGCTGGTGATATTTCAAAAGTTCCAATAATCCTACCTTTAAAATGGCTAACTGACAATTTTTTCTGAGTGGAACAATGGCTTTTAACATTAAGAAGATTACAGGCCTTAGGACAGCTGGTGTAGGAGCAGCAAAATGTTCAACATATAGAAGAATCAACCAGTCCTCCAAATTCTTCTATTTTTCATTTAAAAGAAATCTGGAAAATTATCTGGAGAATGTTAACAAATTTAAGAGCATAAATAAAGTAATTCAGCCAATGGGTTTTTTACAGTCTGGAATTCCCTTGCCTTCTGTATTACCTAAAGAATGGTCTATTATAGTGATTGATTTAAAGGACTGATTTTTTCCATACCTTTACAAGAACAGAATAGAGAAAAAAACTGACTTCATAGTACCTACTTATAATAATTCTCAGCCTGTTGAAAGGTATAAAGGAAAAGTTCTTCCACAATGGCTGTTTTTTTTAAAAATTTATTTATTATGTATACAGTGTTCTGCCTGCATGTTTAACTGTACAACAGAAAAGGGCACCAGATCTCATTATAGATGGTTGTGAGCTACTATGTGGTTGACTGGGAATTGAACTCAGGTCCTCTGGAAGAGCAGTCAGTGCTCTTAACCTCTGAGCCACCTCTCCAGCCCCCTCCCCACAATGGCTGTTAAACAGCCCTACCATATGTCAGTATTTTGTAAACAGCCATTGGAAATAATTCATAAACAATTTTCCAATCTATAATTTGCTATTATATTGACAATATCTTACTAACTGATTCAAAAGCAGATACATTTTTAAAAAAGTCTGAAGAAGTGAAGAAAATATTTACCTGCTGGGGATTACAAATTGTTTCTGAGAAAATACGAAGAGTCTATTAATTATCTAGGATATAAAATAGGTTTACAAAAATTAAAACATAAAATAGTACAAATCAGGAGGGACCAATTGAAAACTCCTAATGGTTTTCACAATTTTGCAAAAAGATATTAACTGGCTGTGACTCACAATTTGGTTTAGAACTCAAGAATTAAGTAATCTATTTTAAACCTTACAAAGTGATAAGGACTTAAATAGTCCAAGAAAATTATCAGCTGAAGCTGAGAGAGAAATGGCTTTGGTAGAAAAAATAATTATAAGATGCCCATGTGAATCACTTGGATCCAGAGCTTGATTGTATCCTGGTCATTCCACCTTCTACTCATCCTCCTACAGGAATGCTTATTCAGAGAGAAGATATTTTAGAGTGTTGTTTTTTTTTTTTTTTTTTTTTTTGCTCCACAAACAGAATAAAAAGTTAAAGACCTATGTAGAAAAGATTTCTGAATTGATTCTAAAAGGAAAATTGAGACTTTGTCAATTAACAGGAATGTACCCAAAGGAGATTATAGTATCTTTTCTAATGCTGAAATTTCCTCGTCATGGACAGAAAATGAACATTAGTAAAGATCTGGAAGTAATTTTTCTGGAGAGAGTAACAATAAATATCCCAAAAGTAAGAGACCTCAATTGAAAAAAAAAAAAAAAAAAAAAACAGTTGGGTCTTTCCTCACATTGTGTGAGGAGCACCAATACACCAATATCTGGAGCCCCTACATTCTATATTGATGAAAATCAGAAAAGGTAGGTTATAAGTCAGAAAATTTTGTTCAAAAGTTAGAATTATATGCTATTCTCATGGTATTATTATTTCCAGGACCTCTTAATATAGTTACTCTCAATATGCAGAGTTATTTTACATATTTTAAATTGCTGAACTTGTTCTAGAACATTAAGAATTAACTATGTTATTTATTCAATTGCAAGAAATAATAAATAGTGGCTGGAGAGATGGCTCAGAGGTTAAGAGCACAGACTGTTCTTCTAGAGATCCTGAGTTCAATTTCCAGCAAGCATATGGTGGCTCACAACCATCTATAATGACATCTGGTACCCTCTTCTGTATACCATATACATAATGTATAAATAAATCTTTTAAAAAATAATAAATAAAAATCATCTCTTATATATAACACATATCAGATACCATATGGGCCTACCAGGCTCTCTAGTACAAGGTAATGATGAAATTGATCAACTATTGGCATCAAATGGGCTATAAGCCTCAGAATTTCATGAGAAACACCATGTTAATAGCAGGGGCCTCAAAAAAAATTTCATCACTTGGTAACAAGCCAAGAAAATTATAAGAAAATGTCCTATTTGTTCCCTGTATAACCAAACTCCACTACCTGCAGGAAGTAACCCAAAAGATACTCAAAGAAATGAAATTTGACAAATGAATGTGTTTTATTTTTGCAGAGTTTAGAAAATTAAAATATGTATACCATACCATAGACACATATTCAGGATTTCAATGGGCAACTACTTTGAGTACTGAAAAGGCTGATATTAGAAGTTACAGCCATTATGAGGGCATCTGTACAAATTAAGACTGACAGTGCTCCAGCATATATCTCCAGTAAAATGAAACAACTTTTTTCATATTACAACATGAAGCATATTACAGGTATACCATACAATCCTACAGGACAGGCAGTTATAGGAGGATCTATTCACACTTTAAGAGATATGCTTAATAAACAAAAAGGGACAGTAGAGACCCCTAGAGACAGACTGCACAATGCTTTATTAGCATTAAATGTTCTAAATGCTAATGAAAAGGGAACAAGAGCTTCAGATAGACAATGGATAATAGGAAAAAAAAAAAAACCTAAAAAAAGACTTTACAGATGTGTTGATTTTAGAATGGAAACCAGGATATGTGTTATGTTGGGGAAGACATTTTGATTTTGTTTCTACAGGAGAAGAAAAGCTATGGATATTAACAAAATTGATAGAGACTGAATTCAAACAGGAGAGAGACCTCTTTTTCAGGAGAAGCAATAGTTCATCAAACAGTATGACAGTTCAACTTGGCAAAAAGGAAAACCACTCAAAATTAAGGTTGGAGAAGGATTTGATTTGTCTTTCCAGAAGAACAAAGGAAGCATCTAAAAAGAAAGAAGAATCATTTTGGAAAAAAATCCCAAGAAAAGTAGTAAATTGGCCTAATATTATAGCACACTTCCAACAAGATAAAATTTTGTATATCTTTCAAAATGTTTGGTTTTGCTGTTCTTTACAGACATGCTACATGGTCTTTATGTAGTCCCAACTCAATTAAAAAACTAAAGCTGACTTTGGAGTTGAAGTATGGCTCTCTCCTTCTCTAAACCCAAGCATGTTTGTTAAAAGAAAATCCAAATTCTCTGTCTCATATCAGATGGTCTACCTGGTACAGAACAGAAGAAAACCAAAATCTAGGGACTATCATATAGTCACTAATCTCATATACTTTGGATTTATTTTGACTCTTTAAAAATTTTTTAAGGTATAAATATTATCTCAAGATTTATGAGATCAATATATATATGTATGTATATGTATATTTAACCTTTCTGTTTTAATATTAATGGTCATATAGAGTATTATCTAATTCTAACTTTCAGCTTCGTGTAGCTTCCGTAAGTGATTTCAGGCTTGAGTCTGAAGCAGGTATTTAGAAATTAAGTGTATCCCAGGTGTATTTAATAGATTATGGTCCTTTAATCTCTCTGAGATCTGTTGAATATGACATTTAAAATGTTTAAGATTTCCACAGTAAACTATGGACATTTCTAACAGTGATTTTTTAAGTTTCTAAAAAATGATTAGGACTTCACAACAATCATTCCACCTGAATTATAGTGACACCACTAAATTAATGAATACTACCCAAAGATCAGCTTTGGACTACAAACTACTCAGGACAATTTCAAGACGGTTAAGATGATCCAGCCTCATAGATTACTCTAGCCAGGACTTCAGATAGCCTTGCAATGGCTGGACTACAGCTGGATTCTCCAGGACTTGACCATTATTTCTGTTTTCTCAAGGTTCTCTAAAGATACCAGTGCCCAATGTCCTCAGGAAACAGTCTAGAAAATATGATGCCCACATTCCCAAAAGGTGAGTGGGTGGTTTTTTGTCATTCAGTGGAATATGGATGTTTGTCATTGTTTAGGAAGGTTGTTTAAAAGTTGTTACTAGTTATGATCAAGAAAATACTATTGAGGGGCTGGAGAGATGGCTCCAGGGTTAAGAGCACTGACTGTTCTTCCAGAGGTCCCTAGTTCAATTCCCAGAAACGATATGGTGGCTCACAATCATCTATAATGACATCTGGTGCCCTCTTCTGTATACTGTATACATAATAAATAAATAAATCTTGTTGATTTTCTTGAAGAACCAACTCTTTGATTCATTGATTCTTTGTATTGTTCTTTTTGTTTCAATTGTGTTGATTTCAGCTCTAAGTTTGATTATTTCCTGCCATCCTCTCCTTCTAGGTGAGTTTGCTTCTAATTGTTCTAGGGCTTTCAGTTGTGCTGATAGTTCTCTTATGTGAGTTTTCTCCAGTCTTTTCATATAGGCATCTAGTGCTATGAATTTTCCTCTTAAGACTGCTTTCATTGTATCCCATAAGTTTGGATGTGTCGTAGATTCATTTTCATTAAATTCCAGGAAGTCTTTGATTTCTTTCTTAATTTCTTCCTTGACCCAGAGGTGGTTCAGTTGAGTGATATTTAGTTTCCATGGTTCTTTGAGAAAGTCAACAAGATAGATAAACCCTTATCAAAACTAACCAAAAAGCAGAGAGAGAGTATCCAAATTAACAAAATCAGAAATGAAAAGGGGGACATAACAACAGGTCCCCAGGAAATCCAGAGAATTATCAGGTCATACTTTGAAAATCTATACTCCACAAAAATGGAAAGCCTAGAAAAAATGGACAGTTTTCTAGACAGGTATCATTTACCAAAATTAAATAAAGATCAGATTAAAGACCTAAACAGTCCTATAACACCAAAGGAAATTGAAACTGTCATTAAAAGTCTCCCAAATAAAAAAAAGCCCGGGTCCAGATGGTTTCAGTGCAGAATTCTACCAGACATTCAAAGAAGAGCTACTACCAGTACTCCTCAGACTGTTCCATACAGTAGAAACTATGGGAATGTTGCCAAACTCTTTTTATGAGGCCACAATAACCCTGATACCCAAGCCACTCAAAGACATAACAAAGAAAGAGAATTACAGATCAGTTTTCCTCATGAACATTAATGCAAAAATTCTCAACAAAATTCTGACAAACTGAATCCAACAACATATTTTAAATTTTTTTTTTTGATTTATTTATTTATTATGCATACAGTTTTACAGAAGAGGGCGCCAGACCTCATCATAGATGGTTGTGAGCCACCATGTGGTTTTGCTGGGAATTGAACTCAGAACCTCTGGAAGAACAGTCAGTGCTCTTAACCTCTGAGCCATCTCTCCAGCCCCCAACAACATATTTTAAAAAATCATTCAAGACAATCAAGTAGGCTTCATCCCAGAAATGTAGGGCTGGTTCAACATATGGAAAACAGTAAATTGAAGAAAAAACCACAGGATATTCTCCTTAGATGCTGAAAAAGCCTTTGACAAAATCCAACACTCCTTTATGATAAAAGTCCTGGAGAGATCAGGAATACAGGGAAAATACCTAAATATAATAAAGGCGATTTACAAAAAGCCAGTGGCCAACATCAAACTAAATGGAGAAAACTCAAAGCAATCCCACTAAAATCAGGAACTAGACAAGGATGTCCTCTCTCCCCTTATCTATTCAACATGGTTCTCGAAGTTTTAGCTAAAACAATAAGAGAACGAAAGAAGATTAAGTGGATGCAAATTGGAAAAGAAGAAGTCAGGGGCTGGAGAGATGGCTCAGCGGTTAAGAGCACCCTCTGCTCTTCCAGAGGACCCGGGTTCAATTCCCAGCACCCACATGGCAGCTAACAACTGTCTGTAGTTCCAGTTCCAGGCAAACACCAAGGCAAATAAATAAATAATAAATAAATAAAGTTTAAAATAAAAAAAAAAAAGAAAAGAAGAAGTCAAACTATCTCTATTTGCAGATGACATGATTATATACATAAGTGACCCAGAAAATTCTACCAGGGGACTTCTACAGCTGATAAACACCTTCAGCAATGTAGCAGGATACAAGATTAACTCAAAGAAATCAGTAGCCCTTCTATACACTAAAGATAAAAGGACTGAAAAAGAAATAAGGGAAACATCACCTTTTATAATAGCTGCAAATAGCATTAAATACCTCAGTGTAACTATAACCAAAGAAGTATCAGATCTGTTTGATAAAAACTTTAAATCTCTGAAAAAAGAAATTGAAGAGGATATCAGAAAATGGAAAGATCTCCCATGCTCCTGGATAGGTAGGATCAACATAGTAAAAATGGCAATCTACAGATTCAATGCAATTCCCATCAAAATCCTAACACAATTTTTTACAGACCTTGAAAGAACAATACTCAATTTCATTTGGAATAACAAGAAAGCCAGGATTGCCAAAACAATTTTGCTCAACAAAAGAACCTCAGGAGGCATCACCATCCCTGACTTCAAGTTATACTATAGAGCTACAGTAATAAAAACAGCTTGGTACTGGCATAAAAACAGACTTGTGGATCAATGGAATCGAATTGAAGACCCCGACATTTACCCACACATCTATGAACACCTGATTTTTGACAAAGAGGCCAAAAATATTCAATAGAAGAAAGATAGTATCTTCAACAAATGCTGTTGGTATAACTGGATGGTAGTGTGTAAAAAAAAATGCAAATAGATCCAAATCTATCACCCTGCACAAAACTCAAATCCAAGTGGATCATAGACCTCAACATAAACCTGGCTACACTGAACTTGATAGAAAAGAAAGTGGGAAATACCCTCCAACACATTGACACATGTGACCACTTCCTAAATATAATACCAGTAGCACAGACACTAAGAACAACAATCAATAAGTGGGACCTCCTGAAACTGAGAAGCTTCTGTAAGGCCAAGGACACAGTCAATAAGACAAAACAGCCTACAGAAAAATAAGACGGGGCTGGAGAGATGACTTAACGGTTAAGAGCACCGTCTGCTCTTCCAGAGGACCTGTGTTCGATTCCCAGCACCCACATGGCAGCTAACAACTGTCTTAGTTCCAGTTCCAGGCAAACACCAAAGCAAATAGATAAATAAAGTTTTTTTTTAAAAAAAACAAAAAAAAGAAAAATAAGACAGCCTACAGAATGGGAAAGGATCTTTACCAACCCTACAAGTGACAGAGGATTGATCGCTAAAACATATAGAGTACTCAAGAAACTAGACCCCAAAACCCTTAATAACACAATTAAAAATGGGGTTCAGAACTAAAAAGGAAATTCTCAGCAGAATAATTACAAATGGCTGAAAGGCATATGAAAAAGTGCTCAACATCTTTAGCCAGCAGAGAAATGCAAATTAAAACAGCTTTGAGACCACCTTACACCTGTCAGAATGGCTAAGATAAAAAACACAGATGACAGCCTATGCTGGAGAGGATTCGGAGTGAGGGAAACACTCCTCCATTGTTGGTGGGAGTATCAGCTTGTTCAGCCATTCTGTAATGCAGTATGGTGGTTTCTCAGAAAACTGGGAATCAATCTCCCCAAGAATACAGCATTACCACTTTTAGACATATACCCTAAAGACACACATTCGCACCCCAAAAGCATTATTTCAACTATGTTCATGACAGCATTATTCATAATAGCACAAACTTCAAAACAACCTAGATGCCCTTCAACTGAAGAGTGGACTAACAAACTGTGGTACATCTACACAATGGAGTACTACTCAGCAGTAAGAAAAAAATTATATCCTAAAATTTGCAGGCAAATGGATAGATTTGGAGAATATCCTCCTCAGCAAGGTATCACAAACCCAGAAAGAGAAGCAGGGGATGTACTCACTTATTAGTGGACTTAAAAAAAAAAAGATGTCATCTATGATAACATCTGGTACCTTCTTCTGTATACTGTATACAAATAAATCTTAAAAAAAAAAAGAAAAAGAAAGTAATTGAATGCTTTAAATGCTGTTTAATGGACCATAATAGTAATAGCATGGAAGACGGTGGTGCTGAGTATGATTTGAGTGTGGGGCCTTGCTCAAGAGGTTACAGAAGAAAAGAATATTAATATATGACCTAGAGATTACTCTTGTAATATTTTGGTGGAAAATGTAAATACTTTTTGCCTTTCTGCCCTAGGCTAAAATAAAGTGTTTTGAATTAACTGTAACAGCAGAGGAAATCTTAAAACAACCTAGTATAGACTCTGTTCTGTGGTTATTAATGGTAACCCTAATGAAGATTTATAATGAAAAGAAACAAGTTGAACAAGGAGATAAACAAATTAAGAAATGGAATAAAGGGAGTGGTGACCTCAGGACAAGATCCCACCCAGCTAAATTCCCAGTTTGTGAAAGGGAATTTTAAAAAAGCTTAGAGCTTGGCATAGTAGTACACACCTTTGATTCCAGCTCTCAGAAGGCAGCAGAGGCTATCTCTGAGTTTATGTCTAGCCTGGTCTATAGAGCAAGTTTCAAAACAGCTAAACTTAGGCAGTGAAGCAAACCATTGAAAACAAAAAGCTGGGGCTGGAGAGATGGCTCAGCGGTTAAGAGCGCCGTCTGCTCTTCCGGAGGACCCGGGTTCGATTCCCAGCACCCACATGGCAGCTAACAACTGTCTGTAGTTCCAGTTCCAGGCAAAACACCAAGGCAAATAAATAAATAAATAAAGTTAAAAAAAAAAAAAAGCTGGTGAAGATGTAACTGAAAGATCTCTGAGTTCAAGGCCAGTCTGTTCTACAGATCCAGTTTTAGGATAGCTAAGCTTAGGCAGTGAAGGAAACCATCAACAACAATAAGCTGATTAAGGTGTAATTGAATGAGAGGGCCATGTAACAGCCCCACCAAGCAGCAGAATTTAGCAGCTTTGACCACATGGTTTTGGCCTTAGAATCAAGCACAGAAGAAAGGAATATGGAATTTGCTTCTACAACTAAGGAAAGCTTCTGAGATCAGGCATGTGCCATGGATGTTCCTGAATGGAAGCCTAGAGAGGCCATTGTATAAAGCTATGAAGTTGAAGCCTGGATTGTCTTGGAGACCCCAAGATGTTGGAGATACCTGCTGGGGAAAGTTTCTAACAGTAGTTGGAGATCTAAAGAGCATTTTGACATCAGACATGGAGGTGCAGAGTTTGGAGTTTGACCAGCTAGTTTTTGGTCTTGCTTTGGTCCAGTATTTCCTCACTATACTCTGTTCTTTATATTTTTGTAATGGTAATATATATCTTGTGCCATTATATGCTGTAAGTATGTCATATGTTTTTTTAAATAAATTTTGATTTATAGAGCATTACAGTTAAGAGATTGCATGAATCTCAGAAGGACTTTGAACTTTGGACAAACAATATTGAGACTGTGATAGACTATAGGAACTTTTGAAGTTGGACTGAATGCATTTGCATTATGATATTATTACAAGTCTCTGGGGAGCAGGGAGTGGAAAATGGTGGTTTGAAAAAAGAATGGCCCCCAAAGAAATTGGCACTACTACTAGGAAGTGTGGTCTTATTGAAGTTGGAGGAAGTGTGTCACTGTGGAGATGAGCTTTGAGGTCTCATATATGCTCAAGCACCCAGTGAGACAGAACTCTCATGCATTTTGCCTTGCTTTAAACCTCTGAACTATAACCAAGCCACCCCAATTAAATGTTTTTCCTTGATAAAAGTTGCTGTGGTCATAGTGTCTCTTCACAATAATAGAAACCCTAGCTAAGAAAGTTGGAAATCTTTGGAATTTGTTGTTGAAGAAATCTAGACAAGAATTTTATAAGATGGGATGCAACTAATAGAATTAGGAAAAGGAGGGGCGTTAAGAAGTGCAATATCCACTTCCATATTGGATCATCAGTGATGTAATGGCCAGAGACATCAAGCTGCTCCTTACATTTTTAGAGCTCTATCTGGAGTTGTCAGCTCTTGTCTTTTACTATAACCATATGGTTGGCATAGAAACAACATTCCTCCCTGAGGAAGAGGCAAAACCAACCTTCTCCACTATTAGTATATCTAATCCTCACAATTAGCACTACAGCAGCCAGTGAGTCTATTTGTTCCTTGAGGATAAGGATGGTCTGAGCCACGAATTCAAGGTCTTGGATGTGGCGAGGGGGGGGGTACATTGTTAAGGAAGTAGCTAGTCCCGCTGATCTGGTGGCAATGCCAGAGGTTATACCTAGGACTTCGAGAAAGGGTAGAATTTGAACTGCTTGTTTATCATGCCATTCTACTATAAAGCTTGAGATGGAAACCAGCAAGGATTCTTAACCAGGTATCACCCCTAGTTTTGGAAAGAAAAACTGTAGTCA
The DNA here is from genome assembly GCA_004025045.1 of Sigmodon hispidus. NCBI lineage: Eukaryota > Metazoa > Chordata > Mammalia > Rodentia > Cricetidae > Sigmodon > Sigmodon hispidus. The sequence goes on along the minus strand of PVIH01000178.1, from coordinate 404,976 downwards.
GAAGTTTCTATCCTACCGGAAACTTTCAAATTTCAAATACCTGGCAGCCACTTCCCAAATAATTGACTTGGAGGCTTAATATTATAGTAAATGCAGCATATTACTAACTAGCTCTTACACTTAAATTAACCCATAATTCTTATCAATGTTTAGCCAAATGACTTGGTACCTTTTCACAGTCCATCATTTTCATTTTGGCTTCCTCTGCATCTGGCTGGCAACTGTGTCTCTGCTTTTCCATTTCTTAGAATTCTCCTAGTCTAGTTGCCCCACCTATACTTCCTGCCTGGCTACTGACTAATCAGCATTTTATTAAACCAATATGAATGACAAATCTTTTTTTAAGATTTATTTATTTATTTATTATGTATACAGTATACAGAAGAGAATACCAGATATCACCATAGATGGTTGTGAGCCACCATGTGGGTGCTGGGAATTGAACTCAGGACCTTGGGAAGAATAATCAGTGCTCTTAACCTCTGAGCCATCTCTCCAGCCCCATGAGTGACAAATCTTTACAGTGTACAAGAGCATTATCTCACAAGAAGGAACACTAAGGTATGAACTGTTCCTTTTCACTGTATGAATATATGTTGCTGTGATTGGTTTAATAAAGAAGCTGACTGGCTAATAGCTGAACAGGATAAAGTTAGGCAGGAGAGGCTAACTGAGAATGCTGGGAAGAAAGGCAGAGTTGAGAACAGATGAGGAGAGAAGCAGGATGGACATGCCATACTGAAAAAAGGTACCAAGTTACATGGCAAAGCATAGGTTAAAAAAATATGAGTTAATTTTAATATAAGAATTAGCTAGTAACAAGCCTGAGCTATTGGATGAGCATTTGTAAATCATATAAGTCTCAGTGGGTTTATTTGAGAGCTGCTGGTGTGACAGAAACTTCTGCCAACCTCAAGGCACAAGTTCTAGACCACCCAGGCAGGCAATAATAAATCTGAGTGCCACTGAGGATGAAGTTGTGACCATTTGAGCATAGGGGCTTGGTGTTGTTGTTGAGGTGGTTTATATATGTAATCCCAGCAATTGGGAGATTGATGCAGATGATTGTCTCAAGGTTGAGGTCAGTGAAGGCTACACAGTAGGCTCTTTTAAAAAGTCAACTGTAATGGCTTATGCTTGTAATCCCAGCACTTGGGAGATGGAGACAGGAGGATTATTACAAATTTAAGGTCAATCTGGTCTACTTATTGAGCTCCAGGCCACCAATCAGAACCAAATAACAAGACCCAGATTCATGTCTAACTCAAGAAAGTGGGGCTGGAGGTGTAGCCCAGTGGTAGAGCGTGTGTGATCCCAGCACCGTGGAGCAAGTGCAGAACTCCCATAGGTGGTTTAGCTGCCTCTGAGATGCCACCTTTAATGATACAAGTACCTCTTGCTCTCTAGGGCAGCGAGGGTGCTTTGCCCTGACCTTGCTGACCCTACCTTGGGAGGGCTAAGCATTTTGAACTGCACCTGTCTTAGGTTGGCTTGCCAAACAAGCTCTTACCAGTCTCTGAACAACAGCCCTCAAGTAGCACCGCACCTGGAGAAGTCTGGGTGGTGGGCTTAGGCAATAGCCTTTTGAGTTTCCGTGAACCATGTGCTCATTCCCTCTCTAGGAGGGCTTTGCTCTGGGTGCTTGTGAGCCATTAAAACCTGAAGGGTCACCTTGGTGGCCACTCCTTGCTGGCAAATATGCTGTAGGAGGCACTTAACAACAGAAGAATTAAAAGCATCACTCTGCCCAACAGTGTGTATGTAAGGGTCCAGGAGGAGTCAAATAGCTTTAAGATTGCTCTGTACATCATTTAGGAAATTAGTTTCTAGAGTTATAACTAGCATCCTGGCTACATTTAATTGATGAATTTGTTCCTGAAGCAAGATGGAAAATAATTAAGGAACTTATCTGATAAGGTCCCTTTTATATTATTGTGCCATTTGATATCTCTCCAATAAAATATTACCCCCTATGGGGATGAGACAAATTGTCTGGTGACTGGAAACACAGGCTAATAATGACATGTCTCTCACCAATGCTATTTCTTCAGCCATAAGGTCAGTCTTCTGTGGTAATATATGTATGGCCTGATAGAGATGTTGGATAATGACTTCCTGGGCATGTGATGCCTCAGCAGACTTGATTCAAGATCTCAGCTGTGGTAGCAGTTTGAGTCCATGAGACGCTCCAGCCACTGCCCCTCACAAGGCTAGCAGTGTTGTAGTAATAATGGCAGCTGTAATTCCAAAATCTCTTTTCTCTCTGATTATTGTTGTCAATTGGGTCTGAGCAATAATGGTAATAACATGAAAATAGCATTAACAACATGGACACAGATGGCAGCTGGTTCTCTCATTAATATAGCTGTTTCTGAATATCCTTGCCAGCAAGTGTTAGAAAGCAAACTTCTTGGGAACAGTCAAAAACATTATGCATAGTAGAGGTGTTAGTTACCAGGAAGAAAAATGGTGGCCAGACACAAACTGGGGTGGTTTTCCAGCTGACATTGTGAATTGGTTGCACTCTTTCTTTTTTCAATCTCTGTCTTATTTCTCATAGGAGTAGGTCCTGTTATAGAAACTGCCACCTTGGGGCTGGAGAGATGGCTCAGAGGTTAAGAGCACTGACTGTTCTTCCAGAGGTCCTGAGTTCAATTCCCAGCAAAACCACGTGGTGGCTCACAACCATCTATGATGAGGTCTGGTGCCCTCTTCTGTAAAACTGTATGCATAATAAATAAATAAATCTTTAAAAAAAAAAAAAAAGAAAAAGAAACTGCCACCTTTTAAAAACATCAGGGGACACATATCAAGACAGTTGGATGGGCCACATAAGTCCCAATTGCCCATAATGGGATCACATCTAGATTTAAGGGGGTCTCTGCCATAATATGGGATTGTTTTTGAGGTGTCTATTCACGTTGTTAGTTCTGCTTGTGAGATCAGACACACTACCAGCCACAGTAGAGTTTATTCAGGAGAGTTGCTGGAGTTCAAGGGCAGAGAAGCAGAGGAGAAAAAGAGGCCAGCCCTGGTGTCTCCTTTGAACAGAACAGGTGGGCATGGATTTACGTGGCCATGCCTAGGGGCGTGCCCTCCAGATGCAGCATGTTCTGCCATGTTGGCTTTACCGTGTGGCTGCTACATGCCAGGAATTCTTATCTCTCCCAGCTCCTTGTTGTGTTTATCAACGGGGCAACGGGGCGTGCCAGGAATCCTAACAAATGTATGCCTCCATAAGCCAAATGTATAATTATAATTTTGATTCAAAAAATAACTTTTATCAGGTTGTACTGGGAAATCATCAAATAATTGGGAAGACAGTGCTGGTTGACAATTTTCCCAAGGAATGGAAAGGCTCATCAAGGTAGTAAAGCTGAGCACACTCAAATATCAAGCTAATGATAGACAAATTATTTTAGAGCACTCCAATAAATTCTTTTTTTTTTTTTAAAAAAACCACTTTTTATTTATTTATTTAATTATTTGCCTTGGTGTTTTGCCTGGAACTGGAACTACAGACAGTTGTGAGCTGCCATGTGGGTGCTGGGAATTGAACCCGGGTCCTCAGGAAGAGCAGACAGTGCTCTTAACTGCTGAGCCATCTCTCCAGCCCCGCCAATAAATTCTTAATATAGGAAGGAGGGGCAAATACTTCCAGGCCCAACATAGTTCCACTGGTGGAGGTACCATGAAAATCTCCTGTGGTCATCTTGTATAAATTCATACAGGAACCATTAGAAGAGGCCTTTAGGGTAAAACAAAATACTCCTTCATGGACCATGTTCTTTACTCTGCATTGTAATTATCAGGTCTATAACAGACAGTCCCAAGCTCATATTACTGGTTAATAAACTCAGGAATGCAGGAGAGTCAACAGCCACAGGTAAAAGAATGGGGGGCAATGTACAAGTGCCCATAAGTCTTCAGCCAAAGTGGAGGTAGTTTCTACAGCAAGAAGAAAATATATTACCCATCTGGGGTTTCTTTAATGGCCAGAGTTTCTTGATCTGTTGCTGGATGAACATCTCTGGAGGGTACCCATATCAGCCTTGTGGCACCCTGGGAAAAAACACAAGCGTACCCTCACACTTGGGTCAATAGAGGGCAGGTGACTGCCACTGGAGAGAAATGGGATCTCGCTCCACCTGACAAGTGGCAGTGGTATATCCGTAGGCAAATATGCACAGTGCTTGTATACCAGGCTCAATCCAGCTTCATCAAAGCTGAGGAAATTAAAATGAAAGAGAATTTCCACCAGAGACAGGTTATGATCTCTTTTAACTCCTGGTGATAACACTTTTGCCAGGAGCTCCTTAAGAGTTCTATTCGCTCTTTTCACAGTGGCTTGTTCCTGTGGGTTGTAAGGGATGCCTGCTGTGTGAGATATCTTCCAGGAGCTGTTGTGGTACATAAGCAGGTCATTGTCAGTTTTAATGGCTCAGGGTACTCCCATGACTAGCATGGCTGACTTAATTGCCTTTATAATGTTGGAAGCCTTTTCTCCAGGCGATGCTAATGCAAACATGAACATAGAACAAGTGTTAATTATTACATGCACATATCTCAAATTACCAAATGGAGCATAATGTACCACATCCATCTGCCGAATAGCATTAGGTACCAAGCCTTGTGGGTTGACCCCACTCTCTGTAGGAGCCCGAGGGGGCCTCGTGGTGCACAAGTAGCACAGGTCCGGGGTAGGTGTTTGCACTGAGAAATTGGCAGCTCTGGGAGTAATTTATGTAAATTTTGAGGGAATAAAGGAAACTGTTGGTGCAATGCTCTAGCAAATCAACTGTATCTGTCAGTACAGTGGTATAATGGTGTCAGTTACTTTATTTCCCTTAGTGAATATCCCTGGTAATTTGGAACGGGATCTAGTATGAGACAAGTATCATGGCTCTGTTCTTTGTTTTAATACATCTTGTATTAAGCCAAAACCTGTAGCATGGTACTGGCTATAGGCTTAAGGGTATCCTTTATTCTAGAAAAGGCCAATACTCAAACAGTTTGTGCTACATATTGACTATTTGAAAAATATAAGAGGCTTATTTTGACATTTCACTGAGACTTTAAGAGGGGCTAACAATTCTCCCTAATGTACAGAACCAGGATTTGGAGTTGCAGATGTCACAACTATTTTACCTTTTCATTGAATGAGAATGCCATAATTTGTTTTATCGGCATCTGAGAAAGCTAGGGTTGCATATGGAATAGGATTCGAGGATGGAACTGAATGAACAGGAATCCCAACTGGAAGAGATGAGAGTTCAGGAAAAATCTAACTTTTTGGCAAATGATTTCAATTGTGCCAGTAAATCCAACAACCATTTCCTGGAAGGAAATGGAGTCATCTCATAACAGCTGAGTATTCCTTAATAGAAACGGAAGAATACATTTATCTGTCTCTTTCCCATATGTTCTCTGAGCTAATATTTGGGCCTTCAATCCCATGTGGAATGTTTGGTCAAATTTGGAAGTCACTTTATGGAAGTCAGAAAGGGCTTGATGAATCCACAGCAAGGGGCCAGATCCCCAAAGCACCCCTAAAAATCCCTTAACTGTGCAGAGTCTGATTGCTAGCAGGGGCAGCTCAGGCCTAAGGCTGTGCAAGCTAGCAGTGGATAATATGGTGAGCATCTTTTTTAATACAGTCCTTGGGGCTGGAGAGATGGCTCAGAGGTTAAGAGCACTGACTGTTCTTCCAGAGGTCCTGAGTTCAATTCCCAGCAGAACCACATGATGGCTCACAACCATCTATGATGAGGTCTGGTACCCTCTTCTGTAAAACTGTATGCAGAATAAATAAATAAATCTTAATACAGTCCTTGCTTCTGGATTAAGCTCTATCCTTTGTCAGGACACATGGGACCCTCTAGGAGTGAAAACAAATTTCTCATCTCCTGTTTTGGAATAGGCATAAAGAGTTTAAGCCAATTTACAGTCCCATATAACTGTTGCAGTTCTGTTAATGAACATTTTTCACATTTAACTCAAAGGATAGAGGACAAATATCCTTGGCAATAACAAATCCCAAAAAGAAAAGGAAGGCACTAACTGAACCTTATCTGGAGCCACTGTCAAGCTTAATGAGACCAAATGAGGAGCATTAATTTAACATGTTGTAAGTAGGCTGAATCAGGATGTGCCAGCAATAGATCATCATCCATATAATGTACCAAGGTGATGTCTTTAGGGACTTTGACCAGAGCTTGGACTATTTTTCATTCCTTGTGGCAAAACTGTCCATTGGTACCTGCTAGCTGGCTTATGCATATTAGGCTCCCATGCTGTGAAGGCAAATGTCCTCTATCTTAAGGTGCCAGGGGAATTTGAGAAAAGCAATCCTTAAAGTCTAACATCACTATATAATTCAATGGAGGAATGGCACTGGGATGTTGACAGGCCAGTCCGTGGTGATCCCATCTTCTCCATCTAATCATTTATTGCCCTTAGATCTTGTTAAAGTTGGAACTTGTCTGACTTTTTTGGGATAACAAAAATGGACTGCTTGTAGAAGGCTCAATATGACAAGCCTTTAATTGTTCAGCAACTAATTTTTCTAATATAGATAATTTGGGTTCAGTTATAGGCCACAGTTCCACCCACATATCTTGGTCTGAGAGCCAATTAATGGGAGTAGGATCGGGCTTTTTAACAATTTCTGATCTCGGGTGGACAGCAGCAGCCCTTAGAATTGGGTAATTTTATAGTGCGGAAAATGAAGCACTTCAGTTTCTGTTAATATAGTGGCATTCGTGCACCAGTGTCTGCCAGTCCACTAACTGGCTGACCGGCACAGGCACAGCTGAGTCCAACACAGGAGAAAAGCTTAGTAGCCGCTGAAGGCCACAAAGCTACCAGGGAAAAGCTGCGGGTTCTGAACCAGCTGGGAAAGCACGGGGACTCAAGACTCGGCTTCTGAGCCAGGGAAGTCAAATTCCCCAAAGGATAGTTCAGGGGGAGGTTAGCCATCAAGGCGAAGGCTGGGCAAATGAGGAAGTTACTTGCCTCTTTCTTGCTAGAAACAGCATTTTTATCCACAGATATGTTTCCCATATATTCTCAGGAGAGACCCATGGGGCCAAAACTAAATTTTCACAACAGATTTTTCCCCAGCTCTCTCATGTTCATAGTTAGTGTGTCTAGGTTGGGAGCCTGCTTATCCAGAAACCAGACCCTGGTTTTGTTTCCTGATTGTGTGGAAACGTCAAGTGAACCTGACAGGGATTTTTATCCCTAACAACTTAAACAGGCAAACGCTGGAAAAAAGGAAAATGGAGCCTCAGAAGATAGAGACTGAGGTGGATAGAAAATAAACACAGAAGTCGGGGCCATCTCACTGGTTATCACCAAGGGGATGCGAACTTCACCTTCACACTCAGCTGAGAGAAGGCAGAAGCAGGATCCAGGACAGAGGAGGCAGTCTCTCACATCTGGAACACCAACAGCAGCAGCAAAATTAAAAAACCAAAAAGACCGCAGCAATAGCAAAAATGACCCCAAATGAGGCATAGTCAATGGCGAAGCCAAAAGGCCCCATGTTGGGTACCAAAAATGTTAGGGGTCCTGGTTTGGGGTCAGGAATCGGGGTTGCCTCTATGCTCAGAGTCCTGCTTTTCCTCTTGGGGAGGGGCCCAAGATGGCACAGAAGTAATAATGCAGCTTCTGGAAACGGGTTGAAACAAGCAAGTTCAATTTTATTATGGAGGGCAAGACCTTAAATATTTTTCCCCAGACCCTCCCCCCAGCCAGGGGAAAGAGCTTTAATTTGTTGGTATCTGAGGCTTCTGGCAGTGGTCTCTCACTGGTTTAGGAGTGTTGTGTCTAGACTCTGTCCTCTTCAAGGCCCAGGGCAGACCCCAGGTTGGCTTAAGTGCTTAGGAGCACATGTTTTAAGACACTAATTATCGTGGTCTCTAAACAAACAAACAGAAAAAAAGGCAAACATGCCCAAGCAGCAAACCACAACCACTGAACAGCTTGGGATCAGAAACACCCTGGACTGACCCTTCAAATCCCAGTCCATCTATAGGAACACCTGACTCACTCTTGAGGGAGGGGGGACAAAACTGGATTTGGCCGGGAGTGAAGACGGATCCAAGCATTATTGGGCCAGTGGGACCATAGGACTGTTTGCTCCCTGCCAAGGGAGGGGATGGGGAGTTGCAGAGAAGAAAAATGACCAGATGTGGTGGGAGGGGGAAGAGACCTTGAATAAGGATATACAGGGATGGAAAAAAAAAAAATTCAGAGGGAAAGCTGAACACAAAGAAAATATATGTGTAGCAATCTTATTTGCATTTCCACCCTTGATAAGCCATGCTTATCATTATTATCCTCTGTATAGTTATTGTTGACTCTTCCGCATTTTTAAATTCTTTTTACTGTTTTTTTGATAAATACAAAATAAAGAAGGAAAAAAAAAAAAGACACTAATTATCACCAGTTTGCACTGCTGTGGCTAGGCTGATCTCCAGGTCTCTTAGAAGCCCAGACATTCTACACTCTAACCCTGGGCTTCAACTCCAACATTTTTCCCTGGGATTTAAAAGATTCATTTATTTGTTTGTTTGTTTGTTTATTTGTTGTTTTAAGACAAGGTCACACTATACAGTTCTGGCTGCCCTGAAACTTACTATGTAGATCAGGCCAGCTTCAAACTCAGAGATCTGCCTCCTTCTACCTCCCAGTGCTGGGATCTAAAGTGTATGCCACCACACCCAGCCCAAAATATTTAAAATTTTTTAATTGGCTATGTATGTATATATATCACCCTTATTCAGGTATAGTATTTGATACTAGAAAAGGGCATGTGTATGTGCTCTTGGAAGCCATAAGAGGGCTGTCAGACCTGGGGCTGGAGTTACAGGCTGTTGTGAGTCACCTGATATATATGCTGGGAACTTAACAAGGGTTCCCTTAAAGAGCAGATTTTGGGCACTGGCAAAGTCCACACCCAGAATTCCCATAGAATGGCCACAAATTAAGTTAGTCCAGTGATTATAAAGGCAAAGCCCACAAGGCTATGTAATTCCTGCCTTTACTCAATTAAGGGCAAGTATACATCCTGATGTACTTCCTGCCTACATACCTCCTGTTTATATGTGATCAAGCACATCCTGTGCAGTTGGGGCAACCAACCTTGTTTGCAGAAGTGAAAACATGTGGCTTATTATCTTACATGAACAATAGCCCTCAGTATTCCAGGAAGTTACCTGTCCTTGGCCAAGTGGGGCTTATATATTAGAGACATTTTTGTTTCATAGATCTCTTTTTTAAAAAAATATTCATTTATTATTTTATGTGAATTGGTGTTTTGCCTGCATGTATAACTGTGTAAGGGTGTCAGATCTTGAAATTACAGACAGTTGTTAGCTGCCATGTGGATGCTGGGAATCGAACTCAGGACCTCTGGAAGAACAGTCAGTGCTCTTTACCTCTGAGCCATCTCTCCAGCCCTCATAGATCTCTTAAGCACAGTAATTTAAGCTTAAAATAATTTTAGCTCCCACATTCCCCCCTTGAGTAGTATCCTGAGTCAAACCCTTGACTCTATGATGGGTACCTGTTTATACTGGGATCTGATAACATTCAGCTTAATGGCATCCAGACAGGAATTTATCTAGGTAAGGCATTAATGATGCAAGGGCCAATAGTAATTAGCAGAAATAGAAGAGCCAAAGGTCTTGGCATGGCTGATATTAGAATTGCTATGAGAATGGGAACTAGTCATTTATTTCATGGAAGGTTCCCTTTCTTCTGCAATTTTTTTTTAGTACAGCCCAATTATCTCTAATGATTCTTTTTTTTTTTAAACTTTATTTATTATTTATTTATTTATTTATTTATTTGCCTTGGTGTTTGCCTGGAACTGGAACTACAGACAGTTGTGAGCTGCCATGTGGGTGCTGGGAATCGAACCCGGGTCCTCTGGAAGAGCAGACGGTGCTCTTAACCCCTGCGCCATCTCTCCAGCCCCATCTCTAATGATTCTTGAGTGGTTTTGTATAGAAACAACAATTAAAAAATAAAAACAATTTTCTCTTAAGGGCACACATTAACCTCCTTGTTCTACATAGAGCAGATAGAGTTTCCTATCATATTTGTAGAACTACCTCAGCTAATGAATCTACCTGTTGCAAGATCTTTGTTTATTTTGTTTTAATATGTACCTTTTCTGATATGCTAATAGACATTATAATGTAGCTATTTTATCCCTGTGCCAGGGAGTTTCATTTTGACCTAACATTCTAGCCTTTTGTAGAGCATAAGGGGCACTGTACTTTCTTCTTTAATTACTTCCTGCTAAAATTATGATATTGTTGTCAGGGCCCAGGAAGGCTGGAATGCTAATCAAAGCCTGGAAGAGGATTCAGGCAATGAGGAATTCATCAGAAGCATCTGGTTTGCTGACCCAGCTGAGGAGCCAGGAAGCATTCACATCAGCTGGACTGGTCCACACCAGCTTTCAGCAAGGCCAGGGCCCACAGCCATTTGGATCAGTTTGTAGTCCACAGCTGACTCTTGAATGGTGTCTGTCAGCCAAGTGTAAATCTGCTGAGATAGATATAGACTAGGAATAGAAGTTAAAATTTAGAAGTTAAAGGAAAATCTTACATTTGGTCCATCATCCTGGTAGATAGGTGAGGGGAAGAGTCCAAGAGCAGGAAACACAGAGAGACCACAGCCCTAGGACTAGTCAGGTAGAGAAACTTAGGTCTACTTCTCTGCAGTCCAGTTTATTTTCAAGAGGTGGATCCAAGTCTTAGGATTTCCTCAACGCCCTGAAGCTTACATGAACTGTTTGTGTTTTGTTTGAGACAAGGTTTCTCTATGTAGCCCTGGCGTCTTGCTCGGTAGATCAGTCTGGCCTTCAACTCAGAGATACCTGTTTCTGCTTCCGGAATGATGGGATTAAAGGTGTGTGCTACCACTGCCTAGTGCTTACATGATTTTTTTTCAGATTACAAAAAGAGATAAGAAGCTTTTTTCCCACTGTTTGTGATCTGTACTAAAAATTCACATTGTAGAAAAGGCAGTTAACAGTTAACTAACACATTGTAGTTAGCAGTTAAAATGGTGATACATTGTTTATAATCCAATAAAGATTGCCTGAAGATCAGAGGACAGAGCCATCCACAGAGCCAGCCATTCTGGACAGGCAGTGATGGCACACACCTTTAATCTTAGTATTTGGGAGGCAGAGATCCTTCTGAATCTCGGTGAGTTCAAGGCCAGCCTGGACTACTGGAGATCAATCCACTCCAAAAGAGAAACAAGCCAGGCAGTGGTAGCACACCCTTTAATCCTAGTAGTAGGAAGGTTGAGACTGGAAGTGATATGGCTGGGCAGAGAAAGAAATATAAGGCAGGAGTTTGGCCGTTCACTTCAATCCCTTTCAGCTCAGGACTCAGAGCATTCAGTCTGAGAATTCATGGAGACAGCCTGAGAATTTAATAACGGCAAGAAGGGGCTGTTTGTTCCTCTGTCTCTCTGATCTTTCAGCTTTACCCTGATAGCTGGCTCCAGGTTTTTATTATAAGATCGGTTAGGATTCATGTAACAAACAGGTGTCTGTGAAATGGCTGCAGCAGACTCACACCTTTGATTTATGGTTTGGGATTATAAAGCATGAACATTCTTTTCTCTCTCCAGAAGGTTAGATATGGAGAAAGTAGAAAGAGATGTTTTAGCCTTATGAGAAGCACCTTTTAGTATATATTTAGAAGACAACAAAAGGAAATTTAGAATCTTGAGCTTGTGAGTGATAATAGTACTCAGCGCTCTACCAGCTTATCAGAGCTTCATTGATCAGTGTTAAAATTCTGAACTTTTGAAATCTTAATTCTTTACACAAATATCTCAAACCACTCTTACAATGAAATAATATGAAATGAAGTATACAGAACAAATCTGTCTAAGTTATATTTGTCTCTAGGTAGGGACCCTGGAACCCTGAGCTATGGAAAGGGAAAATCCTGAAAGACCTGTGGAGATTTGGAGATCCACTTCCCTTCTCTCTCCTTTCATTCCAAAGGGATCAACGTTTTCTCACGTGGGAAGCTTCCTTTATCAACATGCAAGGTTCTAATGGCACCATGCAAAGCTATCTCCAGGAAGAGGTCACAGCTTTGTCACTATATGCCAGTGTGTGTGTGTGTGTGTGTGTGTGTGTGTGTGTGTGTCAGGACGTGATCCAAAGTCACAGATCTCCCCAACTTCCCAGTAGGACCAGTGAGACACAGTTCACCCAGAACTATTTACCATGAAGCTTAACAAATGTGTAAATTGCTTCACAGAAAATATAAAAGAATACTTCTACCATTTCCTAATTTTGCTTCTTTAAACTGTTCTCCGAAAGTAAGGGCTGTTGGGAAAACTTGTTTTCCTGTTTTTGTTACTTTGTATCTAGGAAATTACAAGCAGTGATTTCTTTTCTTGCCCTTAGAAATCACCTGGGGGCTTTAAAAAATAAATCCGATGCCTAGTTTCCCACATTTATCCAATTAAGTAAAACTCTCTAGGCGTGGTGTCTGGGCATTAATGTTTTTTTGGAGCACCTCAGGTCAGCCTGTTGAGAACTGCGCCTTCTAAAGTCTTATACTAATATATTGAGAACAGACAGGGTAAGTAACAATTCGTGTGCCTTTTCGATATGTCCACATCCCTTACAGTCAGTGTGGCTGGGCTCACTCATAACATTTATCCAGCTCCCTAAACATTTATTTTCCTTCCACGATAGTGAGGAAATACCAACGTGCTTTTCCGTCTCTAGAAGTAAACCTCTAGCGGGCTTTTGGGGGGAAGGGAGGGGACCGGCCTCTAAGACACGGAAGAAGGCGGTGCCAGGTGAAGCAACCCGGGACCTAGGTCAGACCCCGCCTCTGGCTCTGCCCGGCTCCGGAGCCGGAACCGCTCCCGCAGTGCTTAGGCTGCGGAGAGCTACGGACTACATTTCCCACAATGCACCGGGGCGGGCTGGGACTGGCCAAGCGGCTGGAACCGGGCCTCTGCCACCAGAGGCCGGTGAAAGCTGTCTTCCTGCGCCGGTGGCCGGCTAAGGGTCGAACGAGAGAGATCGGTTCCTCTATTGTGGCCATGTCTGTATCTTCCAGGGGCGGTAGCCCCACGAAGTCGCACCCTCAAGTCAAGCACGGCTGGACATTCATATCCCCCCAGGGGTTTGGCAGAAGGCAGTGACTGGCACCCTCGGTAGGTCCTGTGTTCCCCCAAGAAACAGGTGAGTTCGACTGCCAACCCACGTGGCCTGGGGGCGGCGAGAGGCGGGCAAGCTGTCATCTTTAGAGGGAGGGGCTTGAAAACTGGGGGGTCCTGGCCATTTGCTGCATCGTTCAGAGTACTGCGTCTCTCTGGGGTCCTTCAACCGGCTGGCGCCAGCTGGGCAATGCGAAAGATGAGGCGAGAAACTCATTCTTTGGCTGGGAGGGCAATGTCCGTCCCATAGGCAGCAGTAGCTGAGTAAGACACCTACCCCAATTCGGACGTATTCGGCCCTTAGAGTTCTCTCAAAAAAGCGACTGAGGAATGGTGGAGTGAGCTAGGCAGCTCGTGGAAGGGTCTCAGTCTTGAGACTTCGTTCTCAAGGGTGTCCTGGCTCAGATAACTAGGCTGCCCTTACTCTAGGTGAGCCAACCCTTTCTGGGATCGAGTATGCTTGGGAAATGTGAACAGCCTTTGTCAGGAAGGGGCGTGGTCTCCAGAGGTGACCAGGATCAGGCTAGATTCAGTATAGATTAGGTATCCTGCTGCAGCACCCACAGCACAGCCTCAACTGGGCCCTTCTGTCATACATTCTGCACCGTTCTCCCAGATAGACCAAAGAAAGGGTCAGGGCCGAAGGAGAAGCACGGTCAGAACGGGAAGGAGGGTCAAGGTGGTTAGAGGCTAGAAAGAAGGGGCTTTTGCAAGACCCTCCTCTGTGGGAGCCATCTGAGAGAGGGAGAACACCAGTTTGTTTGGTATTATCACACACAGGCTCTGCTGGGTACTTCTAGGAAAAGTTGCATGCCCTGGGGCCATTCAGAGGAACTGCCTAAAATGTGTTCCTTTAGAGACTTCCGTGTGTGTGTGTGTGGGGGGGGGTGTTGAGATACCTTCCTGCGAAAGTTAAAGCTGGGGGGGGGCGGCTTTACCTGATCTGCTGCTCAACCTTCTGCTTGAGTGGGTGGGTGTGCAGAAAGCTGTGTGCTTCACAAGGCCTTCTGGCTGGAACCCCACACTGACCTTGGAGAGGATAAAGATGCTATATGATCTCACATAGCAGAGGGACTGTTGTGAAAAAAATCATCTGCTAGCTCTAGATAGCTGACCTTGCTCCCTTCCCCATGCAGGTACCATGCTGGGTACACTCAAACACTGGGCTCCTTTAATGCAAGCACAAAAGGCATACTGACAGAGTGGGTCCTTTAGACAGAGTGAAACTAGTGTATAACTTGTTTGGATCTTTAAGCTAGAGGTGCAAAACCACCAAGAGGGACATTATGCAGACCTAGGAGGTAAACTTGGGAGAGATATCCAGCAGCAGCAGAGAGCTAGCAACCTGTTTCTGCAACTGCAGAGCCTGACATCAGCCAGTTTGCCTGGTACTCTGAAGCTGAGGCACATGAATGGCTCTTTGACCTGACATGGGGTGGGAGTGGAGGTCCTTCAAGCCAGAGCTCACCTGGCTTCCTAAAATCGTTTATCAAGCCCTGGCTTACTAAGCAAATTCCCAAAGAATTGATTTGCAGAACAGAGAGCACCAGATCTGTGTAAATGCAGAGTGAATACTAAGAATGCTCACAGCATGCTAATAACAGCAGCTAAATATACAGCAGACCTACTCTGTATCACCAGATCACATGTGTCATCCCATTTATTCTCACCACCTTATAGATTAGTAGCAGCTGTTTGAAAGATATCTCCATCCCATACAATTTATTTATTTATTTATTTGATTGATTTTTTCCAGACAGGGTTTCTCTGTGTAGCCCTGGCTGTCCTGGAACTCACTCTGTAGACCAGGCTGGCCTCAAACTCCCAGAGATCTGCCTGCCTCTGCCTCCAGAGTGCTGGGATTAAAGTGATCCTCCACCACCATCTGGCTTCCATTCCATACCATTTTATAAGTGAGAAAACCGAGACCAGTGAAACCAGTCTCTCTAACTACAGAGCTGCTTTTCCTGACTACTTGCTTACTTCTGCAGACAAGGGTTTTCTTGCCTGATCCCAGGCACACTTGAACTGGGTGTTCTTCACAGACCTTTATTTTCTTTCTTTTCCAAAGACATTTATTCATTAAATGTTGGTTTGGTTTCTTTGGCTTATGTTTCATATGTATCAGGCCACTTTAAGGGTGACCTTCAATCTAGAAAAGAAATCAGGGTGAGCAGGTACATTGCAGGAAGGTATCTCTGATAAAGTATTCCAGGGAATGAGTCATGTACTAACCTAGGAAGGGCTGTAAATGAAGTTGGGTGAGAGTAAGGAACAAAGGTTAAGTGGTGTTCAGGATAAACTAAGCTGATGGAGGAAGCGGTAGGAAGAAAGGGGAGAAAATAAGCTGAGAGGAACACAGGAGCGAGGGAGCCTTAGTGCCATTAGGAGGAAGTTGATTTTCCTGCCAGGTGAGGGGAAAGTATTACAGAACTATGAGCAGAGGCATAACGTGACCTGACCTGGGTTTCAAGAGGCTCACCTTGATTGCAAAGACCCACGTGGTGGACACATTAGGACTGGTTAGGAGGTTGTGGCAATAATTTGCTGGAGAGATCATGGTGGCTTGGACCAGTCAGATAATCATGGAGTTGGTAAGAAATGGTAAACTATTGAGCCCAGTGTGGTGGCACACACCTTTAATCCCAGCACTCAGGAGGCAGAGGCAAGTGGATCTCTGGGTTCAAGGCCAGCCTGGTCTACAAAGTGAGTTCCAGGGCTACACAGAGAAACCTTGTCTCAAAAAACAAACAAACAAAGGAACAGAGAAAGAAATGTTCAGCTATTGGATATAGGCATTTACCACTTAACATTGATAAGTTATTCTGTGTCAGGAACCACTTACTATTTTATTGTCTTTCTCTCTTATTTGCTCATTTTTAGGATTTTCATTTTATTTGTTTTAATTATATGTACATGGGGGTGGACTGTGTGTGGAGAGCAGTACCCAAAGAGGCCAGAAGAAGAGGGGATTGGATCCACTGGCTGGCATTACAGGCAGCTGTGAACTGCCTAACCCGGTGCTGGGAATCAAGCCCAAGTCTTCTCTAAGAGAAGTATCTGCTCTGATCTAAACTGCTGAGCCATTGCTCCAGCCCCAGTTACTATATTGTTGAGACAGAGTTTCATAAGATCCCAGGTTGCCTTCAAACTCATTATATAATTGAAGAACTTGAACTTGTGATTCTCTTGCGTCCACCTCCCCAGAGCTGAAATTATAGGAATGTCAGTACACCTGTTTGTTTAGAGGCTTAGCTTTTATTTGTGTGTGTGTGTGTGTGTGTGTGTGTGTGTGTGTGTGTGTGTGTCTATAGGGGCATTGGAGCTGGAGTTACAGGTTGTTGTGAGCCAACCAACATGAGTCCTGTGAAATGAACTTCAGTCTTCTGTAAAAGCAGGAAAAAAATTCTTTTTGAACTCACAGAAATCCACCTGCCTCTGCCTCCCAAGTACTGGGATTAAAAGTGTGCCTTCACCACCTGACTTCAAAAAAAAAAATCTTTTTTTAACTACCAACACATTTCTCCAGCCCTACACATGGTTTTGTGTGTGTGTGTGTGTGTTCGTGTGTACATGTATATGTGTGCATGTGGAAGCTACAGGTCAACCTATAATATTTCTCGGGTATTGTTCCTTAGGTGTTATTCACATTGCTTATTTGTTTTTTAAACTTTTTTTTTTTTTAATTTGGAGTCGGGATTATCATAGGCATTCCAGGGATCAAACTTCAGTTGTTAAGTTTGGCTACAAGTTAGTGATCCATCTGGCTGGCCCAGCCTTGATTTTTTTGAGGCAAAGTCTCTCATTGGTCTGGACCTCATCTTGTAAGCCTAGTTTGGCTGCAGTGAGCCCCAGGAATCTATCTGTCTCCATTCTCCAGTCCTGGGATTATAAGGATACCAGCAGGCCCAGCATTTTTTACAAGGGTTCTTGGAATTTAACTCAGGTCCTTAAGTTTATCTGGCAAGCGCTTTAACTGGGTTCCCTCTCTGGTCCCATACATGGTTTTATATAGTGCAGGGCTTGAACCCAGAGCTTCATGCCAAGCACTCTATCAAATAAGCTACGTCCCTAAGCCCTAATTTTGGTTTTATTGAGACTCTAGCTAGGCTGGCTTTGGATTCACTATGTATCTGTAGATGGCCACAAACTATGACTGGTGGTAACCCTCTGAAGTGCTGGGATTACAGATACGCATCACCACAACAGCCTCTGCCCACATTGTATTTTATCTTATTTTTTAAAGATAGGTTTTCATGTATCCCAGCTGCTGCTTCTACCTCTCAAGTGCTAGGATTACAAGTGTATGTCACTGTGTAACTTTTTTAATATTTATTTTTATTTTGTGTGAATTGGTGTTTTGCCTGCATGTATAACTGTGTAAGGGTGTCAGATCTTGGAATTACAGACAGTTGTTAGCTGCCATGTGGATGCTGGGAATTGAACTCAGGTCCTCCGGAAGAACAGTCAGTGCTCTTAACCGCTGAGCCATCTCTCCAACCCACTGTGTAACGTTTTATGCAGAGCTGAAGATTGAACTAAGCAACAGCCCCCATCCCCTGCTGTTTGTCTTTGAGATAAGCTCCAATCTTTTCATAACTTTCCTACATTAGCCAACCAAGTTCTGGAATTATAGACCTGAGCCTTAATGCTCAGTTTTGTGTTAAAAGACAGAACCTCATGTAGACCAAGCTGACATCAAGCTCACTATGCCAGCAAGTATCAGCCATCCTCTTGTCTCTGCCCATGGCACTGGGATTACAGGTATCACCAAATGCAGCATCTTCTTGTTCTGGAGATGGAATTCATGTCTTCTTGTTTGCAAGGCCATCAGGGACAGAGCCACCCCAATGTCCCTGTTGGTTTGATTTTTTTAAGATTTATTATTATTATTTTAATTATGTATATGCATGTGGAAAAGTATGCTCTGTTGTAAAAAGTTTCCTGAGCTGGTTTGGGCCCGGAGGTTTGGAACCTGGTCCACGGCGGCTTTTGTCCCCCAAAGAAATGAATCAGACACTTATATACTTTATACTGTTTGGTCCATGTCTCAAGCACATTACTAGCTAGCTCTTACATCTTAAATCAACCCATTTCTATTCATCTTCCCGCCACATGGCCCAGCCCATGGCTCACCTGTTTCTTACATGTCTGTCTTCTTTAGGGGTGGGATGGAGACTGACTAACTGCACCCTTCTCCTACCTGCCTGCCTCTGATTCTCCACCCACTTCTACGGTGCTGTGCATAGGCCAAAACAGTCCTTTATATACAGCATACAGACAGCATTTCCACCACAATGCCCTTTGTATGCATGCCCTATGGAGGCCAGAAGAAGACATCTGTTTCCTGGAGTAGGAGTTATAGGCAGTTGTAGCTGTAACATGGAGATGGGAACCAAACTTGAGTCTTCTAGAAGAACAGTAAATATCTTTAATACTGAACTATCTCTCCAACCACTTTCCCTGTTAGTTTTTGGGGAGGGGTTGTTTGTTTGTTTAGTTTTTGGATTTTTTTCTTGTTTTTGAGACAGAGTGTCACTTAGGCAGGACTGGACTTGAACTTGCTTGTTTTGTAGCTTAGAACGACCTTCAACTCCAGAGCCTCTGGCCTTCAAGACTCAAATGCTAGGATTTTGGTTGTGTGCCACCACACCTGCCAAGGAATATCCATTAAAGAGAGCATAGATCAGGATCTTGGTTTGGGACATATAAACTTAAGATAACAAGCCAAACAATTAAATGTATATCTTGTAAATAAAAGAAAGGTAGATTGGGGCTAGAAATAAAAGCTGGGGCCATTAAAGTGTACAGGTTACGTAAAACCATGAGACCAAAATAAGATCACAAAGGCATTGAATGAAGACAGAAGAGAAGCAAGGACTGAACTCTGGTCTTCTCCAATAAGGGCTGTAAAAAAGACCCAGATGGGCAGTCATGAGGATAGTTATGAGTTTCCTGTCTCCCAGTGATAGGTTTCTCCACCAACACAGTAAGGCAGTTCGAACCGAAAGAGAACAGGTTTATTTGAGCAAAGCAGCTTCCGGGTGAGTTCTCCAGGCTGGAGAAGTCTCCTGTCGGAACCAAAGCAGGGAGGTTATATAGCCTGTAGGCGAGGGGTGATGATGTGTCCACCACAAGCTGGGTTTATGCCAAAGTATGGTCAAGCTGAACAATTTAGGCAGGGACTTGGGCAGCTGGCAGCTTCAGGGAGGAGCCACCATAGCCACCAAGAGTGCAGAACGAGGCTTTGTGGTCCCTTCCCTTTGTTGGATATTCTGTGAGAGGATGGGGTTTGGGGAGAGAGGGGAGGAAGGAGGTTTTTCCAGATCAAGCAGGAGTGGCCTGGAGGTTCCAATGAAACAGGGGTGGAACCAAGGAGAGTGGTGCACTAGGTGCTGAGGGTGGCCAGTGCCTTAGGGAGAATGGAGGCCAGGATTGTCTGCAGATACGTTAATCCTAGTACTCGAGAGGAGAGACTGTACTACATAGGGAACCTCAGAACAGCACAACAGCCTTAGCCACAAAGTGAGACATTGGATAAGGAATGGAAGCGGGGAGGGAAACAGAGGTGGGGGAGAAAATGAGAATATATCAGGGGTTTCTATTACTGTTCAGGGATGAAATCAGTTGATCTTGGGACTAATTGGTAGAATAGTGTCTGGATGTAACAGGTTCCAGAGAGAACAGGAGAAATAGATGCTGTGGCAGAAACCTTACGGCTTAGCAGTTGTCTGTGAACTCACCACATTTCCCAGCCCCTGCCCCCCAGCTCTGACACTAATCCTAGACAGCTTTGACTCTGAAGTATTTAAGAGCTTATACATAATCTTCTAGCTGTGTTTTCTCAGGCCACAGCATGTAAGAAGAAGTATTCTGATGTTAGTAGAATGGCCCATCACTTGGAAGAAAGGTACTCAGTTATTTTCAGACAGGGACTGGAGAGATCACTCAGCGGTAAAGAGCATTTTCTCATGAGGACTGGAGTTTCCAGGATACACAGGTCTCACAAATAGCTGGCAACCTCAGCTCCAAGAGAGACAGAAAGGAGGACTGCTTACAATTGCTGGCTTCCAGATTAGCAGAGAAAATGTTTGTTTGCTTGTTTGTTTTTGTCTTTTGAGACAGGATTTCTCTATATCCTGTTTTGTAGAACAGGCTGGTCTCAAACTCATAGAGATCTACCTGCCTCTGCCCCCCCCCAAGTACTAAGATTAAAGCCTTGTCCACTGAAGCTGTGAAAATGTGAAACACCTGATGTTCTCTTGTTCTCTCTGCCGCCCACACTAATACACTGGTGCATACAGCTACACACCACTCTGGGGGGGGGGGGTGGAGGAACGAGACAATGACACACACACACACACACACACACACACACACACACACACACACGTAGAGATGTACAAATAAATAAAATAAATCTTTTTACAAAGGAGAAAGAAGACTTTCTTCCAGACCCATAGTTAATTTTGGGTACCCAAAAAGGCACCTATCAGGCAGAGGTAGGTGGATACGTGTGAGTCTGAGACCAGCTCTACAAAGTGAGTTCCTGGACAGCCAGGACTACACAGAGAAACCCTGCCTCAAAAAAAAAAAAAAAAAAAAAAAAAAACCTGTTGGTCAGTTTAAGTGTTGTTTTGTTTTTGTTTTTCAGACAGGATCTTTCTGTGTAACTCTGGAAATTCTGGAACTCACTATGTCATAGAAACAAGTTGGCCACAGAGATTCTCCTGCCTCTACTGCCCAAATGCTGAAATAAAGGTGTAAAAGTGTATAGTACCACATCTGACCTCTATCTATCTATCTTTCTTTCTTTATTGATTGATCGATTTTAAGATAGTGTTTCTTTTTATAATTCTGGCAGGCCTGAAACTTGTCTCTGTAGATCAGGGTGGCCTCAAACTCACAGAAATCTACCTACCTGGTGCTAAGATCAAAGGCATGCACCTTTGTGCCCATCCATAGTAAACTCAGTTTTTAGTGGGGAATTCATAGTAGAATGTGGAGTGGAAGAAGTATTAGGGAGTGTTTCCATTCCTACATCAAGTTCTTCCCTCCTATAGTAACATCATGTAATCACTCAGCTTTGGTTCTTAGCTCCTATAGACTAACCTGTTATGAATTATATAATTAACCCACCTAACTTTACAGCATGATAACCTGTATTTGAACTTTTTTGACACAGGATTTCACTCATATTTTAGGTTAGCCTTGTATTTACTATGTAACCCAGGCTGGCCCATAACTTTGAACAATCCTACCTCAACTTCTCAAGTACTGAAACTGTTATTGTACAAATACTGGCTACCCTGACAGTGTTACTTCCTGTTGGACCTCTTGCTCTGTGTATTTTGTTTGTATTTGACATATAAAAATTGTACATCATCTCTTAAAAGGTATATAGGGACTGGTGAGATGAGTCAGTGGGTAAAGGCACTTGCTGCCAAACTTGAGTCTGATCCCTGGAATCCCATGTGAAAATCTAGGAGCCGTGGTGTACATCTGTATTGTCAGTACATCTGTGGTGGGATAGGAGAATCAGCAGGGAGCTGTGGGTCAGCTAAGCCTGGATACACTGCACAGTGACAGAAACAAGAGAGACCCTGCCTCAAACAAAGTGGGGGGAGAGAACTGACTCCTGAGAAGTTGTCATTTACCTCATGTGCTGTGGCACAGGTGCCCCTGCACACACACACACACACACACACACAGTTTGATTTATTATTTTATTTTATGTGTGAGAGTGTTTGCCCTGCATTTCTGTATGGGTTCCACATGTGTGTCTGGTGCCTGGCTGGAACTAGAGTTTCAGGCAGTAGTGAGCCACCATGTGGATGCTGGGAATGGAACCCAGGTCCCCTGCAAAAATGAGTGTTCTTAACTGCTGAGCCATCTCTGTAGCCTCTAAATAAATTTTTGTTTGTTTTTGTTTTTTGTTTTCCAGGATAGAGTTTCTCTTTGTAACTGCCCTGGAACTCAATCTGTTGACTAGGCTGGCCTCAAACTCACAGAGATCTACCTACTTCTGCCTCCTGAGTGCTGGGATTAAAGGTTCGGACCACCACATCTGTCTCTAAATACATCATTTTAAAGGTAAATTAAAATGCATGTTTTAAGCTGGTGTGGTGGCACAGGCTTTTAATTCCAGCACTCAGGAGGCAGAGAAAGGTGAATCTCTGTAAGTTCAAGGCCAGCATGGTCTACAGAGTGAGTTCCAGGACAGCCAAGGCTATACAGAGAAACCCTATTCTTGAAAACAAAAGCATGTTCTTAAACTAACAATAACAGCTAACACTGTCAGTGTATCTAGGAAGATTGAATGGTAGATAAAATGAATGACATGTCTTTATACTTTTCTGTGTCTCTCTGTTTTCTGCAATGAATATGTCTTTTTATAATCAGAAGAGGAATATGCTAGCTGGGTGTAAGTCAGAGATAAAGTGTATATCTACTATGTACAAGGCCATGAGTTCAATTTTCAGGAAACGGAGATGGATTCAGACAGGTTTCAGTTTTTGTTTTTTTGTTTGTTTTTGTTTTTTTAATTATTTATTTTTATTTTCTGTGCATTGGTGTTTTGCCTGCATGTATGTCTGGTGGGAGGGGGTCAGATCTCAGAGTTACAGACAGTTGTGAGCTGCCATGTGGGTGCTAGGAATTGAACTCACGTCCTCTGGGAGAGCAGCCAGTGCTCTTGACCACTAAACCATCTCTCCAGCCCAGGTTTTAGTGTTTAAAACAAAGTTTTATTATGTAACTGCAGCCAGCCTGATACTCTGGGCTTCTCCTGACTCCGACTGCT
The DNA here is from genome assembly GCA_004025045.1 of Sigmodon hispidus. Lineage (NCBI taxonomy): Eukaryota > Metazoa > Chordata > Mammalia > Rodentia > Cricetidae > Sigmodon > Sigmodon hispidus. The sequence continues at coordinate 381,953 of PVIH01000178.1, read as the reverse complement.
GAGTCCTGGGATTAGAGGTACCAGCCACTACATCCAGAAAAGAAAAAACAAAACAAAACCCTTAATATTTAATTTTATTATTATTATTATTATTATTATTATTATTATTATTATTGGCTTTTCAAGATATCCCTGGCTGTCCTGGAACTCACTTCATAGACCAGGCTGGCCTTGAACTCACTGAGATCACCTGCCTCTGCCCCCCAAGTGCTGGGATTAAAGAAGCTTGCCACCACCGCCCAGGTAATTTTTTTTATGAGAGAATACCCAGAAGTCTCTCCCCAGTATTTGACTGGTAAGAAACAGTTACACTGGTGTCTACCAACAACAACTACTCCAAGACCCCTCCATGATGCATTTTTTTCTTTTTCTTTTCTTTTTTTTTTTTTTTACCTCATAGGACGCCCCAAAAGATGGCTGCTGACATACAGAGGAAGAGAAGCAGCGAATGCCCTGATGGCACATTGGCTCCTTCCGATGGCCAAAGTGTGGAGAGAGCTGAGAGCCCCACGCCAGGGCTGACCCAGGGAACAGAGCCAGGTATGGGTAGAGCCTGCGGTCCGTGGATCTAGGCTCCAGAGGGTGCAGGGCTCAGCACCACTCTCTGCTTTCCACTTCTGTACATTTGCTCATTCATTGGGTACTCGCTGCTGCTGAGGATACTGCAGAGAGCAGGATTCTTTACATCTTACCTTTTTCTTCCACGTGGAGGGACTTTATTGTTAGAAAGAGCGGGAGAAGAGATAGATGAATAAACAGAAAGAGAGAGGGGAGGGGAGGGGAGGGGAGGGACTGAGGAGCGCCCCCTGGCGGAGTAGGAGAAGGGTCGTAGGTCACATCTTACCTTTCTTGCTGGTTCATATTGTAGCAGCCTAGACAGCTGGGAGGACCCGTCTCTTATAAGAACAACAAGGAAAGCTCTAGAACACCTCCTTCTGTTCCTCAACGCTCTTACTTAAAAGTCTGTATTTAAAATATCTTTTTTGAGACAGGGTTTCTTTGTGTAACATTCCTAGCTGTCATAGAGCTGCTATGTAGACCAGGCTGGCCTCAAACTCACAGAGATTCACCTGCCTCTGCCTCCAAGTGCTAGGATTAAAGGACATGTGTACCACCCCTGCCTGACTAAATATCTTTTAATAAAAATTCAAAATGTGTTTCAGAAGGAAAAGAAGAGCTGGACATGGTGGTGTACACCTGTAATCCCAGCACCTGTGGACTGAGGCAGATCATGGCCAGCCTGGGCTACACAGAGGCTAGCTCGAGCTATGTAGTAAGACCGTATCTCCAAAACAAGAAAACAAAGTAGGAGTTGGAGCCTCAGCTCATTAGTCTAGCACTTGCCTAGTATGCCTCAGTCCTTAGATTCCAGCCCCCAGAAAAATACATAAGAGAAGCCCAACATGGCCCCTGTCCTGGAGAAGCCACAGGCTAGTGGTTGGAGGCTATGATAATCCTCCTCATGGATACAGAGGGTAAATAACTAAATTTGTACTCTTGGGGGATACCATTGTAGTGACCAATAACTGGCTAGTGTTCCAAAGGAAATCAAAAAGAGAATATGATATTAGTGTCTAGGTCTGGAGGTCACTTGTATAAGTAACTACATCTTACCAGAGAGCGGAAGTGTGACAAGTATTCAGCCACATGGGAAATGAAGAATGCCTTCCAGGTACACAGCAGATGCAGAGCTCCTGGTGTGTGTGCGTGTGTGTGCGTGTGTGCGTGTGTGTATGTGTGTGTGTGTGCGCGCAGCAGATGCAGAGCTCCTGGGGTGTGTGTGTGTGTTTTGAGGAGGTCCAAAGTGCAGATGGACCAGTGTGTTGGACATAGGCAAGTGAGCTGTTCAATGTTAGCCAATGTTTCTGCCTTGAGACCAAGGACCTTTAGGTTATAGACGAACACAATCCAAGGAAGAGCGGGGTAGGGAGGACAGTAGCTTGGCCTCATCGAGACAGGCAGTGACCCTCTGGGCATCTCCTTGGCAAGTGGTGGGTGTCTGCCAGCAGCTGTCTCTCTAAGCACCTGTGCTTTTGCTCCTCAGGTGCGGGGCAGGAGGGTGCCATGTTTGTCCATGCACGTTCCTACGAAGACCTAACAGACTCAGAAGACAGGGAAGCATCTGGGGACAGCCCCAAAGAGTATGCTGGGAGTCCCCCACCACTACCTACAGACATGCGCCAGATCAGCCAGGACTTCAGCGAGCTAAGCACCCAGCTGACAGGTGTGGCCCGGGACCTCCAGGAGGAAATGCTGCCGGGAAGCTCCGAAGACTGGCTGGAGCCCCAGGGGGCAGCTGGCCGACCAGCCACAGAGCCTTCTCAGGAGGACACAACAGAGGTGGATGAGGAGGAAGCTACGGACGCATGGCGCCGCCACCAGAAGCATGTGTTTGTACTGAGTGAGGCAGGGAAGCCTGTGTATTCCCGCTATGGGTGTGAGGAAGCACTGTCCAGCACTATGGGTGTCATGGTCGCCCTGGTGTCCTTCCTGGAGGCAGACAAGAATGCCATTCGCTCCATCCATGCAGGTGAGCGCGAAGAGGGTTGTGGGGAAGGCTCCAGTGGCAGGCTGATTTATACCCGCTTTTGGACACACACGCACGCGCACGCACACACACACGCACACACACACCTAGAGAGCTGGGTTGTGCTGTCTGAGAGTGGAAGCCCTTCCACCTCTGAGCCTCATGCTCTTACTGAATGAACACAGAATAACAATGGCAGTCTCCTGAGGTGGTGGGGCTGTGGGGAGAGCTAAAGGCAGATCTGACAAGAGTGTTGGCGTCAGAAAGGATAAAAGCCCCTTGGGGCATTGACAAAAAATCCGAATAAATTAAAAAAATCCCAGAGCCAATTGAGTTAACACTTAGTGCGTGTTCTCCTGAACTGGGCCTGGTGATAGAAATTCCAGCACTTGGGAGTGGAGAGAGAAGGATCAGCTTCTGCTGCCTTGGCCAGTCCCAAGCCAGCCTGGGCTACATGAGATGCCGTCTCAAAAAGCAAACAAACAAAGTATGTGTTTTCCTCAAAAGCTTCTTTGTGTCCAAGAGAGTCAGTTTGTGAAGCAGATGGTAGAGAAGGGAGGTGACTGGCTCCCCACAACCAATAAGCCCCCACTGAATTCAGAGCTTCCTGCAAGGAAACCCTGGAAAGTGAAGCCCACTGGGAAAGCCTGTCCGGGAGGGCTTCTGGGAGGAGGGCTGAAGCTGACCCACTGCCCACACCCTCAGATGGCTACAAGGTAGTATTCGTGCGCCGGAGCCCTCTGGTGCTGGTGGCGGTGGCCCGCACGCGGCAGTCGGCCCAGGAGCTGGCCCAGGAGCTACTGTACATCTACTACCAGATCCTGAGCCTTCTTACTGGCGCGCAGTTGAGCCACATCTTCCAGCAGAAGCAGAACTATGACCTGCGGCGCCTGCTCTCAGGCTCGGAGCGAATCACCGATAACCTGCTGCAGCTAATGGCTCGAGACCCCAGTTTCCTGATGGGTGCAGCGCGGTGCCTGCCCCTGGCAGCAGCAGTGCGGGACACGGTGAGTGCCAGCCTGCAGCAGGCACGTGCTCGCAGCCTGGTCTTTTCCATTCTGCTGGCCCGCAACCAGCTGGTGGCGCTGGTGCGCCGCAAGGACCAATTCCTGCATCCCATCGACCTGCACCTGCTTTTCAACCTCATTAGTTCCTCCTCATCCTTTCGCGAGGGCGAGGCATGGACCCCCGTGTGCCTGCCAAAGTTCAATGCAGCCGGCTTCTTCCACGCGCACATCTCTTACCTAGAACCTGACACCGACCTCTGCCTGCTGCTGGTCTCCACCGACCGTGAGGACTTCTTTGCAGTCTCTGACTGCCGCCGCCGCTTCCAGGAACGCCTTCGAAAACGGGGAGCCCACTTGGCCCTGCGGGAGGCGCTGCGCACACCTTACTACAGTGTTGCCCAAGTGGGCATCCCAGACCTTCGCCACTTCCTCTATAAGTCAAAGAGCTCAGGACTCTTCACCAGGTGAGAGGAGGCACTGCTTCAGGGAGACAAGGATGCAGAAATGGGGGAGGCTGGTTGGTCCTGAGACCTAAGTGCAGCCCCGAAACTGACCGCTCCTTTGAGAGTGTACTAGTATGCTGGGGCTGTTTTCCTCTGGCATCGTTCTGTGAGCCTCTCTACTTCAACACCCGTAAGGCCTGGAACAACTTGGGGAAGAAGCTGGAAAAGAGGTTTTCCCGGTCCTTTGCTGTGGAGCAGCTCTGCCTTTGGGGACATTTTGGTCCAGGCCGGGAGGCAGAGCCAACCCCCCTTCCAATAAAGGAGCTGAGCAGATATCCCCCACACCACCCTTTAGCTCAGAAGGTTTCCCAGGAAGCCTCCTTTTCTCTAGACCTGCTACTCCATTAGATACCTAGCCTCAGAAATAGCCTCTTCAAAGAGGGGTCACCAAAGAATCACTCTGAACCTGGCAGGGTCGGGTGGGGGTAAGGGGCAGGGTTAAGTCTGTCCTGGGGCCAGAAGATAATATTCTGTTATATGGGACCAGCTGGGGAGAAGAGGCAGTAAATTCTCCCTGTCCAGAAATAAGTATTTTTAGCTCTCCTGAGAAGGCGGTGAAAGGCATTCCTCTGTGAACCCACCTCTCCACCCACAGTCCTGAGATTGAGGCCCCATACAGCAGTGAAGAGGAGCAGGAGCGGCTGCTGGGCCTCTACCAGTATCTGCACAGCCGGGCTCACAACGCCTCTCGCCCACTCAAGACCATCTACTACACAGGCCCCAATGAGAACCTCCTAGCCTGGGTAAGGTGGCCCTAGATGAAGTGCTCTCCTATGGATACTGGGTAGATGCGCAGGAGGCAGGCCTGCTCTAGGTGATGACCCTTTGCCCCTCCTCCAGGTGACAGGTGCCTTTGAGCTCTACATGTGTTACAGCCCGCTGGGAACCAAGGCATCGGCCGTCAGTGCCATCCACAAGCTGATGCGCTGGATCCGGAAAGAGGAAGATCGGCTCTTCATCCTCACACCCCTCACCTATTGATGGAATGGGAAGGCACACTGGGCATGGGAAGCCGTGGGAGCCTCCCGGTGAGGCCGGCTTCTCTTGCCCAGCCAGCAGGCAGGGACTGTGGGTTGGTGTGTGTAGTAAAGTGCTTTGGTAAAGATACTTGTTGCACTTTGTCATTGGCTTTTTTTCTTTTTGGCTGGTTGGTTTTTGAGGCTCTACACAGATGTCTCACTGTGTGGACCAAATTGTCCTCAGACTCAGCGATGCTCACCTCTGCCTCCAGAGTTCTAGGAATAAAAATGTGTGCAGCCACACCCAGCTGTTGCTGGCTTCTTTACCCTTCGCTCTCACATACAGACACAGAACCCTTCTTCCTGACCCTACCCCGCCCTTACATCTGGAGCACATATATCCTCATCTGAGCCTCTCTCCTCCCACCCTTTGCCAACATTGGGCCACTCATGTGTGCAATCAGATTCCAGTCTGGGGCTGTTCTGGTTCCATGAAAGCTTGCCACATGTAAAGGGCTCACAAGCACCCTACAGCCTTTCTCTTGTCTGCCCCCCCTTTACCCATACCCAGTCTTCTCTAGTGCCAGCCTGTCCTTGGTGGACAGCTTAGTCACCAGCACTCTGGTTAATGGGCTGCACACACTGAACTAAAGAAGACAAGTGCCGATGACCTGAGCCAACCTTTGAGTAGGAGCCTTTGGTAAGGCAACCATAATCAGATTCAGAGTCCAGGCTCCTATAGCCACAGGCCTCTGGGAATAATGCTTAGGTCTTCCCATAAAGGACTGTATGTATCTCAGCCAGCCAGTTCATCTTAACAGCCCCTAAGAATGAGCCAGAGGAAGCCCACCAAGTGGAGATCAAGTAGATCTGCCTTAAGGTCACTTGATATCTCATCTGTCCTCACTTACCCTCTTTCTCAGCCTGCCCTACCCTGAACTGTGGATGGTCTCAGGAGGCTCAGCAGAAAAGAACCAGTTCCATTCACTCTACCATAAGACGCTGGGACAACCCAGGGCACAGTATAGACATCCAACCCTATGTAAGCAGGGAAGGAGGTGTGGGGGGAAGCTTTCCTCAGAGAAGCAAAAGGCCTGACTGAATTGCCTGATGAATGTGGTCTTGGGCTGGAGAGATGGCTCAGTGGTTAAGAGCACTGACTGTTCTTCCAGAGGACCTGAGTTCGATTTTCAGCATCCACATGGCAGCTCACAACTGTCTGTAATTCCAAGATCTGACACCTTTACAGTTATACATGCAAGCAAAACACCAATTCACATAAAAATAATTTCTTTAAAAAAAAAAAGAACCACCTTTATGCAGTCTCTGAAAATAGGGCCACAATTATCTTTGCCACTAAAACTTTACCAGAGGACATGTATGAATTAACACTGGCCACAGTTCATGATGCACCATGACAGTTGTACTTCATTGGCTGCATAATCTCTGTTACTGATTTCAACCTAGACTGTGTTAGAATTAACATGGATGGCAATAGGCCACCTTCCCAGAATCCTAAGACCCTCAGAAGCAGTCCTTGCAATATACCCTAGGTCTCTTTCCTGCCTATTTTGTGCTGTTTTTTCAACTTGCTCCTGACCAGAGATGTCAGATAAACCCTTTGGAGCAGGGTGATGTGAAGACAGACATCCCTGGGTTGTTCTGATTAGCAGTTAGCACCCAAGTGCTTCTGGCAGCTACTCGAACACCTGTACATATTCAGCTCCTCTGTAGATAGTTCAGCATCAGTTCTGATCAGCGATGGGGAAAGGGGGTCATAGATAAGCATAGGTACCTAGAACAGTAGGAACTTAGGAGTGTGGGGTTTGCCTATTTGGAGGTTAAGAATTAGATGACAGGCAAATAAAGGAAGCATTTCTGATAGAGGCACCAACATCTGCAAAGAGAAGAACCTGATAGAACTGTTTGCAGTGAAACTGGGAGAATCCACAAGTCCAGGGTTTTCAACCTCTGGATAAAACTGCTACAATGGGGGGCTGGAGAAATGGCTCAGTGGTTAAGAGCACCGTCTGCTCTTCCAGAGGACCCGGGTTCGATTCCCAGCACCTGTAGTTCCAGTTCCAGGCAAACACCAAGGCAAATAAATAAATAAATAGATAGATAGATAGATAGATAATAAATAAATAAAGTTTAAAAAAAAAAACTGCTACAATGGGACAGACAAGATGCTTAGAGATGCTCTGATGCGGTTACTATAGTTAGAAAGAAAACCTTGATTTCACTAAAGTGATTTCTGGGTCGGAGAAGGGGACTAGTCCCAATCCTCTGAAGCAGTGGTTAGAGAGGCCTAAGCTCATGGAGGATAAAGGGGCTAGAGCATTCCTCTGAGGTAAGAAGATCTCAGAGCAGTTAAATAAGTCCTAAGCCAGCAATAGGCTGAACCCAGTGAGTTACCTTAGGAGTGCTAATATAACACTACATACCATACCTAGCTTGAAACTCCTGCAGAACCCACAGATGGAAAGTAACAAAGGTGTTCTCCAGTGGACCTCACAGTTGAAAAATTACCTCTAAGGGCCGCATTGTCCTGGGGGTGGGGGCAGCCACCATCGTGGCCACATGGTGGCAGCAGAGAACCTCCAAATGGATTGAACAAGACCATCTAAACAAGCCTGTGAAGTCTCCCCCCAGTACCCAGAAATGTCTCACAATCTCTAGAGGCAGGACCACATCCACAAGAGCCCTGTCTGGATACTGTGTAGAGAGTATTTCAGTTTTTCTCTGCATGACTATCTTTAGACATGTTGACAGGAACTCTGGTAGGGTGCCATGGTTTGTGTTGTGTATTTATTCATTTCTGGACCAGTTCCACTTAGGAAAAGGAGCACCTTTTATGTTGCCTTGGGCATAGTATTTTCTATCCACTGGGTGTGGCTGCTCCATATGCCATTTCCTGTCAGTTACCAGATACTCAAGAACTTCATCCTGGAAGGAGGGAGGGGAAGTTCTACCCTGGGGAGTGAAGGAGAAAATGAAGTGTGTTGGGGTGTGTATGGCCCAGGCTCTCGGTGACTCATGACAGACATCTAACACAGGCTGGGTATGAAGGGCCTCCTAAGAACACAGAGGACACTGAAGATACCCAGGCAGTCCCTCTCTCCCCAGCTCCCCTACCCTCTGCTACCCCAGGGCTCACGGCAGTGAAGAGCCCTCTGGAGCCCAGACTCACTGAGCTAAGGGAGCTGTCAGGCTAAGAATTTCTCCTCCTGCTCCATCACCTCCAGGTACTGAGAAAGACCAAAGTTCAGCTGCCAAGGTCCAGGCGAGGGACATGGCACAGCAGAATGGGCTTCACTCACCCACCCATCCAGGAAAAAGGACTCCGAGTACCAACCAACCACAACCACATTCTTGTTCCAGAAACCGAGTCCACAAAACAAGGCTCAGTGCAGACCAGAGGCGTCCTGGAAGTCAGAGACCATACTCCTCCCCATCAGGGTATTGGGGAGAGCCAATTACCACCTTCACCCATACCCTCCTATACCTCCACACCCAGGCCACAGTGATAGGAAGAGAGCTGGAGGGTTAGATCATCACAGAAGTTACCCCTAGCTACTATCTACCTGGCCATTAAGGCTCGTGCAGACAGGACAGGGCACAACATACCTTCCTCTGACACTATTCCAAATAGGCATGTGGAATTATGATACCTGCCCACATAAGGTTTGTCCCATGGCATTCCTTTCTGAACCCCACACATCACTCTGTCCTTCTGTGTCTTCCTGGTTTCTGTTTCCCACATGGTAAAAACTGGTGTCTAAAAGTGTTCCTGTGAATGAGGGCCATAGGGAGCAAAGAACCATATTTCCTGCACCGTTCTCACCTCAACCAGGTGGGTTGTGGGGAGCAGAATGGTTCAGAACACTGCTTCCCAGGCCACTCCACTCACACCCACCCACAGACCACTGAGAACTACACATCCAAGAGGAGATAGAGGAGACAGCCTTCTTAGGGCTGGGGAAAGCAGCGCCTTCAACAAGGCTCCGCCCGTAGCCCCGCCCCCAGCCCGGCCGCACCCACGGGGCCCAGCGCCTTTCGACTTTGATCCAAGTAGCCGTGGCAGCGGCAGCTAGAAGAAGCAGCTGGGGCCGCAGGTGAGGTGGTCATGCCATTGCCCTGCCCGTGGGTCCACAGCCAGGTGCTCAGACCACAGGGCAGGGAGAAAGGTTGGGTGTGCCAAGAACCAGCTGCCCGGGAGCTTTCACTCTCGCTACTTAATTCTGGTCGCAGCTCAGACCTGAGTCTGGTCCCGTCTAATCCTAGACCTTCTGAGGTTCCCAAGGGGTTCCAGCTCAGTCTCAATGGGGCTGCTTCTGCCTCCGCTACAGCCCTCTCTACTGCTAATGCTTCTTCTGTGGCTGCCGGCGGTGTCCACCAACCTGGCGTGGCAGTGCCCACGAATACCCTTCTCAGCCTCCCGAGACTTTAATGTAAAGTACGTGGTCCCCAGCTTCCCTGCGGGTGGCCCGGTACAGACCATGGCAGCCTATGAGGACAGTGAATATGGGAGTGCCGTGTTTGTGGCCACACGCAATCGGCTGCACGTGCTTGGGCCTGACCTGCAATATATAGAGAGCCTGACTACCGGCCCTGCCGGGGATCCTGACTGCCAGACTTGTGCGAGCTGTGGTCCAGGACCGCATGGACCACCAAATGACACAGACACGCTGGTGCTGGTGATAGCGCCGGGTTTGCCAGCCTTGGTCAGCTGTGGTTCAACCCTACAGGGCCGCTGCTTCCTTCATGAACTGGAGCCTCGGGAGAAAGCCCTGCATTTAGCAGCACCAGCCTGTCTCTTCTCAGCAAACAATAACCGACCCGAGGCCTGCCCGGACTGTGTGGCTAGCCCCCTGGGCACTCGTGTGACTGTAGTTGAGCAGGGCCATGCCTCCTACTTCTATGTGGCATCTTCGCTAGACCCGGAGTTGGCCGCTAGCTTTAGCCCACGCTCAGTGTCCATCCGTCGCCTTAAGGCCGATGCTTCTGGATTCCAACCAGGTTTTCCTTCGCTGTCGGTGCTGCCCAGATACCTGGCCTCCTACCATATTGAGTATGTGCACAGCTTCCACTCAGGGAACTTCGTCTACTTTCTGACTGTGCAGCCTACCAGTGTCACGAGCCCTCCAGGTGCCCTGCAGACTCGTCTGGTCAGACTCAATGCTGTAGAGCCAGAGATGGGCGACTACAGGGAGCTGGTCTTGGACTGTCACTTTGCACCTAAACGCCGCCGTCGGGGCGTTCCAGAGAGCACACAGGCCTACCCAGTGCTTCAGGCAGCCCACTCTGCTCCAGTAGATGCCAAACTGGCTATGGAGCTGAGCATCTCAGAGGGCCAGGAAGTGCTATTTGGGGCCTTTGTGGCTGTCAAGGATGGTAGCTCTGACATGGCTCCCAGTTCTGTTGTCTGTGCATTCCCCATTTACCAGCTGGACTCCCAGATTGAAGAGGGTATAGAACGCTGTTGTGACTCTTCGGCTTCTCCTCGTCCCTGGAGAGGCCTCGACTTCTTTCAAACGCCCAGTCTTTGTCCTAACCCGGTGAGCAGAAAGAACGGGCCCCTGACCTGTGAGTACTCCATGGGGCTGGATACAGGCTACTTCCTTGCTATCACTGGAAGGGCCTGGGTGGGAGAAGGCAGGTAGAATGAAGCATTCTCTTCTCTGCAGTTCCTAAATTCTGAGGTAATGGGGAAAGCAGACAAAGAAGGCCATATTGGAAGCTCATCCCAGCATGAGGCTCACGCCTCTGCCTGGCTTTGCTCGGTCACCCTTCCTGCCCTCTGAGTTTTGAAGGTACTTTCCCTGGTTATGTGAAGAGGGGCTTACATCATAATCGCCTCCACCAGCACAAATTCCAAATTCCAGATTAAAAATGATAGGCATCCCCTCCAACCTGCTCACCACCCACACCCTCAGGGACTCAGAGAAAAATATATACAAAGGCCAAACCTGCATGGACAGCTGCTCAAAGACTCACAGCGCCTGGCCAAGATAGTCTAACTTTCTTATGAAGGCACTGTGTTGCTCTCCTAAGACTTGGCCGGGCAGGGTTGCCAGAAATCCCCCACCCCAACAGCTTCCCAGGCGCCTTGAAAGTCTGGGGACTTTTAGGGAGTCTGCATGTTTTGAGATTTACTAACCCATTCTCTACAAAGTCATTGCATGAAAATCTGGGACATAGTGGAAAGGCAATTTTAGCTCGGCTCTAGAAGGTTCCTGGAAACCTCACCCCAGTCTTGTGCAAGCAACTATAAGCACTTGGGGATGACTAAAGGCTTAGGAAGGGTTGGCTGGAATTGGTCCACTCTGTCGCTGTAGCCAAGGCCCTGCCCTAGGCAGGAGGTTTCACAGCCCTATATCGAGTCAGGGAGGAAGAACAGAGAAAATAAACAGGAAGCAGGATGTCTTTAAAACGCTACTTTGAAGGTCCATACGGTGGCTCACTGGGTAAAGGTGCTGGCTGCCAAGTGTTATGACCTGTGTTTAATCCCCAGGACCCACGTGGTGGAAGGTGAGAACCCCCCTCCCTCACCATGCGGAAAAATGCTACCTTGAGTGGCTAGGGGCTTAACTTAGTGGTAGGGCCTACAAGGTGTGAAGTCTGAGACTGAAGGCCAAACATTTTTTTAAAAAATGCTTTCTTGAGGACAAAATGAAAGCCTTTCAAATAGTCTCAGCAAAGACTGTTGAGAGATTATATGGCAAGAGGTTGAATGGAGCATCGGATGAATGGCCTATCAACAGGCCCACAGCTGCACCCTGGGAGTCTCTGGCTACCTGGTACTCTTGGTTTAGCTATGATAATTTCTTGTTTGTCTCCCCCTACCCCACCCCTTTTGGACATGCTGGGAATTGGGTGTTGAACCTGGGGCCTCACACCTATGAGTCAAATGATCCACCACTGAGCTGTGTCTCCAGCACCCTCCTCTCTCTCCCTTTATACTTTTAATTTTGAAACACTATCTCAAGTCACCCAGGCTGGCCTTGAACTCACTTTAAACCCATTCAGTTCTTGATCTTGTAATCCTCCTGCTTCAGCCTCTGGAGTAGCTAGCGTTATAGGCCTGTGCCACCAGGCCTGGCAATGCAATGGCTATGACACTCTCTTGACTGACTGATTTCCAGCTTCTATTAATGTCCTGAACATATTGAATTTATACCTAGTGTTGGAGAAATTCAGTTTTCTTTTAGAACTTGAAGGACCAAATCCAGGGCCTCATGTGTGCTAAACCTCTACCATGGGTTACATCTTCAGGCTTTTTTTTTTTTTTTGAGACAGGATTTGTTACTTAGCCAAAGCTGGCCTTGAATATATTGGATACCTCGGGTTGGCCTTGAATTCAAGATTGTCCTGCCTTCACCTCCTAAATGCTGGTATTACAATCATGCACCACTAGGCCTGGTGCAAATGTCTTCCCTTTTTTTACCTCCAATACTAGAGACTGAACTCAGGGCCTTGGATGTCTTAGGCAAGTACTCTACTACTGAGCAACATCCCTAGTCTTGGAGTGAAGATCTTTAGCTTCTCTTCCCAGCCGAGTACATTTAGAGTGAGAAACCCTGGGAGTAAGAACGTTTTGTCCAAATTTATATGGGCAATCAGAACCTCTCTCAACTTAGCCAGAGGGGAGTGGGTCATGACCACATAGTGCCAGGCACCAGGAGACCTAATCTAGGGCCCTGCCTACAGGCTCTAGGTGCGGAGGTATGCCAGGTCTCTGAAGATATGGAAATCTATGTTTGCCCAATGACTTTAAGTATGTTCCCACTGTAGTAGCAGCCATTGTGTATTCATAATGGTTGATCTAGAGACTGGTGTCGGCCCACAGGGGGTCAGGTAGGGTGTGGGACAGCTAGGGAGACTAGGACACTGAAGACAAGTGTTTTCAGGGTTAGAGACCTTCGTCAATCCTAGGACCCAAACCTAAGTAAGACCCTAGGGTCTCAAGGCAAGCAAACAGGGCTGTATTCTTAACGATCTGGGGCCTTTCAGAGCCCCACCTGTCCCTGAGTCATGATGAGAACACCTGGCAGGCTTCTGCCAGGGCAAGGCCCTTTCCTTCCCAAGTGATGACAAAGCCTCAGGCCCCACCCAGAGAGGGTGTCCAGACTCAAACTCTGTTTGCCCTGGCCCTTCCCCTTCTCTGGACCTGCTTCTCACTGGAGTCCACGAATCTGTGTGAACTAAAGGAGGTTCTAACAGCTAGGGATCTCTCCAGGCCCTTTCTGTTCTTCCACCCTAATCTCAGTATCTTAAATACATACATTGGCTTCCTACTCTCTTAGGACCATTCATAACCCTGTCCTAAGAATTCACCCCTCCTGACTAAGATCAGGGGAGAAGCTGCTTGTGTCCCTCAACTTCTCTACCTTTCTCTTTGGGTTTTTTTTTTTTAAACACTTATTTATTTATTTGCCTTGGTGTTTGCCTGGAACTGGAACTACAGACAGTTGTTAGCTGCCATGTGGGTGCTGGGACTTGAACCTGGGTCCTCTGGAAGAGCAGACGGTGCTCTTAACCGCTGAGCCATCTCTCCAGCCCCTCTCTTTGGTTTTTTCGAGGCAGGGTCTCTCTGTGTACAGTCCTGACCGTCATGGATCTCACTTTGAGAGTAGTGAGCATGACTCTGGCATTCTCACTACTTCTCAGGCTAATCTGGATCGTAGGGCCTTGGTTTTTGTTTTTGTGCCTAAGGGAGGTATAGGCAACTGAAGGGTCTATGGAGTCTTGAGGAAAGGAACCATGTAGCCAGTCTTGGGAAGCCACTTAATCTCAGAATTCTGTCTCCTATACAAGAAAGGAAACTGAAGCCCAGAAAGGCATATTTGCTAAGACTCACTCATAAAGACAGAGCAGAGCCAGCAGAGGGTGTGGGAGTACTCTGGTTAACAGCATGGGCTTCTGACTGGGCTCTAGAGGGGCTGTGAGGCCCAGGTAAATGAGTGGATGTGAGGATTCCATAATTCATCATCAGACTGGACACAGCAGGGTAAGGCAGGTAGTAGGTAAAAGAGACTTTCATATAGTGGGGGCTGCCTCTCAGACCTTGGATTAGGCACAAACCACACCTAAACACACCTGCTTTCACACAGAGACCCTTTATTAATCCTGGGAGAAAAGTTAAAGTGACTATTTTCTGATTCAGGCAGAAAACAGCAGCAAATGACCCTGTGGGTGTCATTTTTAAGAAGAGAAAGGGGGGGGCCTGTGTTAGATAGGGCTAGGAGGAAGCAAGCGGTGACAGAAAGAACAGGGACAGGGAGAAGGGAAGGGGGCCGGGGCGGGAGTGTTTCTTCCAGGGGGACAAAGGACTGCTGCCTCTGGATAGAGAGGAGACCCACCGGCATGGCACACAGGCAAATGGTGGATTATAAAAAGTAAAGTGGGGGCTGGAGAGATGGCTCAGCGGTTAAGAGCACTGGCTGCTCTTCCAGAGGACCTGAGTTCAATTCCCAGCACCCACATGGTGGCTCACAACCATCTATGATGAGGTCTGGTGCCCTCTTCTGTGTACTGTATGCATAATAAATAAAAATTAAAAAAAAAAAAAGTAAAAGGGGAACCCTGTGTTAGGACGAGGTGTTTAATTGATTGGTCATGTTAATTAGGTGAACCAAATGGGGTGCTGGACTTCAGTACTTTGATAGCTGGTGCTCAGCCTCAGGAGGAGGAAGTGACTAACAGGAGAATAGACCTCAGTGGCTAGCTTCAGGAGTGCAGTCTAATGGCTTTTAACGGCTGAGGGAACGGAAGAGAAAGGGAAAGTCTGCTGGAGCTGCGGGCACTCCCTACCATCAAGCTGGCCAGAGCCTCCAGTAGGGGATCTGCCTTCCTAGGCTGGGCTTCCTTCCTTCGCTGCCCTTCTTCCCTCCAAGGGCCTCCGAGCATGGTGCTAGGTAAGGGCAGACTCTGGGCCGCCGTTGTCAAACAAGGTCAGGGACAGAGGTGTGGAACTGCTGTAATCACTTCCAGCAAGTCAGTGCACAGTCCTGAACCCTCACTTTTTCTCTTGCCTCGATTTCCCCAGCCTGGTGTGGAGGCCTCCGGCCCCAGCTTCCAATGCCACTACTTCCCTTTGCTGGTCAGCGGTGGCTTCCTACGTGTGGACTTATTCAATGGTCTGCTAGGATCAGTGAGGGTCACTGCGCTGCATGTGACACGCCTTGGTAATGTCACAGTGGCCCACATGGGCACTGCAGATGGGCGTATCCTACAGGTAGGTCCTTTACCCACCATCATCTGTTTCTGCATTCCTGTCCGCCCCTCCCTGACCCTGTATTTTTCTCATAACTGAACTATGACAGGTGGAGATAGCCAGATCATTCAACTACTTGCTGTACGTGTCTAACTTCTCCCTGGGCCTCGGCGGGCAGCCTATTCAGCGGGATGTCAGTCGCCTCGGGAATGACCTACTCTTTGCCTCTGGGGACCAGGTGAGGGGTACAGGGTCAGAACTTGGGGTTCTCTGTCAAACTCAGAGAGGCACCTCACCGCTCTAATCTACAAAGGGACCACAGGGCTGATGGGGCCCAGTCCCCACCCATAACCACTTCAGTTGCCTATTTATCTCCTGAAGGTTTTCAAGGTACCTATCCAGGGCCCTGGTTGCCGTCATTTTCTCACCTGTTGGCGTTGCCTCAGAGCACAGCGTTTCATGGGATGTGGCTGGTGTGGGGACAGATGTGGCCGGCAGAAAGAGTGTCCTGGATCCTGGCAACAGGACCACTGTCCACCTGAGATCACTGAGGTACAGCTTCCCCCGTAACAGAGGAACAAGCAAGACACGGGGGTGGGGGGTGTCAAAAAGTCCTGATCACAATCTTCCTGGCTCTGAAATGCCCATAAGGAGGGTATTCCTGTCAGAGGGTGGCACATAGAAAGACTTAGGAGGCAGGAAAAAGTTTGAATGAGGACTAGCATGTGACCCAGAATGGCTGGAGTGGGCATGTCCTCCAGCTATGGCCGGAGGAAGCAGGTGGGGCTGAGAGAGTCCAACCCCACACAAAAACTCGGGCTGTTTTCTCCACTTCAGTTTTATCCTCACAGTGGACCTCTAAGGGGCAGTACAAGGCTCACCTTATGTGGCTCCAACTTCTACCTGCGTCCCGATGTGGTACCTGAGGGAACACATCAGATCACCGTGGGCCGAAGTCCCTGCCGACTGCTGCCTAAGAACTCTTCAAGCCGCAGGTATAGCATGGCCTCTGTCTCCCTGATGAGGGCAACCAAGCAGCCTCTCATTTGTGAGACCCTGTTCTGTAAATGGCAGGGACAAAGTATATTGGCTTCTTGTGTCTGCGATGTCTCTGCCCCTTTTCGAGCCTGCATCTACTCATCTGCTTAGTTATGGACTAGACAAGGTTAGTCCCTATCCCACACAATCCTGTTTGCAGTCAGAAAAAGGCATGGGTATAGGTGCCATTTTTAGGTTCAGATAAGCCCCGTGACTTGTGGCAGGCATGCAGCCAGGCCTACATGATTCCTGACTGACCTCATGGTGCCTTTCCTGGTGTCCCAGGCCAGAGTTCCACAAGGTGTTTGTAGAGGAACTTGAATGTGAGCTGGAGCCTGTAGTCACCCAGGCAGCAGGAACTACAAATGTCAGCCTTTCCATCACTAACATGCCAGCAGGCAAGCACTTCCGGGTGGAAGGCAGCTCTGTTCTGGAAGGCTTCTCCTTCATGGTGAGTCCACTCTGCTTGGTCTTTGCCCCTGGTCAGTGGCTGGTACAAGAGAGATAGACTTGGAATAAAAGGATCCATTTCCATATCCTCTTAGGAACCACTGCTGACATCAGTAAAACCTAACTTTGGCCCACGGGCTGGTGGTACCTATCTCACCCTTCAAGGCCAGAGCCTGTCTGTAGGCACCAGCCGAGCAGTGCTGGTCAATGGAACTCAGTGCCGGCTGGAACAGTAAGTGTTACCAGGTAAACTTACAGGAAGTTACAGGCACCTACCCTTGTGAGACTCCAACTTGTATCTGCATCCTGAGTTGGACTGACATCTGAGGGAACCTCCTGATTGCTGCCTAAGGTGACCTCAAGTCTCAGATACAACATAGTCCCATCTTCCCTGATGGGGACAACCACGTTGCCCCTTCCTTGTGAGACTCTTCTGTTCCCACCCAGGGAGCTGCACCAGGTGCGTACCTACATACTGCCAGTGTGGACAGAAGAGGGCTCAGTCACTTGGTCAATGTAGGGGTCCAACCCAGAGATAAAAGAGCCCACCACAGAAGCCACTGTCTCCAGCCAAGGGTACAGGAACTTGCTCTGTCCCTGCCTTCTTGGAGGGCTTACTGGGAGCATCCTGTCTCCAGACCCAAGGAGTGTAGGTGGGTGGGAAACAGGAAGTGAAGGGATTACTAAACCCTGGAAGAGGTAAGCCTCTCTTCATAAAAAGGTGCCCCTGAGCCCAAACCCTCCTTCCTGCAGGGTCAGTGAGGAACAGATTTTATGTGTCACACCTCCTGGGGCTGCCACAGCCAGGGTCCCCATTCATCTGCAGATCGGGGGTGCTGGGGTGCCTGGATCCTGGACCTTTCACTATAAGGAAGACCCCATTGTGTTGGACATCAGCCCCAAATGTGGCTACAGGTAAATGCCACCTCCTTAACTACTTTGAACTGAGAGAGACAGCTCCCTGAGTCCTGTAAACCTACCACCCTACCCTTCTCCACAGCGGCTCCCATGTCCTGATCCATGGTCGGCATCTGGCTTCAGTATGGCACTTAGTGCTGTCATTCCATGATGGACAGAGTACAGTGCAGAAAAGGGTGAGTAGAGCAGGTGGTGGCCAGGAGGGGGTCCCTTGATGTCCAGCTTCACCTCACTCTGGACTCAGGAGTCTAGAGCCGACGGGGTGGCTCATATGCCTAACTGCTTTCCTGTGGGTCGCAACAGTGTGCATGGCAGTTTCTGGAAGACCATCATCTGTGCCACCTGCCTGAATATGTGGTCCGAAAACCCCAGGGGTGGGCAGCAGGAAATCTGAGCGCCTGGGGGGATGGAGCAGCTGGCTTCACACTGCCCGGTTTTCGATTCCTGCCCCCACCCAGTCCACCCAGAGCTGGCCTGGCCCCACTGAAGCCTGAAGAGCATTCAGTTAAGTTTGAGGTACATATAAGGGATGGACAGGGTGGGGAGGTGGCAACTGAGAGAGTCCAGCCTCTGGCTGACCCTCATGATTGTCTCTGCAGTATATTGGGCTTGGCACTGTGGCAGACTGCGTGAGTGTGAACGTGACCGTGGGTGGTGAGATCTGCCAACACGAGCTCCGAGGGGATGTGGTGGTCTGTCCCCTGCCCGCC
Organism: Sigmodon hispidus; assembly: GCA_004025045.1. Lineage (NCBI taxonomy): Eukaryota > Metazoa > Chordata > Mammalia > Rodentia > Cricetidae > Sigmodon > Sigmodon hispidus. The sequence goes on along the minus strand of PVIH01000178.1, from coordinate 363,625 downwards.
TCCCTGCAACTTGGCAAGGGTGGTGTCCCATTGCAGGTAGGTAGCACAGCTGGCCCTCTTAGGAAACCATGAGCTGAGGGGCTGCAGTCTGGGCTTAAACTACATGTGCTTCCAGGTCTGTGTAGATGGTGGGTGTCACATCCTGGGCCAAGTGGTTCGGTCAGGCCCGGGCAGGGCCTCACAGAGTACACTCCTTATCGCTCTACTGGCCTTGATCCTGCTTGTGGCTGCACTGGCCATTGCCCTGGTCTTCAACTCCCGGAGACGGAAAAAGCAACTAGGTGAGCTTCCTATTAGTGTAGACTCAGCCTGTACCTCCAAACAGTAGCGTCTGCGGTCCCCAGCTCACCACCAGGGGCTGTCTTTCCACAGTCCTTGCTCCCAACCTGGACGACCTGTCATCCCTGGATCGGTCTCCTAGAGCCATGTCCCTGTCTACATTCTACTTTGGCTCTGACTACAGAAGTAGCCTTGGTGAGATAGTGGGAAGCACCGGAAGTCAGGAGATGCCCCTCCCCACAAGCTCTGTCTCTCTAACGGCACTCTCTGCCATCGATGATACAGCTTCCAGACCTCTGAGCTGTGAAGAATCTTCAGAGAATAGAGATGGGGCAGGTGCTCCACTGCTGCGGGCAGAGTCTATCCGTCTCAAGGATCTGGACAAAATGCTCCTGGCTGAGGTCAAGGATGTGCTGATTCCCCATGAACAAGTGGTCATCCATAGTGATCAAGTCATTGGCAAAGGTGTGGGGGATGGATGGGGAGGTGGGACAGGGGCACAGGAGGAGTCTTGAGGTGACAGCAGATTCTGCCTGGCCTACTCACTAACTTGTGGCCTCATGTGGTCATCTTTGGAGAATTTAATTTTCAGTGGCTTCAGGCAGGGAAAGCAGGCATTGAAAGCCTGTAAACAGCTCCACTATCGTGTGGCTGCTGCTTGTTTTTAATGCCACACTGGCCAGTTTGGGGCTCCAGGGTTGCTAGTTATAGAGGGCATGCCGTAAGTCTGGGTACTGAGGTCCCTCTTTATCATCTTGCTCTTTCTAGGCCACTTCGGTGTTGTCTACCATGGAGAATATACAGATGAGGCACAGAATCAAATCCACTGTGCCATTAAGTCACTGAGCCGTAAGTGAGGCATAGGCTGGCTGGGTAGAAGTGTGACCTCAGGCTGACAGGCCCTTTTCTCCTCCTGTGCTGCTGCTTTATGTGACCCTAGAGAGGAACATTTCCCCTATTGTCCCCGTCTGACCCCTCGCCTGACCTGTTACTCTACAGGCATCACAGAGGTACAAGAGGTGGAGGCTTTCCTGCGGGAGGGTCTGATCATGCGCGGCCTACATCACTCAAACATCCTGGCTCTCATTGGTATTGTGCTGCCACCGGAGGGGCTTCCCCTGGTGCTACTGCCCTATATGCGCCACGGAGACCTGCTTCGTTTCATTCGCTCCCCTCAGAGGGTCAGTGCTTTGCTATCCAGGGTGGGAGGTGTCAGCCAGCAGCTACCCCTGCCTCTGCTCACCAGTCTCCTTGTGCCTTCAGAACCCCACTGTAAAGGACCTCATCAGCTTTGGCCTGCAGGTAGCCTGTGGCATGGAGTACCTGGCGGAGCAGAAGTTTGTACACAGGGACCTGGCTGCTAGGAACTGTATGTGAGTGGCTCAAGTATCTGTGGTGAAGCAAAGGACAGGTTATGAGGTTATGCAGCAGCTAAAGGCTAATTTAGGAGAACCCTGTCCTGCCTTTGCTCAGCAGTGCTAGGCATTTTTCTGTCAACCTGGTAAAGGTTAGTGTGGTTCTTTTTTCTTTTTAATTTATTTAGCTTTATTTATGTGCACTGGTATGAAGGTGTTAGATCTCTGGAACAAGAATTACACACAGTTGTGAGCTGCTATGCAGGTGCTGGGAATTGAACCCAGGTCTTCTGGGAGAGCAGCCAGTGCTCCTAACCCCTGAGCCATCTTTTCAGCCCTGGTTAGTGTGGTTCTTAAGTCCTTTGAAGGGCTTGGAACAAGGGACTCAAGACCTGGTGGGAGTCCCTTTTTAGGCAAATGCTCTGCCATTGAGCTACAGCCCCAGCTGAACATCATCAGTTCTATGTGATTCCCTCTTCTCAGGCTGGACGAATCATTCACAGTCAAGGTGGCCGACTTTGGTCTGGCACGTGACATCGTAGACAAGGAATACTATAGTGTCCGACAGCAACGCCACGCTCGCCTGCCTGTCAAGTGGATGGCCCTGGAGAGCCTGCAGACCTACAGATTCACCACCAAGTCTGATGTGGTAAGGTACCCTCTCCTCCAGGTCCACTTGACCTCATGCCTTAGTTTGCCTTGCTTCTGCACAAGCCCAGAGACTCCCCAGGTTAGGCAAACCACATACCTCATTTGTCTTGGACAAATGTAAAATGGAATTGGGTATCTGCCAGGGCAAAAGAAGTCTGTGAATTCATTCATTCCTTATAAACTGTCCAGGGCTTGCAACTCTGAAGCTGTGGGAGACAGAGGGAAGAGACGTGTACAGTATTAGGAATAAGCTCTGGGCAGAGGTGAAGTCCTTCATTTCTAGTAAAGGACTCTGAGAGACAGAGGACCTGGAGGACCCACCTGCCCCCAAACTTAGGGTTATATGTGTGTCAATCTCCTCACCTTCCTCCAACAGTGGTCATTTGGCGTGTTGCTGTGGGAACTGTTAACACGGGGTGCCCCTCCATACCCCCATATCAACCCTTTCGATCTCACTTACTTCCTGGCTCAGGGCCGTCGCCTGCCTCAGCCTGAGTATTGTCCCGATTCACTGTGAGTATGTAAAGGGGGGCCGTGGTGGAGCAGGGCGGGGCTCCAGAGACAAGGAGGGGACAAGAGACCAAACGCTTCCATGGCTTTTTGTCTGACCAGAATAGGGAGCCTTGTTGGGACTCAGTTTACTTATCTGTATACCCCTGCAAGAAAGGACTCTGAGAGGCCCTCACAGTTGCCATGGTAACAGCATTCCAACTCAGAGTCTGGGTTGAGGCCAGTGGTTTGCTTTCCCAGATCTCTTTCCCGCCCCACTCCTGCATAGGGAGAGAGGGGCTGTTCTTCATCCCGATGCTCACTCACTCAGCCTCAAAGAACGGTTTAGTTAGCTCCCACACCAGCCCCCTCCATCTCTCCATCAGGACTTCTTCGCTACCTGTAGTTCAGAATTTTCATTCCCAAGGGATGGTGGCCGCTGTGTCATCAGTGCCCGTGGGGTAGGTTTGGCTCCCTAATCAGCAGGCAAACCTCGGCTGTGCTTAGGTCTGCACGCTTAGAACAGGCAGAACCAGGTCACAGGTAGAGCTGCAGATGCTCCAGTCACAGGCTGTGTTCCAGAAAGGGTGTGAGCACTTCTCAGAGCTCTGCCCATCTTGGCCTTGACCTTTCTGTTATCTGTTTTACTAATGCAAAAGGTTTGAAGAGAAATTAACTTCACTGACTGTCTATATCAAAGACAGACTCTCTGAACAGATTAAGGTGGAAATTTCTAAGTGGGGGGCCTCAGTGGTATGTTTGGGAAAGACAAAAGAAACAGGGTTTCTCAGAGGGTGGCTGTGATGAAGCATGGGAGGGATTGAACTCATTCCACAGCACTGTTGGAGCTGGGCTGATCCTTCAGTTTTCTGAAATTGAGACCAACAGGCCAGGTCTCTGTCTCAGGCATTAGTCAGGCACTGTCACAGGCTGTCCCTGGTGAGCAGATGTGAGATTGGACAATGTGTTTCCTTTCTGCCTAGAGAAGGCTTAAACTAAGAGCCATCAACAGGTAACATTCCATCCACTGAGAAAATAAAGGGGATCTAAGTGGTACACTGTGGAGTGCACTCAGTAGGCAGAGTGCTGGGCTCCACTTTGCTCATCTGTGAAGTGGGTATTATAACACTCCCCTCAGAGAGTCTGAAATGCAGACTATAAGACAAGATGCCAGCCCTAGGGCAAGGCATGCTCTAGACTCCAGAGGCTTTTCTTTCAGTCTCTGTAGCCCAGGCTAGCCTTGAATGCCAGCTAATTCTTCTGTTTTAACCTTCCAAATTCTGAGGTTAAAGGCCTGTTTCCCTGTGTCTGGCATGTGTTTGTTTTTGAGCAGTATATCTCTGGCTATTCTAGAATTCTCTATGTAGACCAGGCTGGCCTCAAACCCCTTATGTCACTAACGCTGAACTTGAGCTCCTGATCTTCCTCCCCCACCTCTCGGCACAGCTGGAATTACAGGTGTGTGCTATCATGCCCAGCTCTCTCTGCAGGGTTTAATCTTCATTTTATCCAATCTGGAAAAGATGTGATGATCCTATTTGCTTGTGAGCCTTCTAGCCATATGCTGAGGATTTTGCAAGTGTCTTTTTATCTTGTGCTAATGCTGTGGTCAGAAAAAGTCATGTAGGCACAGAAAAGTTAGAGAACACACCCAAGATCACACAGATAAGGCCCCAGGGCAGAATGGTGAACACACTTTACTGCTGAAGTGTCTGGACCTCTGCCAGGCATCTCAGTGATGAGAAGTCAGCACTGTCCTGATGGGGCTCTGGGCCTTGTCACATAGTCATCTCTGCTTTGTCCAAAGGGATTGAACTGCTCAGAACACCTGGGTACACACTAGGCCTAACAGCCTCTTTTTTAAAAATATTTTATGTAAATTGGTGTTTTGCCTGCATGTATAACTATGTAAGGGTGTCATGTCAGATCTTGGAATTACAGACAGTTAGCTGCCATGTGGATGCTGGGAATCGAACTCAGGTCCTCTGGAAGAACAGCCAGTTCTCCCAACTGCTGAGCCATCTCTCCAGCCCCTGACAGTCTCTTTCTACAGGTACCAGGTGATGCTGCAATGCTGGGATGTTGACCCAGCAGCGAGACCCACCTTCAGAGCCCTCGTGCTGGAAGTGGAGCAGGTAGTGAACTCTCTGCTTGGGGACCACTATGTGCAGCTGTCCCCAGCTTACGTGAACCTAGGTCCCAGCGCCTTGAATGATGTGAATGTGCTTCCAGAGCATCCACAATCCTCACCGCAGCATCACAAGAGCACATCAAGGCCCAGGCCTCTCTCAGAGCCAACCCTGCCCACTTGACCTAAGTCCTCAGTAGGCCACAGGGACTATATCTGCTAAGTGGCCTTGAGCAACCCTAACCTGCCTCTGGGCTTTAACCAGCTGAAGGGCATTGGACCTTCACCCTTTAGTTTTCTGGAGCTACTGGAGGTGGGAAACAGCACATTCAAGACCCTCACCTCAGCATGAGCCAGTGAAGACAATCCTTTTTGTAGCATGTATTTATGAAATGCTTGTTTTATACTCTGTCTGCTGGGCACAGGGGACTCAGCAATGATCACAAAGATACTACAGTGTAAACCACTAAAAAAAAAAATAAATGAATATTCAAGCACAAATTATTGTATATGCTGTGAAAAAAGGAGGCACATTGAAGGAATGGAGGATTGCTTTAGAGAGGTGAGAGGTGACTCCCAGGAGGCGATGTCTTCACCAAAGCTCTTTCAGGTGGGGATAGTCTAGTAGAAGCTGAGTTTGGTTAAGAGATTTGGGGTAGAGTAACTAGCATGCGCCAAGGCCCTGTGGCTCTAAAGGGGCTGGGTCTGCCAAAAGGCTCCAGAGCTAGGGAAGGTGAACAATTATAGGGCTTTGTGGATGAACCAAGGGCATAAAAGTGGAGTGTCCAAGAATGCACCAGCCAAGATGGCTTCTTCCAGGGCTCAAAGCAGCAGCTGCTCCCCTGCTCCTCCCCAGCAGTCCTCAGCTCCCTGGGCAGCACACACACGTGTGTATTTACTGTCATGGTATGCGGACTTGCCTGCCCCCATCCCTGCCAGCATCGCATGTGCAGCCTTTGAGGTGAGCGCTCTCGGAGAAGCATCTACACTTGCAAGGACCTCGAAGGACCAACTTCTCCAGTTATTTATACCCTCAAGGACACTACACCATAGCTGCTGGAGGCTGTGCTCCTCTGGAGGAGAAGTTAGTCCCACCTCCTGCCTCTCATCTATGCTGATTGCTGAAGAGGCCTCATTTTTGGGGTGTTAGAAGCTGGAGTGCTGGGGAGTCTGGGCTTCGGGTATAAATCTCAATACTAACTCTCCCTTAATTAAGTCCCCCATGGTCTCCTTCACTCCGGTTGGATGACTCCTAGGTCTCTAATAAGGAAGGCTCCCTTCCTGTGAGTACCTTAGAGATTCTTTGTCACAGTGGGATCCAGGATTTGGCACCAGAGCTCTTTCCTAAATGGGGTCACTCAGCTGTTTTCTATCCATGTTGCTATCAAAGGTTCTGTGGATCTCAGGGACCCTAAGGACATGTTTTCAAAGTGTAAAAATGGATTCTTCTACTGGGAAACAGGTGTAAAGGTCCTGGGAGTAGAAGACTGGGAAAGTGCCTGCCCGCTTCCGGCATCAACTCTGCTGCTTTCCGGCTGTGGCAGGCCCAGAGGAAGCCGTGGCCTTTTGGGCCTGGTCACTGACTGCTGGGCCAGATGTACTTGAACTCAGGACAGCTGTGTTGCTCTTGAGCTTGGAGAGAGGTAATGGAGTTTTCTGAGGCACCCCCATAGCTGTAGCCCCTGTACCAGTTGGGGAGGGGGTTGCACCTCCCCCCAACTTGCAGTCCTTTATCTCTTAACTTCAGCACAAAGGGACCACGAAGAGTTCTAAGCCATGAGTAGGATGCTGTGAAAAGGGCTTATTCCCCACGGGTGCATCTGTTCACTAAGGCTCAGAAAGGGAGGGTGACTCTGGACCAAAGGAAGACTTAGCATAGAAAAGGGTCCCAGAGAAGGGAGTGAGGGGCAGAGCTAAGGGGTATCAGGTTTCCTATGTGGCTAGAATGTGGGGTTTGGCATCTGTCACTTGGTGATACTTTAGGCACCAGTCCTGCTGATATACCCTATTAAGTCAGAAAACCCCTCATTTGAAGGGTAAAATAAATTCTTCGAGCAGTTACTCCACCAACAAACTTTCTGGACCAAAGGCCTCCAGGTCAGCATTGGCCGGGAAGGAGCTTCAGTAAAGGAGGTCCTGGATTGCACCCCACAACAGCTCCCAAGCTCTGAACCCCATTTTCAGTCACCTGATAGTTCCAAGTCCATCTGGGCTCTGGATTCTAGGCTGTCAGGAGTTGGACTGTTGTAGGATTTTCAAATTGGTGACTGAGCTACGGGGGTTGGGGTAGGGTATATAGGAAGCTAGGTACGGTGGGTATATAGGAACCCAGATAGGCTGGGTTACCAGGAGGTTTCCGAATGACCTTTTAAAGGGTCGAGGGAGGCGGTTTTTACCTCCTTTTATACTGCTGCTTTTCTAGTATGTGTATGTAAGTTCACGTGTATGTTTAAGTGTGGGAGCGTGTGAGTGTGCGTGTGCATGTGTATGTGTGTGTGTGAGAGAGAGAGAGAGAAAGAGAGAGAGAGAGAGAGAGAGAGAGAGAGAGAGAGAGAGAGTGTACAGGTACAGTGAATGGATGATGGAAAGAAGTTGTTAATGACCTTGACCTTGCTCGGCCTAGGCCTCCCACCAGCTTAGGATGGCCTCATTAGAGTTTTCTTCCAGGACTCTGGAGTTCAGCCTTCCCACCGAGAATTGTGGACAAAAAAAGTTACTAACCTTTCAAGTCAGGCATGATGGTGCACACCTGTTATCCTAGCACTTGAGAGACCAAGATAAGAGGGCCAAGAGTTCAAGGGGAGCCCAAGACCAGCTTGGACCCTGCTCCAAACAAACACGTCTCCTTCCCAGACAACCCAGTGGGGCCGAGGGACAAGCAAAGGCCAGTAAAGACCAGGGGAAGACATGGTGGGAGCGGGGCCTGACAAAGCAGTGATGATGAGTCACAGCCTCCTGACTGCCCATTGGTGTCACTGTCGTCTGGCACCTACCTGGAAGGCATGTAAGAGCAGACTGACCTGCTTTGATGGGGAGCCGTAACTCCGGCCTGAGATTCCCAATATGCTATGTCTCACCCTTGCTCCGCTGGCCCTCAGGGGATCTGGCCTGTGGTGATTCCTATTTTGAGTTCAGATGCGAGGAAGTGTGAGAAGTTACTGCCCCATTAAGGGGTGCAGCACAGCAGCGGCCCAGAGACCAGTGGGGACCAGTGCTCTCAATGTCGAAGAGACTTCCACCTCCCCCTGAGTCCCTTCAGCTGGCTTAGCCACTCGTACATGCTTGTGGCCAATTGTGGATCTAGGAGCCCGTAGAGAAGATGCTGATAATAAATATCACAGGATCCAGATAGCTGTGAAGCCAGCACTCTCTCCCATGCTAAGAATTCCTCCAGGGATGTTGTGCCTTGGAGAACTGGGGGCCTCAAAGGAGTTGGCTCTATCCCTGGGCTCTATGGCAGTGCTAATGTCTGCCACACATTAATAAGTTTTGCTGACCTGTTCTGTCAACTCAAGAAGCCCCCTTCTCAAAGGGGAAAATGAGTACCCTGGGAAGTTCCAGGCACCCTGTCAACTGGGTGCTCTGGTCTCTTTATCTCATCGTTTTTTTCTCCACAGGTTCTGGGTCTTATCAGGTCCCCGCTCCCCTCACATCCCCTCTGCAGGCTTGGTTGGAGATCTCTGCACCATAACCACGAAGTCAGTGTGTGCCTCTGGCACGCACTTCTTCAGCCCTTACTTAAGCTGGCTTCTGGACGGGGGTCTGTTCCCAGTAGAGGCAAGGAGCAGCCAGCTGTGAGCAGTCAGTAGTCTGCGATGGCGATGCCATTGGCCTCCCTCTGGCTGATGCGGCTGGCTATCTTTCACGCAGAGTTACGTAAGCTTGAGTCAATTGGGGCTCAGAGCGGTTCATTGTGGGCTATTTTTAAGCTGCAACACATCACAGCAGAGGGGTCACTGCAGCAGCGGCTTGCAGGGAAGGTTGTTTAAACATCTGTTATTTAAATTTCTGTGTCTAGAGCTCAGAAGCCATGTCCTCCCAGCACCAGTGGCTTCTGCCTTCCATATCCCAGACTAGGAGTGGGTTGTCTTGCCTCACTCACCCTAATGTCCCTCGGCCTGGGGCCCTGTCTCTGCCTGTCTTCTTCTAGGGTTGTGCAGGTGGTTCAGAGAGCAGGAGATGCCAACTCCTCTATAGACTGGCCCTGTCTCCATGGAATGGGTGAACCATGGCCAGGATAAACTGCAGGCTGCCAATGGTCTAGGGCTTTGGGGGCTCCTGCATTACTCCAGAGAGGCGTAGAGAGGGACACAGAACTAGGAAACTGAGGGCCCTCTCAATTTCCCATCAGCATTGAGACAGGATTGGGTCACAAGACTCTTCAGGGTCTTTACAGAAGCCTTCCTTTGTCTGGGCTCTGCACTGCTAGATGGAATGTCCTCCCTACACAGATCTGCAGCCTTGGGAGCACTTAAGCTGATGTACAAGGCTCAGAGACAAAGCCCCAGGGAAATAAGCCTCAGTTTCTGATCCGCTGTTAATGGCTATACTGGGAAGCCATTGAAGGCTCCTTCTGACCTTAAGTTTTCTCCGATGTCTAGAGCATTCCCACGGCCCAGAGTGTTGAAGGCAGGTAACCCGGAAGAGTACAGAAGCAGGGCTTTCACTGAACTAGCGGCCTCTTAGAATGCAAGGGTGGTGGAGCACACCTTTAATCCCAGCAGAGGCAGGCAGATCTCTGAGTTCTAGGCCAGCCTGATCTATGGAGTAGGTTCCAGGACAGCCAGGATCTTTATAGAGAAACCCTGTCTTGAAAAACTGGGCGGGGGAGTACACAGGAGCCCAAATTAGGATCTGTGTCGGGCAAGCAGGCCAGGCTGATGGGGTGGGGGTGGGGGATGGGGAAGTGGGGGGTCACAGAGCATAACTAACCTCCCGACCTCCCTTGATGTCCTATCACTCCCACATTTCTTAGATCCTATTAGGTGACAGGGCTTCTGCCTGACCCATAGGACAGAAAATTCTCTCCCAGGGTGGTTAGATCTTCTCCCCAAGGTTGGGGTCTTCCACGGTGCCTGTCGGGAAGGTGAGGTGGCATATAAGAGGGAAGGCCAAGCTGGGTGTTTGCCTTCACGGGGTGTGTGTGTGGGGGGACACTGACTTCAGCCTCAAACTGAATCCCTCAGCTTCTCCTTGCCACTCCATCCTCCCCACCCTCCCAAACCCTCAGCCTGGGGAATGGGCTTAGCCTGGGGGAGGGGATTTCAGGTTACCATGGCAACACATTGGCCCTCCTCACTTCCCAGAATCAGAAATAGAATTGGACGCCCTTCTTCCTGGAGAGAGACTATTTAAAAAGCAAGTGTGTGGAGGGGGCACGGGGGCACTATCCTCAGGAGTCAAGCAAAGGGGGCTAGACTGGAAGCTTCTTCGCCCTGCCTCCTCAGCTGGATGAGACAGGAATGGGCTTCAGATAGATAAGGAGTCTAATGACAGAGGGCTAGCCATACAGAGTGCAGTTGGGCCTTATCCGGTACCATCAAGTTCCTAGGAGGGTCCTGGCTTAGTATCCCCCATTGAGAACAGACCAAGGCCATGAGCTGCATGCTAAGTTAGCCGGAGGGAAGCGGGTACAAGAGAGACACAGCTTTAAGTGTGGGGTTTGGGGCTGCAGCTCCCCAAAGGAAGGCCTGCTGGCTCTCTTCCAGCAGGGCTTATTACTGCATGGTCTTGGGGTGGCATCCAGTGGTGACACCACATAGTCCTACAATATGGGTCCAGAGTCAGGGAACCTAGCTTCCAAGTCTGACTCAACTTTACAGTTGCTTTCTGGGCCACACTTTCCTCCTCTGTAAAGATGCTGTAGTGCCCTGTGTGCTCCACACTGTGTAGGCATGCACAAAGAACCAGATTGTACTAGTCACTTGTTATAGCTCTAAGGTATGTCTGCTTCACGAGTGGGAAAGGCTTTCTCTCTTGGGCCATACCCTTCAGCTGGCTCTGCCCTCTCTCTGCCTCTAAGAGACCTCAGAACAGTTGCTCACACAGGATCCCAGTCCTGGATCCTTTGCAGGATGTAGAGAATGATGAGCTCAGTTGTCAAGCAAGTGCGCAGCAGGGGTGGGGTCCACCTCCTCATTCTTCCCAGGTTCAGCTCAGCTTTCCTATCACATAGATATCAGAGGCCCTACCAGCATCTTTGTCGCAGAAAAACAAGTAGCTTGCTCAGACCCAAGACTAATGAACAGAGCTCTGCAGGGATATGTGTGAGAAAAAGCCCGCAGCGCTGTGGCTCTCCCACCTTCCCAGACACCGCACCGTGATAAGCAGTTTGGCTCCTAGGAATCCAAACTGCCTGTTCCCTATCTTAACTGAAGGGGGGGGGTGGCGGCAGAAGGGGCCTGAAATGTGGCTGAGTCAGGCTTTGCCCAGCAGCCAATCAAAAAAGGTGTGGATGCAGCACAGTGCCAGCCTTAGTCCCTGGTCACATAGCCTTGCACCCCACGGCCAACTGTAAACACTATTTTTAACCTCTGTGAGAACATGTTGCTTCAGAGGACAAGCCTACAGCTGCATTCTCCATAAACCTGTTTCCTGGGTGGAAAGACTGAGCCCTGAAGAGAACACAACCCTGGAAGACAGGAGGCTAGGCCTGGAGCTCAGAGCTGGAGGGAAGGAGGGTTTGATTGCCCAAGGCAGAGCTTCCAGAGGTAGGCTTCTGTCAATGACCTGTCCTTCAGCTGGACAGTAGTGCTGAGCCTCAGGGTAGCCGTGGATCTGCGGGGCAGGTCCAAGTGGATTTAATTCCTTCCTACCCCTCTGTTTCCCATCCAAGAAAAGAGGGGCATTACTGATCAGGCCTAAAAGAAAACATTGTTTTGATATGTCTACCCATATCCAGGGCTGCGTATAGCTTGTCTTTGCTGTCTATACAATACCGTCCTGAGTACACGCTCTGCGTGCCTGCCATGCCGATCGGGAGGCTTCACTCTATCCTACTGCTTCATCCTCCTTGCTTTCCATCTTGTGAGTGGCACTTGGTTCTAACACTGTGATTGCTGCAGCCTAGCCCTGGGCCCAGTGCTCTCATTATGGCCAGGCCGAAACTAACACAATGTGACAAGAACTAGAACATTCTGACTTGAAGATTCTGAGTAGAGGCCCCACCTCCACCACCCCCATACTCACTCCTGCAAGATACTGGTCCTGTGGCTCTGGGGAGGGGGCTCTATGAAGCACAAGCACAGGAAACCATCTGGAGCAGCAGAGACTGCCAAGGAGCTGCTGTCCCTGGAGCGGGAGCGGAAGCAGAGAACACAGGGGAGGGGAGGCTGAGGCTGAGCCTCAGCCCCTCACCCTCTTATATCTTTTAGACACAGTAGTAAACAGGCTGTGCTCTTGCAAAGGGCCTGGTGTCAGGGAAGGGGGCAGTCTCCCCGGACTGTTCTTCTCCCTTGATCTTACCTTGGCTCTCTGTGGGACACTGCCCTCACTCAGGGGCCGGCCTTGGTAGAGTGGTCACTGATTAGTAAAGGAAGGATAAAGCTGACCTATAACAGTCTACGTCATTGCGACCCCTAAGTTTATCAACCTCCTAAAGTCTCCAGAAGCCCTTCAGTGGGTGGGGCCCTTGTTATCCCATACTCTGTCACTCTCCAGGTCACTGGGGGCAGTGATTGTGTGGGGTCACCATGGCAATGAAGTGAGGGCAGGGCACCCAGGGCATGGAGCAGGACTATGGAAGCCACCAAGAAGGTGGGGGGCCCTGATCCATCGGGCCCCCAGGGCCATCCCCTGCCTGGCGGCCAGATGCTAAGGGGTGGCTTCCAAGGGTCCCAGGGACCATGGATGAACTCAAGATCCCTATACTTGAAGCCGGGGTTGTCATTGTCCACCGGGGCCATCGCTGATGTGACCTGCAGTTCAACTTCCCAGGCTCAGGATTCTCCTCAGGTCAGCCCCCAGTGTAATTATGCACAGGCCCCCCGGGACACCCCGAAATTCTCCTCTTCTAGCCCACTTCCAAACCCCACTGTGGGAACCCAAGAGCATCTCCTCATGGATGATGGGACTCAGACGCTACCACTTTGCAACCACAATGACATCACCAATGAGAAACCCCAGTATGGATTCAACCTCTCCCCAATTCAGTTACAGATTGGGAGGGAGAGCAAGGCTCCAGCTAAAGTTCTGGTAGGCTGGGGCAAAGGAACCTGTAACATTGGCCAGACGGCCCCTGTGGGTTCCAGGAAGAGTCGATGGCTACCTTACCTCCTCTCAGGAGAGAATGGTGCAGTTGAAGGTCAAGATTCTCTTCAGACTTTGGCTCAGGCTCCGGTTCAAGATCAGGGGCTGGACAAGGACCCAGGTCTAGCTCAGGCTTCTTCCCTAAATAAGACGACATCTTCTCCATCATTACCCCTGCCATCCTCAGTTCAGGCTTCTGTTTCAGCTCTCAGTACGACACCAACACCTGCTGCAGAACCTCACACCGCTAGTCCCAACCACCTGGCTGCTAAAGACCTGCCTCTTGAGCTCAAGGACAATGGCAACCAATTGCCCAGTGTGTTAGATTCTTTCAAAAAAGACAAAGTCTATTTTCCCCTTAAGGAGACTCCTCAAACAGTGGCACCTGCTTCTGAAGTGCTTCCAACCTGCACCCAGGAGCAAGAGGCTGCCAAGATACAGGTACCACCCAAGCAATCTGAGGAGCTTGTAAAGATGGCTCTGGGCCACGCCTCTAGGCAAGATACCCCAACACCAACCCCAGAGCCTCCAGTGGCTCTCAAGACACAGAGCAGTGGCCACAAGGGTTACAGCTCTCAGCCAGACAAGCAGTCCCTCAGTGCCTGTAAGAATAACAACTGCTCCAACGTGCCATCACCTAGCTGTCTAAGAGCAGTCAACAAACTGACCCAACCCCAGGCTCCCAAAGAAGCCATGCAGATTCCCATTTCTAGTGCTCCAACATGCCAGCTCCAGAATGCTGTGGAAGACCATGTGCTGGTATTTGATATAGCCACAGGCAACACTAGGATGGGGCTGCTTTGCCACGATCCCATGGGCTCACGGGCAGTGCTGGTAGGTCTCACACCCAGCCACCCGCAGACACACATTTCTGAAAATATGCTGTCTTCTCAGTCATTGCCCAAGTCAATTTTCTCCCCCAACAGTGATCACCCCAGCATGTGGTCCACCACAGCCATTCTGTCTAGTCCTGTGCCCTCCAGCCTCTCAGCCGGAAGCTACCCAGAGGTAGCCCTGGTTTCTAAGGAGGCCAAACACAACCTAGAGTCACAGAGTTCCCCTGGCATTGAGACCCCTATCAAGACTGGGATGCTTGCTCCACCTGTCGTACCAGGGACACCCCTCCAATATGGTGAAAAGATACCAGCCCAAGTTCCTGCTCCTAGCTGGTCCAAAGCTGAAGCTGAAAAGGTTGACCCTGGCCGCACTATCTGGATACTGGACTCTCCCAGGATGCAAGACAATCCTACCGCCCAGACTAAAAAACTGCAGTGGATAAAGTCAGAAATTGCTTCAACAGCTGATATCCAGAAGGTGCCCAGGTCTCCACTCCAGGAGGAAGTAGGTAGCAATAGCCAGAAAGAGGTCAATTCTGCTCAGGCTAGTGGATCTCAGACTGAAGATACTGGGCAGGCCTTCCTCACTGGTCAGTGTTTCCTCAATGGGCAGAACCTCCTTGCTAGACAACTTCCGGTTGCTGAGCAAGGATCCCTATCTCATCAGCTCTCCTCTACCATGCAGCCCCCCATTAGTAGCCCACCTCATCTCAGTGAGCAGACTCCTCTTTCCAGACAACTTTCTCTCACCAGACAGGTACCCCTCACAGTGAAGTCTTCCACCATCAAAGAGCCCACCTTTACCTCTGGGGAGTCTGCCCAGCCCTCCACCCAGGAGAGTAAGTCGGTGGACAGTCCTACACATGTGGGAATTCTTCGAGTACCCCTGGCATCCGAGGAGTCCTGCCTTTATGGAAACAATGATAATGTTGGAAACAACTGTGCTCAAAGATCCACCATGCATCTGCTCCCATCCTGGCAATGTAGCGAATCCCACAGGGCCCACCATGAACAACATTCTCTGATCACATTTACTGGTTGTAAGGATTTACCCATATCCATGGTGAGCACAGAGTCCCAGAGTAGACAGCAGTTCAAGTTGACAGCTGAGGACATTACACGTCCAGCAGTTCCACACATGGGTCTCTTTCATGGGAACTGTTATGAGCTAGTATCTACCATGGATGCTCTTCCGGTGCAGTCACCAGTGCTTTGCCACTACTCACCCTGTCCCTACCAGAACATGGCAGCCATAGTGATTGATACAGGCACAGGATTTACCAAATGTGGACTAGCTGGAGAGAACCATGTCCTCAGTGTGGTACCCTCACAAGTCCAGATGCTACAGCATCCAGCCCAGGGCCAGCCCCAGTATGTAGTACCCGAACACCAAGAGGGTTCCTACTCTGTACTGAACCGAGGAGTGGTCTCTGACTGGGATGCTCTGGAGGTGTTGTGGCAACATCTGTTCTATTGCAAGCTCCGAGTGCAGCCTGAGGAGATGGCTGTGCTTGTGGCTGACTCCCCCATCTCACCACGTACCAACAGAGAAAAGGTAGCTGAAATACTCTTTGAGCGTTTCCATGTGCCAGCTATGCAGACAGTTCATCAGGCTCTACTGACACTCTATGCTTATGGGCGTACCACTGGGCTGGTGGTGGGAAGCGGCCATGGTACCTCCTATGTGGCACCCATCCTCACTGGGGACCTGGCTCCACTTGACACCTACCGGCTGGATGTGGCTGGTGCTGATCTCACTGATTACCTGGCTCAGCTGATCCTGGCAGCTGGTCATTCACAACCCAAGACAGGGCTTGTCAGACAGATTAAAGAGAGGTGCTGTTATGTGGCTACAGACATAGCAGCCGAGATGGCCCGAAACAAGCCCCAGACTCAGGTGGACTTTGTACTCCCAGACAAGCAAGTTATCACACTGAGCTCTGAGCGCTTCTGTTGCCCCGAGGCTCTCTTTCAACCCAGTCTGCTGGGTCTCAACCAGCCAGGCCTCCCACAGCTGGCCCTGCTAAGTATGAGCCGGTTGGAGGCCAACCAGAAGGAGCAGCTGCTGGCCAATGTGGTGTTGGAAGGTGGTAGCACCCTGTTAAATGGTTTCTCTGAGCGCCTGAGACAGGAGCTGGGCCCTGGTGCCACTGTGCTTGGCTCTCCCCACCGCGCGGTTGCAGCCTGGCTTGGGGGTTCCATTATGTCGTGCCGGAACTCCTTCCAAAGCCTGTGGCTCAGCCGCAGGGAATATGAAGAGGAGGGCCCGTGGGCTATCTACAAGTATCAGCTGTGAGCACATAAACTTCTGGTTCTGCTTGCTTTAAGTGCTGTTGCGTGTTTTAGGTGAAAGGCAAGACTCAAGACATGGGGTCAAGAATGGGGATCCTGGTTCTCCCAAGGCATCCATAACCCCAACATTCAAGAACTTCATGAGCTCTGGCAACTTATCCTTTCCAGAGACCCCCAAAGCCCCTTGGTCATCATTATCCCTAATCTGGCTTGACCTTTACTGTACCCCAAGGGCAACCACAGAAAATGGCTGCTGTGGGGTTTTGCCCTGTTGCCCTGACGACAAGTGCAATTACCCTTGATTGCCAGCTTGTTGCCATGGTAATTTCAAACATAATGTAATAACCCACACAGCCTAGAGTGAGTCATGAGGTGGGGGTGGGGGGCAGCCCCTTCCCCTAGCTCCAGAAGGAAGGATTGCTTCCGACTTCCTTCTTGGTCCTTCTTCTGGGGGCTGAGGCCAGCTATATGGACAGTAGCTGAGCAATTCCAAAGATGGCTGCAGGTGTGGGACCACTGTCCCAACGGGAGGGTGTCTGTCAGAGTCTATGCTTCCTGAGGAAGAACCTAATAAATAACACAAATACCTCTTAGATTCTAAACCTTATGAGGGTATTCTAGCTGGGTTGTTGGGCTTCAAAATAAGAAGGCATGGGGGCACTGCCTTTGGTACCCAGGGCAGGAGGTAGGGTTAGGGTTAGGGTTAGGGTTAAGTGCTGAATCCCAGAGGGAAAGTACAGCTCGAACTGGGGTGCTGAGACGCCGGCCTGCTCTATAGGCTCTTTGGAGGTTGAAGTTCACATCTTATTGTCCCTTACTTTGGGGCTCTGACTCTCTAGCTTTGGTGTGAGCCCAGAGTTTATACTGATCTTTCCCAGACTCCCCTCCCCTCAACCCATGCAGCTTCCAAATGCTCAGTGGCCAAAGTCTTCATTAGGAGGGCTCATGTAGAGGCCACTGGTAACAACAAAAGACTTTATTATTTATTTATTTAGGGTTTTGGAGACAGGGTTAAGATATTATCTCTGTGGCAAATGAATAGCTAGCAGCCATGTTCCTTCACCCAGCCTGTCTTTGAACAGAGGCTATAGAGTGGAGTTTGGGTTGATTGTGAGGTCTAGAGGAATTGAAAGGATAAAATTAAGCTGGTCTGTCATAAAACTAATTACCATAACCCCTTCATGTGTGTGTGTGTGTGTGTGTGTGTGTGTATGTGTGTGTATGTATGAGTGTGTATGTGTGTGTATGTGTGTATGTATATATGAGTGTGTGTGTATATGAAAGCCAGAGGCTAGCCTTGTGTTGTACCTCAGGCAATGTTTATTAGTTTCCGAGACAGGATCTCTCTCATTGGCCTAAAATGCCCCTATTAGGCTTTCGACTGGCCACCAAACCCCATATACCTACTTGGCTCTGCCTCCTTAGAACTGGGGATTAAAAATACTCATTACCGTGCCTGGTTTTTGGTTTTGTTGTTGTTGTTGTTGTTGGTTTGGAAGATAGTATTTCTTTGTATAGACCTGATTGTCCTAGAATTCACTCTGTAAACCAGGCTGGCCTTGAACTCAGAGATCCTCCTGCCTCTGCCTCCTGAGGGCTGGGATTAAGGTGTGCACCACCCCCAATTTTTTGTTGTTTTAAACACAGGTTTTGGGGCCAGAATTCAGATCCCCACACTTACAGAGCAAGCACTTTACTGATAAATCTTATTGCTCTTTTTCTAGAGGGTAGCTGAAGGCTGCCAGAAGCCTAAACCTCGAAGCTGATCCTATCTTGTCTTATCTCCCTGGAAAGCTGAGGGGAAAGCCATGCCTTTAGGTTATTCTTCACAAATGACAACAACATGTCTATCTTCACACACACATGAAAGCAAAGGGCTGTTCTGGAGTGGAGCTTGGAAGCATCCACGATGTAAAGTCATCACAGACCTGGCCTTCCTGTCATGCTCTTAGAGCTTGATTTAGCCTCCACAATCCCAAGCTTTGTGTCAGAAGGGGAACCACAGCTCTGGGGGCTAGCTGCTGTATCCATGCTCATGTGCCAGCAAGCACGTCTGGATGCACAGGGAACACAGACACACGTGCCCCTGGGCATCACTGCATACACTGTGCTGTTTCCAGCTCCCTTGATATAAGAGCGCATACACATTCACGTGTACACATATACCCTGCCACGTGCTGTCACCCACGTGCACACAATGTGCACAGGACCAAGAAGAGGTGGATTACTGCCAGCAGCAGTCAAAGCTCTAGAAACCACCCCTTCCCCTGACTCTAAAGCCCTAATCCAGTTTCTTGGCCCCATGCTAGGATAAATTATAACCCTCAAAATAGATGGAAAACATGTATGATACATGTAAGTTATGCAAACCATGTCCTGGCTACACCGTAAACTCAGAGGCTCATTGTTTGGTAAATAATAGAATTTCATGCCAGGCCTTTCATTCACTCTGCAAACATTAGTTGAGCACTGTGAGATTAGACAGGCTCTGCCTTTTGCCAAAAGATTCCTACCTGGTGCTGGGGTAGGGTGGGAGGTGTTATGGCTAAGACACTTCAGTACACAAGAAGTGCAGATACAATGACAGCACAGTCTAGAGGAGGTGGCCAAGGCAGGAGAAGAAATGAAGGGCTCAAGCTGGCCAGTGGTGGCACATGCCTTTAGTCCCAGCACTCAGGTGGCAGAGGCAGGTCTCTGTGAGTCTGAGGCCAGCCTGGTCTATAATGCAAATTCTTAGATAGCTACGAAAAGAAATGCTCTTGAAAAACCAAAAAGATCTGAAGGGCTCAACAGCCCCTCTGGAGGAAATTACCCAGAAGCTGTGAGACAATCATTTCTCCAGTCATCTTCTAGTCCAGCCCCAACATCACTTAGTTGGTCCCTTCTGTTGTCAGCTAAGAGTACTGATGCAAGAAGCCTTGATCAACATGTGACCTTGTCCCCAGGATGGTTGGGACAGGCAACTCACTAGAGGGTCAATATGGGATGAGCCCAGATCCAGACAATGAACAATCTAAATCTGGCCTTTACTTATGGTTTCAAGATAGTCCACCGGACTTGAAGACAGTGGGGTGGGCCTTTTGCCTCCTTGACAAAAGACAAAAACATATCTAAGATCTTCATTCAAAACTCCTGCCCAGTAGTTCCATAGCCCCATGTCCTAGGCTAGATCACCTGTGCCATGCTACTTAGGATGTTTAAGGATTATTGTGTAGAGAGGAAAGCAGACCCCACACTACATCATAGGTGACTTTTATAGTTTGGAAGATTCAGAGCTATACAGAGTTGCCTGACTGGGCCAGCCAACCTGGCTGGGAATTTAGTTGGGAAAGACTTTGGTCTTGCAGGAGTTGGTGATAGGATGGTCTGAGGTCCTCAGTGTGGTCAATCTTGTCCATTCCCAAATTGACCACAATTGTACACATACCCCCTGTGTTTATTCCTAGCTAGGGGGTGCCCTAGGGATTGCCCATGTGATTCTAAGTAGGTCCAGCCCTTTGGATCAGATTTGGGAAACTGGGCACGACCCTGGTCTCCTGGAAACTACTTCGACTTGGGGGGACGTCTGTGCAGCTCCAGGACTCAGGCTTTTCTCCAATTCCCCCACTCCTTACTCCTTACTTTGGTACAGGGAAGACCCCCTTCGCCTCCTGTTGCTGGGTTTAGAGTCCGATGGCCTAAGGGAGTCTAGCAGGTGTTCGTCAGCTCCTCTACCAACCTGCAAACGCCCTCCCTTAAGTGGGATTCCAGTCTCCGGGTCTGCCAGGGTGGGGGCGGGCCGGGCGAGGAGGCCCCGCCCCCAGCCCGCCCCCGGCCCGGGGTGCGAATCCGCTGCCAGAGAGCGACTGGCGATGCTGGAGGTTCTGGAGTCGGAGCGGCTGCAGCTGGCGCGGCGTCTGCCCCGCGTGCCCGGAGCGGATTCTGCCGGCCGCCCCCGGAGCCCTGCTGAGCCGGTTATCGCTTCCTCCCTGTGACGGACCAGCGTTGCAGGTGCGGAGCAGGGAGGGCTCGGCCGGTGGGGAGGGCGCCTCCTGGATGCACGTTGTTGGGGGTCATGGGAGATTGTTTCCGTGGCTAGAGAATTCCCGTGCAGGATGCGCGCGATCGCCGCGAGGATTCTGGGGGTCCCAGTAGGGGCACAGAGAGAGGTTTCTGCAGATGCGAGGTGGGGTGACATACGAGGTTGGGCTAAAGTTCCCCATTTCCCCGGACGGCTTGGGAGGGTCCCAGGAAAAGCCACTGCAGCTCTGAATTGTAAAAAACATAAACCCTCGAAGATTCGTGGATCCTCTTATAGGGGTAAGGTCCAAGGGCCGCACAGTCCATCCTTGCTCCCTGAGCGGCCTCCAGCCCCTCCCAACTGCCCCTGGGGGCCCCCTCCCTCCGGTTTGGCAGTCACTAATTTCCATGACAACGGAGAGTTCTTTATGGGCGACAATCCGGAGGGGGCTGGGCGGGGCTGCTGCGGGGCTGGGGGAGGAGGTTCTCAACCCTAGTGGACCATTGGCCCCAGCCAAGTTCAAGCTTCCGAGCGTTATCTTGAGGGTCTTTTTTTGGTGGGGGGGGTGCACGGACACACGTGCGAGGTGGGGGTGCGGGGCGCACATGTTCCTGTTGGGAGGTGCGGGGCTTGGTGCTCACACGTGTGCTTCCCGCATGTGTGTTGCTGTGCCAGCGGGGGCGAGCCAGCAGCACTGGGGAAGGGGGTCAGGGTGGTACCATGGTGAAGAACAGGGACCCTGGCTGGGGTAGCGGGGGACAATTAAAACCTTAGCTTCTGTCTTCAGCTGGTACTGTCTGGCTGGAGACCCTGGGCGCTTGAGCCCCAGCCCCACAAAGGGCTGGCAACTGCTCCCCGACCCCAGACCTGCTCAGGCAGTTTCCTTCCCAGAACCCCTCTGGTCATCGAAAGCTCCTGTCTAGTCTGTACTACGCTAAATCTTCTGCACACCACCCTACTAAAAGCAGGCTTAGGCTTTGGGGCCCCCAAGACCACCTTTGCAGTCCTAAGTTTGTTTCCCCTCCCCCTCCGAGTTGATTCTTAGCAGATCCTGTGACTTCTGGGCCTCAGTTTCCTCAGCTTGGAAATTAGTATCCCCATTCCCTGCGGAGCCAGGGTGGAACAGGGGTCTCCCATGCTTTCCATATTTAGTGTGGATTCCCAGGTGCCTCACCCTGGCTTTCTACCTATCTGCTACAGGCCTTCCTTTGTGTCTCCATTCCCTGGGGGCCACCAGTTACCAGGCTAGTGGCGGTGCTCCACTCTGAAGGAAGACCACAGAATCTATGGTCCTGTTCAGGGAAACTGAGGCATGGGGAGTATGGTGTGCACCTGTCATCCTGTTTATGGCTTGTTTTAGGTGCTGCTTTGGGCCCTCCTGAGAAGATCTGCCCAAGACTGATGACAGAATCAAGTTGAGCTGCAGGAAAGGTCCTGGGGACCCAAGACCTAGAGAGTTCAGCAGATTGGGGTAGAGATTGCTAGGAACCCTGGGTAAAGCTAGGCCAGCTAAGAGGAAGGCCAATACAGGGAAGTAGCCAGGATTCTGGACTTCAGATTTAGCCTCCTATGCTTATATCTTCAACTTTTGGATCTCTTGTGTAAGCTGCTGTAATGACAGGGAGAGAGGATGGGGATTGCAACAGCTGGCCTCTTCCCTCCTAAGAGGCTCCTAGAAGCTGACCTCTTTTTCCTGTACCTCCCACGCTAAGTTCAGTGTATGTCTGGGAGATACTGAAGAGTCTTGAAAGCCAAATGCCATGGGTAACTCGGGCCCAGGGGATCAAAACACATGGCTAAAGAGGTTTCAGGCAGGCTGCTGCTGGGCATTGTGGGTCCGCAGGACCTTCTGCCTGCTTCTCTCTTGGATCTCTGTCTCTTTTACTCTGCTGCCTTCTTTCCCTTTTTTCCAATAGATTCTCCCTCTGTCTCCCTGTGTCTCTGTCCCTTTGTCCCTTTCTCTTCCTTTATGGAGTCCAGGGTCACAGAACCCATGGGGAGGGAGCCAGGCCAAAATGTCAGTTTGGGAAGAGGGACCCTCGTTAATACCTGCCTCTTCCTTCTCCCTTGTTTTAAAACTTCCATCACCATAGCAACCTTTACTCCAGTGCCTTCCTCTGCACAGCCTCTCCTCCAACCAAAGGGATGCAGGACCTCCAGTGGCTTCAAAGATTGGGACCCCAGGTTCTAAGGCCAGTGACAATTGATTTTCTGCTTTGCCTGTATGTGGAGAGCTGACTGTTTTGGAAATAGCAGTAGACTACATGCTCACTTCTAAGACCTGGGGGGTGGGGCATGGGTGGGCAGGGGCGCATCCATATTTCTGACACAGGTAGAAAGAGTCAGCACCAGAAACTATTGTTGATGATGGCTTAGCTGCTCCCCTCTGCAAAGACTGTCCTATCCAGTCTCTTAAGGCTTCCAGCTTGACTTGTCTCTTGATACCAAACACACTGGAAGGAGGTCGTTACCTCCCCTGGGCTAGTGGCTGAGGCTTTAGCTATGAGCTACACAGGATTTGGGCTGGAGCATGTCCATTTGCCATAGGAAACTCAGTTCTAGTCACTGAGAGGGGAGAGGAAGGGAGGACGAGGAGAGAGGTGCCTGTAGCCTGGTTGTTCACAGCTGCCACTAAATTGGGAGGTGTTGCCTACAGTCAGGAGTCAGCGGGAAGCCTCCTGGGCCCTTCCTGGCCTCTCTGGATTTACAGCAAGCTCTAGAGCCCCACATGGCAGTAGCCAGGGCAGCAGGAAACTTCATTTATGAATATTAAAGGTGAGAAGAAGCAGGCTGAGCCCTGCTTTCCAGTGGCAGAAATTGTGATATGGAGCCCTTTGGCCTCTGTTTCAGTTGGGTTTCCTCCTGTCTCAGACTTGCCCAAAGATCTAGTAGAGCTCCTAGGGACCTTTTGCTACTAGGGCACCAAATAGACAAAGGCTTCCTTGGGGTTGTCTGAGACACGAATCACTGAGCCCAGTAGCCCAGCTCCAGAACCAGGCAGTCAGGAGGGCTGAGCCCTTAAGTTTGCGGAGGCTGCAAGTATGGAGAGCAGTGGCGGACCTATGTTCTGTGCTGCTCTTGTGCTCCCTTTGGGCAGCCCACTGTTTACTTGCTTTGCAGAAAGGGAAAGGAATTCTGTCTCCAGGAAAGTGGCTACCTTGGGTCTCCTATGCCTTCTCTGGGCCAATATGGACCTGACCGGGCTCTGTGTTTTAGAAAGAAAAACTTTCCTTTGTTGGCTGTTGATCTGGGGCCATGAAGAAGAATGAGAATGCCGTTCTCCTTCTGCTTGGCCTCCCACCTTCTTCAAGCTGTCTCTAGCATCCTCTTTCAGCTTTGGAGCCAGAGTCCCTCTTATTGCTGGGAGGTACCAAGGGGCTTGGTATGTACAACCTACAGCCTCTGCGGAGCAGCAAGTAGCAGACGGTGGAATAAATGGGGGTGGGTGGGTGAAGGTACTGATGGAAACATGGTTCCCCTTTCTTTTCCCTTCACCCTAAAAGCTCTAGGTGTATAAGTGAATTCAGTTAGAATATTTGGGGGGGCGTATAATAGTTGGGTGACATCTGGGCAGCCAAGGTAGAGGGAAGGGTAGTGAAGTAGATCTCTTCCTGTCCCATCATGGAGACCCGTAGGACATGGCTGTAAGCTGATAGCAATGTAAGCTTTCCCTGGTAGAGACAGATTCCAAGACCAGCCCAGGCCCCATGGACATGAATGCATATGCATTGCCACAAGCTGGCACTAGGATCAGGGACAGGCAGGCACAAAGCCTCCCACTACACACATTGACAGAGGCAAGGGCTGTTGGAATGGGGAGGGAAGTGCAGCTTGGAAAAAGTATCTCAGAAAAGGGCCATTTGCATAGGGCCTGGAGCATCAGGATTGTCTCAGACAACTTGTTACATAGGCAACCTCATACTGTCAGAATTTGTACCGAAAGAACATTCAGCTCTGGTCTTGGTTTCTTGCCCGTGTGGAGGTTGTTCCATGGGGCAGCCAAGGTGGGTAGTGCCTACACTTGCTGCCATTGAGGAGACACTCAAGCTGGCGAATCACCTGTTGTTGGACATTTAGGTAGTTGCTGATTCCTTTTTTAATGTTATAAATAACGCTGTGGTGACATGGGATTCCCATGGGAATCTTTGGGGGGAGGGTATTTGTATCAGGTGAAACGGTGTAACAAAGCAACAGAATGAGGAGTGGTCCCTAGTCAGTCCTCCTGGGAGACCTGCAAGCCAAAGTGCCATCCTCCTGTCCAGTGAACGGCCCTCAGATTCCAGCCTGGGAGGGTAATCACTCCCCCTCAACAACAACAACAATAACAGCAACAGCCCTTAGAGTGCATAAGGACTGATGCAGACAGACCTCTTTCTCCAGGCGTCACAGTGTGGAGATGGGTGGCTGGCAGAGGTGGTGCCTGAGCCTCTGCTCACAGCTGCAAGAATGAAATTGCAACCACACAAATCTCCCTAGTGGATGCAGGGGCAGAGTTTTAGACCTAGTGGCAAAGGCACACAGCCGACATCTTTAAAGCCTCTCCCTTGCCTCTGTGGTATTTCGCTAGACGGCTTAAGCTCTCACTTGAATCACACTGATGAAATGCATTTGTATTCCCCAAGCTCAAGCAATGCAGATGAAGAAATTGTGGAATTTGATCCCTCGTGTTGAGAACACATTTGAGGGAGGACCTCCAGGGAGAGTTGTGAGCCCTGAGAGTATAGCCCCTGCCTGGAAAGAAGTGATTGGCAGCCAGGGTTGCCCATAGGCTCTGGAGCCCGACTTTTGGCCTCAGCTGGCAGAGTCCTCCTTGCCAAGGGGTACTGACACTGTAAGTGCCTTCAGATAGGGGAATATTTAGGTGTTCAAGGCCCTGGCTCAGGCTCTTCTACATCAAGCAGTTTGTGGAGGCAGACACGGCAAAGGCAGAGCAGTTTAGGAAAGGCCTCAGTATAGAGCGTGGTGTAGCCACAGGCTGGCACTAAACAGACTTTATGGAGGCAGACTGGTTAGATCTATAAAGGCAGACACAGCCATCTACCTTGGAACAAGGGCAGTGGGTGCCTTTTCCTTTGGATGCTGGGGCCAGCCATCCAGCATTGCAATTTAGGACTGAGCCATGGCTGACAGAGTGGAGCCAGGTGCAAAGTTCCTGGAGCCTACTGAGGCAGCAATAACTGGACGGAGGCCCACACCTGGTCCCCTGCACGCTTCTTGTAGTATTCTAGCACTATTCAGGCTTGCCCTTCTGGACCATCACCCCTGCATGCTTCCTGGCCTAGCGTTCTGCTCCAAGGCCCAACTCTAATGCTGCTTCTCTCCTACATAGAACTCTTTCCCCTAGATATACTCCAAACAACATATCTGAATTTAATATTTAATACATCCTTCAAAGTAACCATAACAAAAATTCTAAAGGAAAATTAATAAACAACACCAGAGCATGGTGGCTTATGTCTGTAATCCCAGCACTCAGGGATAGGGTTAGGAAGACTAGGAGTCAAAGGCTAGCCTCAGCTATATAGCAAGTTTAAGGCCTACTTGAGCTATATGAGACCTGGTCTCAAAAAGAAAAAATTAATAGGGGCTGGAGAGATGGCTCAGTGGTTAAGAGCACCGTCTGCTCTTCCAGAGGATCCGGGTTCGATTCCCAGCACCCACATGGCAGGTAACAACTGCCTATAGTTCCGGTTCCAGGCAAACACCAAGGCAAATAAATAAATAAATAAATATATTTAAAAAAAAAAAAAGAAACCTTGAAAAAAAAAAGAAAAAATTAATAAACAAAGGTACAAATTTGCAGCTTCAACATCCACTTCTTGGCCCTAAAGAGAACGATTTCCTTTCATGTCCTAGAAAAGTATGTCCCCCTACATCCAACCTCAACCCCCACAAATAAAATTTCATTTTCATGTGCATGCATGAATGTATGAGCACTCATGCCTGTGGGTACTTAGAACCCAGAAGAAGAGCTTCAAGTGTTCTGTCATTCTCCACCTATTCCTTTGAGACAAAGTCTCTCCCTGAACCTGGGTTTGCATTTTCTTGGCAAGGCTAGGGGTAAGAAGCCCAGCAGTCCTCTTTTGTTTGCCTCTGAAGCCGGGGTTTCAGGCATGTTCAGGACACCTGACTTGTTATATGGGTTCTGGGATTCAGACTTGGATCCTTATAATTGTTTAGCAAGCTCTCTTAACTGCTGAACTATCTTTCCAGACCCCTGCATGTACATTTTTACCAAGATGTAAAGTACATTCAGGTTGAGAAACAGGTCTTCCGGAAGCCCCCAGGTGCCCTTACCCAGTCACCCTATCCTGTTCCTTAGGAGCGACCATTGTGGATGCTTAGAATTTATTTTCTGCTTTTCTGTACAGTGTTACTTCTGTGTTTGAGTGAGTTCTGCCTGCTTTGAGCTCTATCAATAGACTCATGCTACATGCATTCTTTCCTGTTTCTATCAACACTGGTTTTGCAAGATACACTATTTGGCCGAGTAGAACCATAACTCCTTCATTTCCTTTGCAGTATAGCATTCTATTATATGACTGTGCCTGCTGGTGGTAGATATTTGGGCTCTTTTCAGCTTTTAGCAATTATGGATATGGCAATTATGAGCATTCTCACCCAAGTTTCCTGAGGCATTAATGTATGCCTGCCTCTCTCTCTTCCACCCTCTTTTTGACAGGATCTCCCTATGTAGCCCAGGTTGGCCTGGAATTCCTGGGGCACAGTTGGCTCAAATGTATGCATTTCAGTGGAGTAAATATTTAAAGTATGTGGAGTGGGCTTAAGAAAATGGCAGTGCTTTAAAGCACAGGCTGCTCTGCAGAGTGCCTGGGGTCAGTTCCCAGCTCCCACACAACAGCTCATAACCATCTGTAACTCCAGTCCGGAGGATCCAATCTCCTCTTTTGGCCTCCATAGGCACTAGGCATGCATAATGTGCTTAGGCATACATGAAGGTCAAACAACCATACACATGGAAACAAATAATCATAGGCCTTTAGAGATGGCTCAGTGGTTACGAGCGATGACTGTTTGTCCAGAGGACCTGAGTTCAATTCCCAGCATCCACATGGCAGCTAACAACTGCCTGTAATTCCAAGATCTGACACCCTTACACAGTTATACATGCAGGCAAAACACCAATTCACATAAAATAAAAATAAATATTAAAAAATAAAAACAAATAATCATAAAAAAATGAAAGCAGCACAGAGTATATTTGTTTGGTAACACTGGTCTTGTCCTGTTCTGTCCTTTATGACAAAGCCTCCTGTAACCTCTTCTGGCCTTGAACTCAAGTAGGTGAGGCTCCCATAACTCCTTGATTCTCCTGCCTCAGCCTCCTGAGTCCTAGGATTTCAGGTGTGCACTACACCTGGCCAGCTTTTCAAAGGGGAATCGATTGCACTCTTCCAACAGTGTCCATCTTGTCCATAGTTTCACAAACATTTGGCATCTCTAGACCATCAGAGATAATTAGCTTAGCATGGGGAAAGCTCATGAGACCTTGGCTCTAGACAGAAGGTAACTAAAGGAGGCTGAGAGGGAAAGAACAGTCTTCCCCAGGGGGAGCACATCAGTTGATTATCCAGTACTAAACGGTCAGCCCCCAAAACAGGTATTCAAATGACACTATATGGTCCTAGAGGATGAATAATCAGGAACACACATATCACAACAACTAAAGAAAAAGCGGTCATGCATCTCATTAGAATAAGGGGAAGGGTGGGAAGGAGAAAATGATAATTATAATCTCGAAATAAATAAAAATAAAAATTTTCCAGGGGTGGTGTTGCACAACTTTAATCACAGTGCTCAGAAGACAGAGGCTGGCAGAGGCTAGCCTGGTCTACAGAGCGAGCTCCAGGGCAGCTGGAGCTGTTACACACAGAATTCTTGTCTTCAAAAACTAAAATTAATTAATTGCTGGGATAAACTTAAATTTATGTTCACAGAATAGCTGAAATTTAAAGATTTTATTTATTATTTTAATTAATTATAATTGGTTCAAGAACCAAGATGGCCTTGAACTCACAGAGATCTTTGGCCTCTGCTTCCCAAGTTTTGGGATTAAAGGTGTGCACCAGTACCACCAGGCTCTATTTTTTGAAATGGGGTTTCATGGATTAGCCCTAGCTGACCAATTTTCTGTATCAGTTTCTTGAGTGAGAATTACAAATATGTGCAATCATACCTGACTTTAAAGGAATTGTGGTGAAGTGTTGTTTGTTTTGTTTTAAAATTACATTTATTTGTTTCAGGGGACAGTGTAATATGTGCATGGAGGTCATAGCACAATTTGTGGGAGCTGGTTCTCTGTTTCTATCATGTGGGTCCCAGGGATCAAGCTCAGGTTGGGAAGCAAATTCCCTCACCTGGTGAGCCATCTAGCTGACCCCAAAGAAACTGATGATTTAATCCTGGTACTGGAGAATTGTATGCAGGAAGATTCCAGCAAGTTCCAGGCCAGCTTGATTTCCATATTGAGTTCAGGGCAGCTAGGGCTATATAGTGAGATACTGTCTCAAAAGTCATAACTAAATAAGTAAATGAATTGTTCTGTCTTTTCAAGTGTATATAATGAAAAACTATTTTCCAATATGTCAACTTGATAATTTTTTGCTTAGTGGGAACTGTTGTAGTTCAGGCCAAGCGGCTGCCACTATGGCCTGAAAAAGCAAAGTAGCTCTGTATTTGCCTGCTTTGCCTTTCACTTCACCTGAGCTGGGCTGGGGTTTCCCAAAAGCAGATTCAACATTGTGCTGGTGGGCGGTAGAAAATGGTACAGCTGAGCCAGATCCCATCCTGCTTGCACCTTAGAGCCTAGCAATGCCGTTTGGGTGTGTGACTCTGGGCGACAAGAAGAACTATAACCAGCCATCGGAGGTGACTGACAGATATGATTTGGGACAGGTCATCAAGACGTGAGTATTGGGGCATATTGGGCAGGGGTGGGTGGAGTGTCCCTGTCTCAAGGCCTGGGCTGAGCAGAGTACCTGCTGGCTTCAGTGAGGAGTTTTGTGAAATCTTCCGGGCCAAGGACAAGACAACAGGCAAGCTGCATACCTGCAAGAAGTTTCAGAAGCGGGACGGCCGCAAGGTGCGGAAGGCGGCTAAGAATGAGATTGTGATCCTCAAGATGTGAGTGTGAGGACGGAGGGGAGACTGGGATAGAAGACAGAAGGGAAGAGCTTAAAGGGCGGGGGTCTCCGGAGGTACCAGTTAGTCTGTTATAACCACCCACCTTAGGAACCAGAGCTTCTCTCCGGTTCACCAAGCCTGACTACTGACCCCTCCCACTGCTACTAGGGTGAAGCACCCTAACATCCTGCAGCTGGTAGATGTTTTTGTGACCCGCAAGGAATACTTCATTTTCCTGGAGCTGTGAGTACAATTCTGGGATTCCAGGATCCTCCAGTCCCTGGGCCTTTTCATTTTCCTCCCTTTATAGCTAGAGAAACCCCCTTTTGG
Organism: Sigmodon hispidus; assembly: GCA_004025045.1. Lineage (NCBI taxonomy): Eukaryota > Metazoa > Chordata > Mammalia > Rodentia > Cricetidae > Sigmodon > Sigmodon hispidus. Next base: position 333,874 of record PVIH01000178.1, on the reverse strand, counting down.
AACCCTTATGGTCCCAAGGTCCTGGGCCCTGCCCAGACAAATGTCTGCTACAAGTCAGGCTGCTTCCCACATGCTCCCGTTCTACCCCGGATCCTGCCCACGCCGGGCTCAGGGGCTGGTGTCCCTCAGGGCCACGGGGAGGGAGGTCTTTGACTGGATCCTGGACCAGGGCTACTACTCGGAGCGAGACACGAGCAACGTGGTGCGGCAGGTCTTGGAGGCTGTGGCCTACCTGCACTCACTCAAGATTGTGCACAGGAACCTCAAGGTGAGGCCAGAGCCAGAGTGCCTGGATTGCTTGACAGCTGGGCTGGGGATGGAGTGAGCGCCACACTGGGCTCTTGGTGGTCCAGCTTCTGAGGTCCTCGTGATAATGTCTGCCCACCGCTCTACCATTCTGTTCCCGACAGCTGGAAAACCTAGTTTACTACAACAGGCTGAAGAATTCAAAGATCGTTATCAGCGACTTCCACTTGGCCAAGTTAGAGAATGGCCTTATCAAGGAGCCCTGTGGGACCCCGGAGTATCTTGGCAAGTAGGGACGGGACAGGATGGCGGAGGGACGGGACAGGATGGTGGAGGGACGGGACAGGATGGTGGAGGAACAGCCTTCAGGGACAGACTTTGGGGTAGGGAGAAGTCTCTATTCTAGGAAGTGGGTCTAGATGGTTATACTTTGACACTGACCAGCAGATGAACACTTTTTTTCCTTCAGCACCAGAAGTGGTAGGACGGCAACGGTATGGACGCCCTGTAGACTGTTGGGCCATTGGTGTCATCATGTACATCCTGTGAGTGAAAGGGCACACAATTAGGCTTGCACCAAGGTGGGCTGGACAATTGTGTCTGTGGCCATCCTAGGTGACCCTGCTCCATGTAGCCTTTCAGGCAACCCACCCTTCTATGAGGAGGTAGAAGAAGATGAGTATGAGAACCATGATAAGAATCTCTTCCGCAAGATTCTGGCTGGAGACTATGAGTTTGACTCTCCATACTGGGACGATATTTCTCAGGCAGGTGAGGAGATACCCAGCATGTGGGCAGAATGTAGGGCAGCAGGGAGGGAGGCACTGCTCTCAGCTTCTGCTGGATTCTACTCCTGCTCCCCAGCCCATTCATCACATCTAGACAATGAGATGGGGCGCCCATGCCTAGCCCATCCCTGGCTTTGTCCCCAGCCAAAGACCTAGTCACAAGGCTGATGGAGGTGGAACAAGACCAGCGGATCACTGCAGAGGAGGCCATCTCTCATGAATGGTGAGCAGGGCCCTGTGGCGAAAGGAAGCTCAGGCCAAGTGTCTGTTGCCCTCTGAACTTCTTAGACCTGAAGTTCTTTTCCTTGAGGTGTTGAGGGTCATGGAGGCTTTCTAGAGCTCTGTCCAAACCAGAGGCCCGCCTGGGGGTCCTAGATCCCACAGGGAAGGGCTGTGGAGTCTCCCTGAAGACACAGACCATCCTAACAGAGGCACTTGCCTCCTTCTAGGATTTCTGGTAATGCTGCTTCTGATAAGAACATCAAAGATGGTGTCTGTGCCCAGATTGAAAAGAACTTTGCCAGAGCCAAGTGGAAGGTAGGGTTTGGCTTGCTTTCTTCCTGGCCCAGTTCCAAGTGCTTCTTCTTGCACCCACAATTTCTTGCTGCTGCTGCACCTCTTCAGCTGAACACATTTTTTTCTCAGGCTATCATACAGAGCTGTAGCTTCTGCCCTTATCTTAAACTGAAGTATTGAGCAGCTGGGTGGCCAGAGGCAGCTGGGGTACTATGGAAGGGGCTGGGTTAGCCATTTTGAAGGACTGGATCCAGAAGACCTTACCATGAGTCTTTCTTCACTGTCTTCCTTTTAGAAGGCTGTCCGAGTGACCACGCTCATGAAACGGCTCCGGGCCCCTGAGCAGTCTGCTGCAGCTGCAGCTCAGTCCACCTCAGACACCGCCACCCCTGGGGCTGCTGGGGGAGCCTTTGCTGCAGCAGCAAGTGGGGCTGCCTCAGCCTCTGGGGGTGGTGCTCCTGCAGGCACCCAGGGCGATGCTGGGGGTGCTACCAAGAGTGATAATCTAGCTTCCACAGATCGTAGTGCCACCCCAGCCACAGATGGCAGTGCCACCCCAGCCACAGATGGCAGTGCCACGCCAGCCACGGATGGGAGCATCACCCCAGCCACCGATGGAAGTGTCACTCCAGCTACTGACAGGAGTGCTACCCCAGCTACTGACGGGAGAGCTACCCCAGCCACAGAAGAAAGCACAGTGCCCACCACCCAAAGCTGTGCCGTGCCAGCTGCCAAGGCAGCTGCCGCCCCTGAGCCAGCTGTGGCCCAGCTGGACAGCACAGCCCCAGAGGGTGCCACAGGCCAGGCTCCTCCCTCTAGTAAAGGAGAAGAGGCTACTGGCTGTGCCCAGGAGTCTCAAAGGGAGAAGATGAGCTGAATGGGCAGCCTGTTGGGGGTCTTGAGGGATGGGAAGGAGGGTGGGAGTGTGGATGAGGGGCTTTTCACTGTATATAGAGCCACTGGCATGATGCCCTAGCTCCCCCCCCCAAGCTCCCTCATCCCAGTGGGGCATGCCTGGGGGCCATGGGAGAGCAGTCTCGTCTCCTGTGTGGATGTGTGTGAGTGGTGGGCAGGCCAAAGGCAGGGCCAGCCCTAGTCCCTGCATGGATTCTTTGTGGCTTTCTGTCTTTGCTAACTTCACCAGTTTCTGTTCCTTGCGGGATGCTGCTCTAGGGATACTCAGGGGGTCCTTGCTCTCCTCCTCCGTCCCTTCCTGCCTCATCATTTCCCCAGGCAGGCCCCGGAAGTCTCATACCTTCCCAGGCCCTAAATTGGGTGGCCTTGCCCTGAGAGCTGGTCCTCCAGCGAGGCCCTATCAGCAGCACTAGGCTCCTGCACATGAAGGTGTGTACCTGTGGTGTGTGGGCTGCTCTAGGAGTAGACGCTGGCTGCTAGAGAGGATGCAGACATCTAGGGCAGTATGCTTTAGGTCTGGTCACATGGTTGGGGGCACTGCATGTTAGCTGTGGGGATCCTCAGAAGTGGGAGAGAGAGAACGGATAGCAGAGTAGAAGCTTCCATCTTTCCCCTGGGTAGGCCCTCTGAGATCCTTGTCTTATTTCTTGCCCTCTCTAGTCCTGTAGTGGGTTGCTCTGTATCCTGATTCTTAGGAAACTCTAAAGGAGAGACAATTAGATGCAGCAGTGAGACCTAGGGGAACAGAGTGCAGGGCCAGCACCAGGGCCCCAGCCTATCTGGGTCCTTACTCTGAGCTGGATAGGGAGGGCCGGTGTCTCCCATAGTCTTCCTAGATGCCACTACCACAGGAAGAGATCTTACCCATGCAGGCTCAGGCCACAAGTCCTCTTCCTCCCAGGGAGGTATGGCAGTACCTCAGAGGCCGCTTAAGAGTTGGCTTTTTGCAGTGGTAGGTTTTCTGCTCTTCATTCAGGATCACGGAGATGACCCCCCCCCCTATTTCTGCTATCACAGGCTGAAGTATCACTCAGCCATGTTAAGTTGCTCTTAGCGGGATGAGGAAGTAGAATAAGATTCCCCAGTTGCTGGAGGGATGCTCTTGGCAGGTGCCCTTGATCCAACCCTATCACAGCCTGAACAGGCAGCCACGCTGGTCCCCAGCCTAGCTTGGCACTCCATGGTGGTTCTGCCCTTCTCCCTGCATGCCCGTGGGTCTGCTCTGGTATGTGAAGGTTGGTGGGCTAACTGTGTGCCTGCTGAACCTGGCAAATAAACGTCACCCTGCAAAGCCTCTGGCCACCCTCTTGCCTTTGCTTCCTCTGTCCTGTTGGGGAGGAGCCCATGGAAGGCAGTGGGAGAGGGGAGAGGCTGATGCTCAGTGCATTGCCTGGGGTGAGAGTGAAGGTCACCTTCTCCAATGTATACCTGGATAATGTTGGTGGGGATCCTCTGGATTCTGGAAAACCATGTGAGCAATGTGTTTCAGCCAAGAACTATCCCCTGAGCTGAACACTTGAAAGGCTGATGTTTTTCCAACTCCTGTTGACCAAGGAGCTTTTGTCTTAACTTGGACATAGAGATGGAATCCACTCAGGGCCAACCATGGCAGGGAGAGACCTTGCTCATGGGTAGAGTGAGCCTCTCTGGGCTGGGCAGAAGGTGGGATTACACAAAAGTTCTGTGCTGTATGTTGTTGCCTACTTCCTGTGAATATCTGTGCTTTCCACTTAGACCAAAAAGATTTCAGTTTTCCCCAGCTGGAGCAGATCTGCTTTATAATATGGAGCCATGTATGTTTCTTCTGGGGGAGTAATACTACTAACTATATTGTAAAAATCCCTAAGAAGGCTTGCTTTAGCTCAGACAGGCTTTGGTGAATTTACCTGAGTTACTTTCTCAGGAAGGACCTTAATTTATCTAATGTGGGAATAATAAAGAGGGTTTGTTGTTTTCTGGCCTTTGAAGCATCTATGCCTCCAAAGTCATATCCTACAGCCCCAGGCATGAGGAACCTAGGATGTAAGAGCTTAATTATTGGCCCTAGTTTCTCTGTAATTTCAAGGGTTATTAGATCATATTTCAACACAGCAAAGGCTAGTAAAATGTTTCGATGGGTTGGGATTTAATGTATTTATCTTTCCAAGACCATTCATAACAGAAGGCTGAAAAAGTGGGGGCTTTCCTTTGGTCTGGGAACTGTGGGCTGCCACCACACGGTCTATCACATCCCTTTTCCTTAGGATGTCACCTGATTGTCCCGAAGTGCAGCTAGAAGAGGTCTGGTTCGCTTCACACCAGCTCTAGTTTGACATAGTACTCAATTTACCAGGGATAGGGGTCGGTCTGCAGCGTCGCTGTTTTCCGCTCCAGTCCATCGCAGGGCACTATTGATAGGGAATCCACGCCTAGAGATTCTAAAGAGATACCGTGCTAAACCCCAATATTGCGCTCGGCTGGCGGGCCGTTCAGCCAAGCTGGTCCGACGCTCCGCCCCGCCCTGAACCTTGTCCTATCAGAGCAAAGTACTCAGCCATAACTTCCGGTTCAGTACCGGAAGTCGTGCGGTGGAGCGAAGTTTGAAGGAAGTGGAGCCGCGGGTTTACGGCCCCCAAGCTGGGTCTGTTGCAGTTTTCCCGGGCTCTCCTGGCCACTTGAGTCAAGCAGTCATGCCTATCCGCGCTCTGTGCACTATCTGCTCCGACTTCTTCGATCACTCCCGCGACGTGGCTGCCATCCACTGTGGCCACACTTTTCACCTGCAATGGTGAGTGACAGCGGTGTAGGGCCCTGGTGCGTGTCCTAGAACCGTTTAGAGGCTCTGGAATGTCGGGCCCAGAAGCAGTCCATCCTCGGCACTCAGGTGATGGCATTAGAGGAGCTTCACGGCAGCTTTTCCACCCTGGGCGAGATGGAAGTGATAGGTGCCCGGGAGTACGGTGAAAAGACTTAGGTGCCTCTTTATTGACTTGTGCAAAGAAATGTGACTTTAAAACTATTAGTCTGAGCGGAGATGAGCTTTTACCGCACTAGCCAGCCCTTTAATTTCTTTGAGACTCAGCAAACAACCTGGTAGGCTTCTTGGCAACCCTTAAGGGTCTGTTGTGATTTGCTTAATGGTTGAATTGTTTCTACCCAGAAACATCTCATTGGCCAGACACTCTAATGTATTCACCATTCCAGCAAACCCGGCTTAACTTGGAAAGGCAACAAAGTACCTTCCTGTCAAGGAGTCCTGACCCTCAACTACTTTGTGAGTGGGGAAAGGGTTCCTTTGCAACTGTGGACAGACAGGCTGGTTCAAAGTTCCCAACAAATGAGAAAATAAAGCAGAAGTGTGATCCTTTGGGATAGCGGGAGGTTTGTGGGGCACTCAAGAAGCAGGAAGTGGTGTGCCAGCACCCTGAGCACTGCTGGATACCCTTTATTCCCAAAGCCTTGTTTAAAACCAATGTTACAGTCAGAACTGTTGCATATCCCAGTAAAGCTAGGGAAGGAGAGAGGATGCAGAGGCAGAAAAGTCAGGAGTTTAAGGACAGTCTCAGCTACATAGTGAATTAGAGCCTGGACTTTCTGAGATTTGTGTCAAAAGACAAAAACAAAACACATAATCCAGTATTTCGTGATCCTAGCCCCATGCTCAGGAGCAATCGAGTAGTTAGAAGTCAACCCTACCACTAAAAGTACTTTCCATCACCTGCTTCCCCCTAACCTTTAACTTGGAACTTTCCTGTGTATTTGCGATTTAGGTCTGTCTCTTGAAAGCATATTTGACTTTAAAAATCTGATATAATAATCTTTGCATTTAATTGGACCTCTTACAAGTCAGGTGGTAGTGGCTCACACCTGTAATCAGGTAGAGGGAAGCAGATCTAGTTTGCAAAGTTCCAGGACAGCCAGAGAAACCTTGTCACACACACACACTTACTGATGGGATTTAGATTTAGATTAAATTTATCATATTCAGTATTTTTTATTTTGGTCCACCTATTTGTTTTGACCTTTGGGAGTTTTGTTTGTATTTTGTTTTTTGGTTTGGTTTGTCAAGACAGTATTCTCTATGTAGCTCTGGCTGTCCTGGAACTCTGTAGACTAGGCTAGCCTTAAACTTAGACATCTACCTGTCTCTGCCTCCCAGATGCTGTGATTAGAGGTGTGAACCACCATATGCAGCTCTTTTAAATATATGTTTATTTTAAATTATGTGTTTATGTGTATGTTTATGTAGCTGTGTGTGTGTGAGTGCAGGTGCCCTTGGAGGCCAGATACATCTGATCCCTCTGGAACTGGAGCTCCAGACACTTGTCAGTTACCTGATGTGGGAGGCAAAGGCAGGCATATCTTTTTGTTTGGAATAGTTTTCATCTACTGATAAGTTTAAGTGATGGTACAAAAAGTTATATGTTCTTTGCATAAGTTCTCCAGTATTAACAATTTACCTATCAAATGTTTGTATAATTCTGCAGGCTAAAAAATTAATACTGGTACAATACTCTGATGCTGTGGAGTTTATTTGAGTTTAACTAGTGTTTTTTCCTTCACTAATGCCTTTATGTTTATTCTAGGATCCAGGCTAGGTTACAGGCTAAATTTGGTTGTTATATCATCTTAGTTAATTCTGGTCTGTGACAGCTTCTTGTAGATTTTGTTGTTTTATTTGTCTTTAATAGTCTTGACACTTTTGAAGAGTCCAGGTCTGTTATTTTGAAGACTGTCTCTTAATTTGAGTTTGTAATATTTTCTTTTCTCTTTAATTAATTAATTTTTATTTTATGAGCATTGGTGTTTTGCCTGCATATATGTTCTTGTGAGGGTGTCAAATCCCCTGAAATTGAGATTACATCCAGCCCCCTTGTCATGTGTTCTTATGATTAGACTTGGGCAGGGAGGACTACCACAGTGATGAGGTGTCCTTCTCCTGGCATCTTATTGAGGGTTTGCAGTCAGTGACTCATCTTTGGGGATAGTACCTTAGGTCCCTTGGTTCAGTTAGTTTTGCCCAAGTTTTTCCACTGTAAAGTTACTATTGTCTTCCAGAATTCTAGAGCAAGTTACTAGGTCCAGTTCACAATCAACCAGGATGGAAAAGTAGTTTCTTGAATCTATTCAGTTGTTTACAGTGTGGGTAAACACTCATGGGTATTATCTTAGCTTTTCAATGATGCGCCTTGTATAGTGGTAGATACTTTACCACTCAGAATAGCTCTGTCTCCTGCCTCTACCACCTTCTTTCTACCTTGTTTTCTCTAGCTATAATTTGAACTAAGGGCCTTGCTCATGCTAAGTAAGTACTCTACCACTGAGCTACATCTCCAGTCTCCGCCTACCTACCTACCTTTCTTTTTTAAAAAACTATTTTAACTTCTTTTTATTTCACTTAGCATGATAATTTTAACATTCGTCTTATAGCATGTATCAGAATTTTATTTTTGTTGCAGCCAATATTTAATTGTATGTATGAAAATACCATATTTTGTTTATCCATTCATTTGCTGATAGACGGGTATTTTCAAATTTTGACTGCTGTGAATAATACTACTATGAACTGCTGTACAAGTACCTGTCTGAGCCTCTGTTTTCAGTTCATTAAAACATATACCTGGAAGCTGAAAGACTGGGACATATGGAGATTCTATATTTAGTTTTTTGGGGGGACCTAGCATACTATTTTCCACAGCAGCTGCCTGCTTCTCTCTGTCTCTCTCTCTCTGTGTCTCTCTCCCCGTTTCTCACATCTCTTTGTGTTGCACAGCTGCTTTAAATATATTATTATTATTATTATTATTATTTTTAGTGATAGATATTGATGTGGGATGTCTTCTTTTATTGAACACATAGCTTATATATATGAATCCCATGTTCTACCCATGAGCTAAATCACACACATGCACACACAATGTAGCCAACCTGTGCTACATATGAGAACTTGTCTAAAATTTGTGTGTGTGTGTTACTAGGATTCACACCCAGTGTCTTGCACATGCCTAGAGCAAGTACTATCCCAGATAGACACACACACTCCTAATTCTTTCTCTATCACTTTTTTTCTTTTTCTTCTTGACAAGATTTCTCTGTGTAACAATTCTAGCTGTCCTAGAACTCAATTTGTAGACCAGACTGGCCTTGAACTTAGAGACCAACCTGCCTCTACTTCCTGAGTGCTAGGATTAAAGGTTTGCACCACCACTTCCCAGCCTGATCCTTTTTTTTTTTTTCCACAATAGATGCCCTGATAAGTACTATGTGAATCACATTGATTTTTGGTTTACTTTCTTTTATTTTTGTTTTTCAGTTATAGCAAAATATATCCATCATAAAAGTTAGTGCCTTAGTGATTTAGGGCTGGTGATGTGGATCAGTGGTAAAGTGCCTGCACAAGGCCAGAGGTTCCATTTCAAGTATCACACACACTTCTTCCCTCCCTCCCTCCCTCCCTCCCTCAAGCTGGAGTGATGGATCCCAACACTCAAGAGGCTGAGATAGGAAGACCAGCCTGAGATACATCAAAAGATTTTGAAGGTTGTGCAATTCAGTGTTGTTAGGTATTCACATTTTTTCGCCACTGTCTTAAAAATATTTTTTTTCCCAAATTGAAATGAGATACCGCTTCAGTGATAAGTTCCAGTTGTCTCTGGCCAAGGCCCAGGTAACTGTCATTCTCCTTTGTGTCTCAGAGTACATTTTGTCTTTGCTGACAGGTTTATTTCAGCTAACATGGTGTCTTAAGGGTTCATTCACGGTGATGAGAGCGTGTTTCGGGATTCTTTCTTCCTGCCTGTTTTCACTGGGTGGTCCTGTGATGGTCCTCATCTGGAGATCAGGAGGGGCACCACAGTAGAACTCAAGCCAGAATGTGAGAACCCTTAACAAGTGGGGCAAAAACAGAAACTCTCCTCATCTCAAGAGATTCTTAGTGTAGTCACATCTGCAAAATTCTTGTTGCTTTCTAAGATTGCATGTTACAGCTTAGGGATCAGAATAGCCATTTTTTTGGAGAGTGGCATTATTCTGTCTACCACTGCCTTTTTGGAGTTTTTATACAGTTATGTGCCAGATTTTCTGAGTATCTTCTATGTCTTTTATTATCTCCATAATTTTTCATCTTTTAAGGTCTGTTCTCTTGTTTGCCACACTCAAAATACCCAGGCTTTCCCAGATAGTAGACAAATGCCTGATCAGTAAACTATATCCCTGCCCTTAACTTTTTAACTTTGGTTAGTTGGTTTTGTTAGGTCTCTTGTAGCTCAGGCTGGCCTTGAGCTCACTATATAGCTGAGAATAACCTTGAACTTCTGGTCTTCCTGCCTTTGCTTCCTAAATGCTGGGGTCACATTTTTGTGCTGTCAAGGCTGGCTTGTTTGATTGGTTTTGGTTTGAGACAAGATCTCACTATATGGTCTAGTCTGTCTTCAGACTCGCCATTGAGAGGCCCTTGCTTCTCAAACATTCAAGATACAGTGTGTGCCGCTATACTAGCTCCTTTGTTTGTCTGAGGTAGGGACTCACTATGTAGCCTTAGTTGGCCCAGAATTTAATATGTAGACCAGGCTGACTTCAAACTCAGAAATCTGTCTACCTCTGCCTCCCTGGTACTAGGATTGAAGGCGTTCATCCCCATGCCTGGCTACTTATTTTTTGAGATTCTATTTGACTTTTGAGATAGTTTGGAACTTGCCATATACTTCAGACTGGCCTTAAATTCATGGCAATCCTCTAGTCTCAGCCCCCTAAATGCTGGGATTACAGACAAGAACATTTCTAGATTGCTTTATTCTATTTTAGTACTGTAGCAGTAACTAGAGAAAAGTACATATGCTGAAAGTATATAGATTGTACAGTTGTCACAAATCTAGCATATCTCTGTAGCCACAATTCAGATCCAGAAGCATGGTATAGAACCAGCAGAGTATCTCAGTGGTACAACACTTGTGCATGAATAGGGACCTAGGTTAGCTCTCCAGCTCTGCAGAAGAAAGACGATCTTATCTGCATTAGAATCTCACATGCTCTTCTGATTATCCCCACCAGCACCCACCCACACATAAAGGTACCATTTTGCCTGTTTTTTTCTTTTATACAGATGAGATCATAGAGAACATGCTTTTGTGCATGTGTCTAATTTCTCTTCATTGTATTGTAATGATTCATTGATAATATGCTTCTTAGTTAACTATTCCACTGTGCCTGGTTAGCCTTAATTTTGTATTGTACATCATCTTTGAATATATTTGTAGTTTTTAAAAATATATTTATAGGAAAGATTTGTGCATAGAAAATTGTATCACTTCTCAAAGAGGAGTTTGTCTCTCGTTCTTGGGGGTGAAGAAGTCTGCCCAGTCTCTCTCTGTACAATTCTCCTGCCTAGTGCTAGGATTATGGGTAGGTACCACCACACCTACAAGTGACTGTTTCAGTTGACATTTCTGAGCTGCGTTTTGCTTTTCCCATGACTTAAGAGTGTAGCCCTTAGAGTCCTGACCTAGAGTATTCTCAGACGTTCTATCTCTGAGACTCCAGGCTTTGTCAGTCACCCATACTTCTCCCGCCCAGCTTGCACAGAACAGTCTTGGGCCAAGCCTCTAAACCCCAAAGCACAGCCGGTGCAGAGCACTGTGCAGTCCTGAAGGAAAGGCCTGCCTGTGGCCTGTGGTGACAACTTCTCATTGCAGGCCACAGGAGGTGTTGGGTCAGAGACGAGCTGATAGCAGCGGCCATGTGGCCTGTATCCCCAGCCGTGCCAGGATTGATTAGCTGTCTTTATTTCATTGTAGTCTGATCCAGTGGTTTGAGACAGCACCGACTCGGACCTGCCCACAGTGTAGGATCCAGGTAAGGTTGATGGAGTGTGGGTGCCTCAGCTAAAGACCTCCTCCCTCCAGAAAACAGGGGAGGGAAAACATCTCTGAAATAGAAATAGTCTGACCTTTTTGACCCTCTTGGTTTGAGGCCAGTCGATGCTCACAGATGCCTGTGAGTCACTCTGGAGACTTGTTTATACCCCATGGGTGGCTGGAAAATAGACTTTCCCACTCAGTCCTCACTTGTGTATATTTGGCCTCCTTTAATGTTTAACAAATGTCTCCATGCATAGAGTTGAAGAATCTTTTAAGGGTTGTCTGCTGTAATATGACTTCAGCCACCAGCAGACCAGCAGTCCTGACTCTGGGCACGCGTAGGAATGAAGAAGTCCTCTGACTTAAAAGGATATGTGCTGACAAGCTAGGCCTCAGAGCAGACTGGCAGAGGTGGTGGGCAGTCAAGCCCATGTTCAGTCTTTTCTATCACCTTTGACCTCACTCCACCGTTATTCTCCGTCTTGCTCTCCCACCCAGGTTGGCAAAAGGGCCATTATCAATAAGCTTTTCTTTGACCTTGCCCAGGAAGAGGAGAGTGTCTTGGATGCAGAATTCTTAAAGGTACCCAGAATTTACTTTGTTCTCCTGAATTCCAAGCCTTCTAGGAGCTCACTTTCCACTCCTGCTTAGAGAGGGTGCCGAGAGTGGATGGAGCGAGGCCTGTGGAGCAGATGTGGTGTGGCGCTTAGAGACAGTAGTGGGGTACAGTGTAAGATGAGAGGGGCCAGCGACTCTGGCATCTATCTCCTCTTGAGCTTTCAAGGCAGTGTGGACTGAAGGAGAGCCTGCCTCTTCTCAGGCCCCTCCCCTTATGAAGACCTAAGAGCCTTCTGCTCAGCCCACTTTCTTGCTGGTCAGTTAGTGGCATGTTAGGAAATTCTTCCTTTCTCACCAGTCAGGGAGAATGTGTGAATCCACCATTCCTTCACCTGACTGTGCCTCAAAATTGCCTGGAGAACATGGTGTAAAGGTAGATGCCTCAACCTTTCCAAGCCAAGCCACAGAGGACAAAGCCCCTGAAATAAACCTTTCTAGCTCAGGTGGGATGCCAGACTGTAGAAACTGTGTCTATGCTTCTCTTTCTGATTTGGGTGAGGGAGCTAGATTGGCAGAATGTCTTGAGGAAAATTGGGTCGAGGTTTGCAAGTGATTACTGAATGCTAAGGGTTAATTTGCTGGGAATCTGTCAGATTACAGCTCATTTGACCTTAGCCCCTGGCTGCTGTGATGTCCTTGGAACCTCCTTGCTTCAAAATGGTTGAGCTTTTGTGTTTGGAGCAGCCTGTTCATCGTCATGGTAACTGCTCCTACTTTTAAGAGGTGTCCTCCCTGTGATGAAGACAACAAAGGCAGCTTCTAGTCTTTTCAGGTTTCAAAGCCAAGTCTGAGGCAGGGAGGCAGCATCTTGAATAGTTTGGAGCCAGGACTTGGAAGGTGACATCCTGCTGAGCGATGGGAGCTGTGCTCCAGCGTGGCTGGTGGCTGCTCTCACAGACCCTGCAGGTCCTCACCTGTCTATCTCCCACTCTTCCACTCCAGGTCCTCTGGTCTACACTGCCCAGCCCGGCTGCCTGACTAACCTAGCTTCTACCCTCAAGAGTCCTGGGCAGAGAGGCTGATAGTTGGGGACTAACTGTTGGTCATGTAAAATGTTGAGTCTTCTGTTAACCTTTGAAGGATGATCTGGAGGAAAGTGTACCTGGATTCTTCCACAATGGACTCTCCCTGTGGCTATAGGCCTCTCTTGCTCACAGGAACATTGAATCTCTAGACTCCCAGGTGGGAGTTGGGTTCACTTCTACCCCAGCCTCTCAGAGCCAGCCTGGAGCTAGCAGGGAGTTAGACTGAGGCAAAGATGAGGAGAAGTAGTGATGGATTAGAGTGCGTGGCCTTCTCCAGTCTGGGTCCCTGGTGAGGGCAGTAATGTTCTGAGGGGGAGGGGAGGCTGTTGCAGGGCCAGGAACCCTGGCAGCCTCCGCTGCTGATGGACCCAGCAGGCCAAGCTTCACTTCCTGTGGGATTCATTTCCTACATCTTACCTACATTTCTAAGAGGCTCAGAAAGAGGCTGGAAAGTTGGCTCAGGGTTTATGGGCTCTGGCTGCTCTTGGAAATGACAGGGTTTGATTTCCAGTGCCCACATGGTGGCTACCGATGGACTATAGCTCCAGTTTCAGGGACTCTGACACCGTCTTCTCATCTCAGCAGGCAATGCAAAATACATGGCACACTGACATAAATGCACGCAAAACACTGATACATGTAGAATAAAAGTAAATAAATCTTAAAGATTTATATATTTTATGTATATGAATGCTATGTCTGTATGTATGCCTACATGCTAGAAGAGGGCTCAGATCTCATTATAGATGTTTGTGAGCCCCCATGTGATTGCAGAGAGTTGAACTCAGGACCTCTGGAAGAGCAGCCAGTGCTCTTAACCTCTGAGCCATCTCTCCAGCCCAAAAGTAAATAATTTTTTTTTCAAAATGTCCCATACTGAGTGTGATGGCATATACCTTTACTCCCAGCACTCGGACGACAGGGACAGGTGGATTTCTGTGAGTTTAAGGCCAGTCTGGTGTACATAGTGAGTTCCAGGACAGTCTGAGCTACCTAGTGAAATTCTGTCTCAAACAAACAAACAAAAAGACCCATAGACATAAAACAATGTGTATCTACCGGTTGGCTTGGCCTTGAAGTATATTGGGTCCATTCCTGGACTAATAGTCTTTGTTGATCCTAGGGCTCTGCACAGCCTTATGGGGGGTCGTATGGAGCCTAGCTGTGATGTGCTCCTGTTGCTTAGTGTGTGTATTGTCTTGCAGAATGAACTGGACAGCGTTAGAGCCCAGCTTTCCCAAAAAGGTAAGTTAACAAACAACAAGAGGGCCTGGGAAGCCCCTGACTCAGGAACTGGAGGGAGGAGCCTAAGGGGAAAGCCTCTAGCCTCTGGCAAAACCAAGGGTTTGTCCTGCTCGTCTTGCTAGCTGTTATGACTAGCCAAAAAGCAGCGAGGTGTCTGAAGCTGTCTAGGCCAAGACAGTCTATTTTCACTGCTTGGAACTTCTTGCCTGGGAGCAGGTTGAGGAAGGTTCCCACTGGTGAGTTTGCATCTTCAGGGCTCAGCTGCTGAGTTGGCGTTCTCTCACTGATGAGTTAACTTAGACCCACAGGAGTGGGGAACAGCGAAGTGTACCCCAACAGTTCAGGTGGGAGAAAGGAGAGCTTGTCTTATAGGCAAAAGCTCTAGCTTAGTTTTCTTGGTATAAAGCAGAGAGAGAAGCATCCACTCAACGTTCTGACCTGCACCTTGTTCTTCCCTGGCTAAGGGATGAGGTGCTTGAATTCAAGGCTCAGAGTTGTCATGCATGAATGGACCTTTGCCTTGCTCCCCTCTGCCCCTGCTTTAGAGAGGGAGAAACGGGACAGCCAGACTATTATTGACACTCTACGGGACACATTGGAGGAACGCAATGCCACCGTGGAGTCCCTGCAGAACGCCTTAGACAAGACAGAGATGCTGTGTTCCACTCTGAAGGTAAGTCCTCAGAGTCAGTGGGGCGGTTTAGCCACAGTCCTGAGCTTGGAGCAGTGACCTACCTGCCCCAGCCTCCCCAAGTGCAGAGATTAAAGGCGTCCACCGCCGTGCCCAGCCTGTCTCACAGCTCTAATCATTTCTTCTGGTTCTGCCTCAGCCAATACCTTTGGTTTTGTTGTTTTTGTTTTTGTTTTTTTAATATATTTTGTTTGTTTTTTAGTTTTTTAAAAATATTTATTTTTATTTTTATGTAAGGGTATCAGATATTGAGACAGCTGTTAGCTGCCATGTGGATGCTGGGAATCAAACTCAGGCCCTCTAGAAGAACAGTTAGTGCTCTTAACCGCTGAGCCATATCTCCAGCCCACCTTTGTTTATACAGTGGTAAGGGGGAGGCAAATCTCTTCTTCCCAAGACCCTTCCATACTGTACCCATCAAGCCCATAAGAAAAGGGGCTATAATGGCTGCGCTTGTGGATTTTGCACCAGGTAACAAGGCCATCCAACACTTCACAGAGGGCCTGCTCATCGGAGACCTGAGTAGGCTGGGCCGTGTTTCTAAAAGTGGCTCCTACTCCACTGATGAGGCCAGTCTGAAGAATCTTCCATTAGGACTCCAGTCCTTGGCGGGGCTGCTCTCTGGAGCCAGATCAAACAGCATCCTAGGGAGGAGCAAAGGCCTTTGAAGTCCGCTGTGCTGAGCTGACCGAGCAGATCAAAGCCATAGAGCGAGCAGGCCTAGACCCAGATGAATTTTGTATCAGCCTGGGTTCGTGAGTCTCCTGCTCTCCGAGGGCCATGAGGCGATTGATCTGAACTCACGATTGATATTCTAGTCTTGGAGGCAGGAGCAGCCCTTGCTGGGTGCCATTTGAAAGGGCTAGGATCCATCCTCATGAACAGACAAGGCCCTAGGATATTCATCATCTGTTCCTGCTTGGAGGCTGAACTACGTTACATGGCCTTCCCAATGGGAGGGAGCAAACCAGCACCAGGCTGCAGAACAATGTCTGGTGGCATTCCCAGGTCAGAGATGGCATAGTCCCACGCTGAGCTCTCCTGTCCTGATAATTCTTGTCCATGTGCTCTTGGCTTCTTCAGCTATATTATAGCCAACATGTACCGTGAGACGCAGACCTTAGAATCTTGGCAGCCTACAGTAGACCTGAGCCACCAAGCTGTGCCTATAGCAAGGCATACCTCCAGAGAGGAAGATGTAACTGCCCTGAAGTCTCTTAGTAACAAAAGCATAGGCCACATGAGGGCTATAGTTCAAGTCTTGGGTTGGATCCCCAGCACTGGACAGAGTCACAGACAGACGCACACACACATTCATATGTACACATGCGTGCAGAACACAGAGGACAGCATGAGGGGCCCTTGGGAGTTTTATATCCTACAGTTTGGAGATGCATGTTTATCAGCATCTTCAAAAGATAGCAAAGTATGGAAGCATGGGGGAAGTGGAGGCAGGAAGATCAGGGTCATGGTCATCCTAGGCCAGCCACATAGTGAGTGCACAGCCAACCTGGGGCGTGGGAAACCTGCCAAAAATTAAAACCAAACAAAAGACACAGCTCTCAGTAGCCATGGTTCCTGAGAAGCACCAAGACGTATGGATGTTCTTGCTCTTCAGAAGCAGATGAGATTCCTGGAGCAGCAGCAGGACGAGACCAAGAAAGCCCAGGAGGAAGCCCGCCGGCTGAAGAGCAAGATGAGGACCATGGAGCAGTGAGTTCGCAGCTAGTCCCTGGGAGGGTGTGATTCTCAGGCTTGCAGCTGAAGGTGCGGTTTGTTCACCTTTGACGTAAATGTCCAGGTGCCTGTGGGCACAGATTCCCTCTCCTATCCTCTGTGGGCCCTTCCCTCTTTGTGGGGCTCTGGTGCTCCTTGTCCCACCGTTTGTGGACAGTGCCTGCCGTGCTGCTTCCTCCAGGGCTTTATGCAGTCCCTGACCTTCAAGTCCTCTGGAAGCACCTATCTTTCCTCAGCAGCATCCCTGGAGCTGAGCTCAGCTCTGCTGTGGAACCTTTCCTTGGGCACACCCACCTGCTAAAGCATCCTAGCAGCCCAGGCTGTTGCCATAGCAACGGCAGCAAAGGGAGGCAGACTAACCATCAGCCTCCAGATTTCAAATACCGTGGGCCGGGAATGTTTTTCAGAATTGAGCTCCTACTCCAGAGCCAGCGGTCTGAGGTGGAGGAGATGATCCGAGACATGGGTGTGGGACAGTCTGCGGTGGAGCAGCTGGCTGTGTACTGCGTGTCCCTCAAGAAGTATGTAAGCCCAGGAACTAGACTGTTCCCCAGTCCTACCTCTGCTGCCATCTTCCGTAAAGCAGATGGTGTGAAGGAACAAATTCTAGAACCATATTGTCGTAGGGTGAACTCCAGCCCTTGGCTGCTCTGACTTCCACATTCTTGCATGGAGACAGAGATTTGTCTCAGCATTGCTGAGAGAACAGAGTACGGATTCTAAGTCTTGTTTCTAAGGAGCTGCAGCTCCAGCTGTGAGCTCCCTCGTGGTATCTGGAGTCTATTTCCCGTCAGCGCTGTTAATGAACCTGCCTGGCTTTGATGAGAAACTACCCATATTCTTTGTTACAGTAATGTGACATTGGGAGAAGGGAGGATTTGATTGACAGGCACTGAGAACCCCAGATGCCTCCGTTTGAGGGTGTAGGGAGCCCCCTAGCGAGGCTGGAGCTTCTTGCATACTCTCTCCAGTTGTAGTTCCTGCAGGCAACAAGAAAGAACAGTTTTTGTTTCCTGCCCTCATTACATTCTCTGCAGGACCCGCCATGGGGCCACCTGGGGGGAGATTGGAGGGAGCTAAGGGTATGAGTGAGGCCTTTGTTAGGATGGTGCTGTGGCATCAGTGTGTCACCTCTTCTTCCGGCCACTCTGCAGAGAGTATGAGAATCTGAAGGAAGCGCGGAAGGCCTCAGGGGAGCTGGCTGACAAGCTGAAAAGGGACTTGGCTTCTTCTAAGAGCAAGGTAACTGAATGGGGACAAGAGAGAAAGGAGCCGTGGCCTTCCCTTTGCCATGCTCACCTGGGTCTCCTGCCCGACACCAGTGGGCTAGTGCAACTGTACACTAATTGCTGGTTTTTACTGTGTGTTGTCTCTGACCTGTGGCTTGTGCACTTGGGGGGCCAACTAATGGAGGTACAACCCCCATACACTCATGGTGCCTTTTGCTCTTCTTGGTCTCTAAGCACGTTTTAGCTGGTTTGGAAAGCACAGTCCTCAAGTCTGACAGCTTTAGAGACCTGTCTGTACCCAATCCCAAACATGAGGTTCTTGGACCAGCTACTTTTAACTTGTGGAGGCTGCAATCTGTAGAGAGGGGAGGCTTGCTCCCAGGCAGCCCTGTATATATTTGCCTAGTTGAGCCTGTCCCCAAAGGTTTGGGGTTTCCTCCTGCCTCCAGTTTCCTTTAGACTCTACCCCGACCATGCACTGGGTGGCAGCAGGTAGGGAGGACACATGGCTCCACTGGCTTGTCGTTCCTCATAGTTGAAGACTGTCTACATGGAGCTGGATCAGGCCAAGGTGGAACTGAGGTCAGCCCAGAAGGACCTGCAGAGCGCTGACAAGGAAATCACGGTGAGACATGGGCATACTCAGAAGGGCCATTTATGCGCCTCGAAGAGGAGGGCTCAGCCGTCTGCCTGCGAGCCTGTGTCCTAGTCAGGGCTGGGAGGCCCTTTTGATCCTCTTGGGTCAGGGAGGTGGATCAGGGTGTGTGCCCTCACCCTCATCTGACCTACAGCCTAAGCCTCCTCAGCAGAGGCCCACTAGCACCGGGTCTTCCTTCCTTCCTTCATGATGTGCTGAGCTCTCACTTCCAGAACAAGGGCTTTGCTGAGGAGGAGGAGGAGTTCTGAAGGCTGCTTCCGTTCTTGCTGTGTTCCCAGTACCCTACACACTGCTGTTGTCCTTAGTACCTCCGCCTCTCTCACACATTCTTCTCTTTATTTCCTCCAGAGCCTAAGAAAGAAGTTAACAATGCTACAGGAAACCTTGAATCTGCCTCCAAAGACCAGTGAGACTGTCAGCCGTCTGGTTTTCGAGAGGTTTGTTAGCCTTCTGGGGTGATACAGGGATTACAAGCTGAGAGAGCCTACATGCCTGGATTTAGTGAGATAGATGGTGTTTGTGGGTCTTCTGGCCAGAGGGCCAGCCAGCAGCTTTGAGAAAACTGGGACCTGTCAAGGGAAGGACAGAGAAGGCCTTTGAGCCATCTTAGGTGGGGCAGGAGCCGTGGCTATCTTGAGGTATTCTGGAGCCTCTCACCACATGCACGTGCCTGCTCCCGTTCCGGAAACAAACTTGCACGTGTTCACTCTCAACTCCCTTCCAGTTGGGCAGTGGTGATGCACACCTCTAATCCCAGCCCTGGGGAGGCAGAGGCAGGCGGATCTCTGTGAGTTGGAGGCCAGCCTGGTCTACAAAGTAAGTTCCAGAACAGCCAGAACTGTTACACAGAGAAACCCTGTCTCAAAATAAATGAATGAATAAAGAGAGAAAGAAAAAATAACCCCCTCCGTTCAGGACTGTGCTTTAAGGCAGCCAGCAGAGGGAGCCATAAGACCTGGGGATTGGTGTTCCTGCCAGGGACCAAGTTCAGCTCCTGAGTGTTTTTCACAGAAGCAGCCATGCTAAGAACATCCTCAAGGCTGTCTTCTGCCTGATAGAGGTCTCTAGCAGGGGAGCCAGATTAAAAATTCCTCTCAATGACTAAGAGTTTTATTTAGGCCACTTTTCAAAATCTTTTGGAAATCATATGCCCCTCTTCCTGCCTGTGAAATTCACACATTCAGCGCCTTCCAACACTCCACTTTGTTCCTGGGCACTGTACCCACTGACTTTCCACATCTCAGACCCTTGATACTGTGTCTTGGGACATTCATGGAGCTGGTTTAGACCTAAGTGGGTTCTTAGGGTTCTGCCAGGTCACAGCCAACCTAAGAGAAAGAGAACCTTCTTTTCCTTCTGCTTCTGCCTTTGCCCCAGCTCTTTCCTGGCTCTGTTGTCCTGGCCAGCTTCCTCAGCTAGAAGAGTGTGTGTGCGTGAATGAGTATGTTTGCGTAGATGTGTGTGCATGTGGAGGTCGGCGGTGGCCATCTTTGAACACGTTGCCCTGTAGGTGTGTGTGTGGTTGGGCGCGTCAGTGCACATGTTGAAGTCAGAGCATAACTTGGTGAGTTCATTTCTCTCCTTTCCCTTTCCTTGGGTTGAAGGGATCTAATTCAAGTAGCCAGACTCGTGCAGCAAGCACCCTTTCCCTCTGAGCCATCTCGTCAGCTATTATTCTTGTCATCTGTGGAGCCAGACTTCCTTGCCTGCTCCAGTTCAGGATGAGTTGAGAGCTGTGGGACTATAGCAGATGCACAATCTCCCATGACGGCCAGTACTGGGTTGACTTTGACAGCCCGGCATGCTCTGTTCCTGACCCTTCCTCCCACCTCATCCCGACATTGGCCAGGCCTTGTCTGAAGTCCCATGTAACACGAGGGCCTTGTCAAGAGCTTAAACAGGTACAGTCTGCACCTTGGGGAAATGACAGCCTCAGAAACTATCCACTGTAGAAAAGAATTTTAGAACCCCAGCTGCCTCAAGGCCGGGGCTGCAGAATCATTCTCTCGACCATCCAGAGTCTCCTGCTGGAGCGATCTCTAGTTTCTAGTCTGTGAACCTCAGGCTCCTTTCAAACAGTTGGCTTCTGTGCCTGCCTGTCATTTATAGTGAAGAGAGAGAACACAGACACATGAGCCACCTCTAGACTCCCAGAGACTTTGCACACCAGCTTTCACTAATCTTCAGGTTTCTCTGAGCCCCGCACTCCTATAATAGGTCTGTCTGACCCTCCCCATCTTCTCCAGCCTTGTTTCAGTAAGAGAATCAGCCTGGTGATCAGCCAAACCTGTGCCCAAAGCCAGGCTGGGCTGCCTGTCAAGCTGTATGCAAGATGACAGCATTCCCCCTTCACCAGGATTTTTCTAGGCATGAGAACTTGGGTAATATGATGGTTGCATTTACATTAGCCCTTTTAACTTGGCATAGTTGGGGGCTGGAGAGATGGCTCAGAGGTTAAGAGCACTGATTATTCTTCCAGAGGTCCTGAGTTCAATTCCCAGCATCCACATGGTGGCTCACAACTATTTATGATGACATCTGGTACCCTCTTCTGTATACTGTATACATAATAAATAAATCTTTAAAAAAAAAAAAAAAAACTTGGCATAGTCTATTCTGAATTCCAGATTCTTTCTTCTACGGCTCCAAGATCTCAAAATAGCTCTTGGCTCCTTGCGGGCAGCCTTTCCAGTTTTCTTTATGCTCTGATGGCATAACTCTCAAAACTAAAAGTGCCTCTGTTTTTCTTCCTTGAGAACGGACTTGTTGCTATGTGGTTTGAGAAGAATCTTAAAAAAAAAGATTTATTTATTATGCATGCAGTATACAGAAGAGGGTACCAGATGTCATTATAGATGGTTGTGAGCCACCATATAGTTTCTGGGAATTGAACTCAGAACCTCTAGGAAGAAGTAGTCAGTGCTCTTAACCACTGTGCTGAACCATCTTTCCAGCTTGGGAAGAATCTTAAACTTTCCTAGTTTGTATGAAATGTACAGACACATTCATGAAACCACCATTTAAATCTAAAGGAAGAAAAATCCAGGCAGAGAGGATGGTGAGTTCAAACTCCCCTGAAGGTGGTCTTGGAGGAGAGAATCAGGCGTCAGTGGTGCTGGGTCGATGCCAGCCTTGTTCAGTCGGCCTTGGAGGTGCAGATTTTATCCTAGTAACAGTAGAAACTGTTGAAATGTTTCTGAAGGACAGCTGAGAGCCTACACCGTGTCTCATCCACTAGTGATTCCTGAACTGCACCCCGATTTTCAGATTTGCTTAATGCCATGTAGCCTCCATCTTGTGGGTTCTGGTTTCTATGTCGGGCTCACATTCCCCTGGCCATGCTTTCTCTCTCAGTATTTTGTAGAAGGCTCTGTGTATCATTGGCAATGCCTGTTTCATTTGTTGTGATGGAATTACCCTTTGCTTCTGTTGTCTTATTTTAAAAATTTACTTTATATAGGTGCTTTGTATGTGTGCCTGCACACCAGAAGATGGCATCAGATCGTGAGTTTCCATGTAGGTGCTGGGAATTGAACTCAGAACCTCTGGAAGAGCAGCCAGTGCTCTTAACCTCTGGGCTATCTCCAGCCCCAATTTTGTTTTATTTATTTTATCTTTTTGAGACAGAGACTCAGCCCAGGCTGATCTCAAATGTACTATGTATCTGAATATGACCTTGAACTCCTTATCTTCCTGGCTTTATATTTTGAGTGCTAGGAATATTGGCATGGATTGAACTCAGAGCCTCATGATGCTTAGCTACACTACACCAGCTGAGCCATGTCTCCAGCCCTACCTGTTATTTTAGGGCAGCCTTGCCAGACCTGGCCTTGTGAGATCTGAGGAAGATGTGGGGCCTGGTAGCTACAAGGAATCCTCACTTCTTCCTTCCCTCAGGAGTTTTGCAAGGCTGCACCACAGTCCTTTGCCCAGAGAACAGAGAGCTATAGAGGAAATGTTAGGAAGGCATCTCGCATGGGCCCTAAGGGCTCCTACATTCTGGGCTGTTGGTATCTGGGGAGACCTTTATTTATGGAGTACTAATAGGAGCTACAAGTTTATGTAGGAGGTGTCGACAGCCTCTGTGCCACACAGTCACATCTGCCATTTCCCGAGGCCTCTGACACAAAGCTATATAAGTTGGCCATAGGTGAGTGTCTCAGAGTTAACAGAATCACACAGTGCCGCAAGCCAGGCCTTCACTGTAGTGAAGGAGGAGACCTAGGCTCTCCCTCCTCATAGCATGCAAGTTAGGGATGAAAGACAGTGGGCCTGTCAGAAAGGGAAGCAGGCTTCTAGCTGCAAAGGAAGTACATACCAGAAACAGTTTGAGAACAAGAAATATGTCCTTATGAACTTTGTGCTGGAATGAGACGATGTGAGCCTCCTGAGTCGGGTTTAATGTAGTCGCTAGTATGTGAGAAGAAGTCCAGCTTGGCTTGAGCCAAGACTGAGCGCATGCCATGGATACCACTGGGCAGGACCTGGGAATGGCAGTAGAAAGTCTTGCCTGAGCCCTCAGGTAGTAAAATGACTGCACCCTGCCAGACTGGGCCTGTTGCTCCACTTTGCCTTTTCTGCCGTAGCCTAAACTTGCTGGAGTTGGTAAGCAATTACAGAATAACACTGAGGAGAGGAGGAAGGAGTCTGGGCTTCCCAGAATGCTTACCCAGCCAGATTTGTAGGCAGTGCCCTCTCCTCGGGTCTGCACACCTTGGATGCACACAGGGCTGAGATGTAGCTCAAAAGGGAAGTCCTTGGAGGAAGTATGCTGAGCCTGAGGGCTGTCATTGCCATTCCTTATGGTCTCCTCAGACCTTGGGAACTGGAGGGTACTGCCAGGGTCTGGCTGCAGCTTTCTAAGAGTGAGCACCACCCACACTCATTACAAAAGTGAAAAGGTGGAGAATTTGAAAACTATGGGCTTAATTGCAGGCGGGGTAGGACACAAGTCTTTCCTGCGGGAGGTATATGGAGGAGAGGGCATACTCAATCACGCAATTGAGCATACACGTGTATTTTTTGTTTTGTTTCGATTTTGGAGACAGAGTCTCTCTATGTAGCCCTGACTGTCCTGGAATTCACTATGTACACCAGGCTAACCTGAAACCCAAAGAGATTTACCTACCTCTGCCTCATGAGGGCTGGGATTACAAGTGTGTGCCGTAACACCTGGCTTGTACATGCACATATTTTTATATTCTCCTTTTCTCTTTAGGCAGTCTCAATATATAGCTTAGGCTATCTCCAAACTTATATAACTCAGGCAGGCTTTGAACTCATGATTGGGGGCTGGAGAGATGGCTTAGAGGTTAAAGGCACTGACTGTTCTTCCAGAGGACCCGAGTTCAATTCACAGCTACCACATGGTGGCTCACAACCATCTATGATGATATCTGGTACCTTCTTCTGTATACTGTATCCATAATAAATAAATAAATCTTTAGGAAAAAAAAAAGGTTAAGAACTCATGATCTTTACTGGGATCATAGGTGTGTGATATTACACCCAGCTTTTGTATCGCTTTTTAAATTGACCAGATGGGTATTTTTCTATGTTATTAAAGTTACTTTTGAGAACACCATCTTGTGTCTTCATCATTGTCACCTCCTAAAGTACCAGACCACTAGAATACTGTCTGCTGGGGGCTGGAGAGATGACTCAGCGGTTAAGAGCACCGTCTGCTCTTCCAGAGGACCCGGGTTCGATTCCCAGCACCCACATGGCAGCTAACAACTGTCTGTAGTTCCAGTTCCAGGCAAACACCAAGGCAAATAAATAAATAAAGTTTAAAAAAAAAAATTCTCTAGAATACTGTCTGCTATGATAAGTAGCAACATGCTCACATCTATATCATTCTGTGGTAACTAACAGCCCTGGCTGTCCTGGAAATATATTTGTAAACTAGGGTTAAAGATGTGTGTCGTCACAGTCCAGCATCTAAATTGCTTTTTACACTGAATTCTGGGAAAGAAGTATGTTGATCAAAAGGAAATAGCCTGTTATTTCATTTGATTAATTGTTTTCATTCTATTTATTTTAATTGTGTTTGCATGGCATGCACGTAGAGGTCAGAAGACAATTTGTGGGGATCACTTTCTTTCACCATGTGGGTCCTGGGGATCAAACTCGGATCATCAGGCTTGGCCTTTACCCACCAATGGTCAGGACTGCAAAGGCTGAAGCTACTTGACTTATTCTGTAGAAGTTAGGTCTCCCTCTGGGGTAACCCTGAGTCAGGATGGGCCTCAGGAGCCCTTGAAGCTGGGCTTCCTCTTCTTCTGTTTCTCCCTTTTAATGTTTTTGTGAGTGTGCGTGCGTGTGGATATTTTTAGGTGTGTGTGTACCACAACATGTATGTGGTATCAGAACAGAGCTGGAGGAATTCTCTTTTCTTCTTCCTCCATGGGTTCTGAGGATTGAACTCAAGACCTCAAGCTTGTAAACAATAGTCTTTACCAGGTGAGCCATCTCACTGGGCCAAGGTGAGTTGCCTCTGATACTTGAGCTATGATCTATCTGGGTTGTCACTGCAGTCCCAAGTAACAAGATTATCTCTACCTTCAGCCCAGCCCCTGTGGAGATGCTGACTCCGAAGCTCCACCGGCCATCCTTCAGTGATAGAATTGACCTCAGTGCTACCTTTGATGTAGACACCCCTCCAGCCCAGACCTCCAGCTCCAAGCATGACCACCCCAAGAAGCTCTGCCTGGAGAGGGCACAGTGAGTGTTGGTCCCTGTCAGTGCTCAGAACCTGGCGGGGAGTGGCTAATCCATCTGTAGGTCCTTCCCTGGACCTTGAGTGGCCAATGAGGCTGCTCAGGAAGATGCAGCTTTGGCTGGAACTCTTTCTCTGCCCGAGTGCTCACTGTGGACAGTCCTGCTTGCTTCATCCATCCTTATCATCCCCAAGACGATGTTGGGATGGGAGTTAGAGAGAATTCTCGAGTCCCAGTAGGGCAAGTCTGGGCTGTTGATGAAGCAGGTATCTCAATACTTTGAATGCCTGCGCACTGGAGTGCTGAGCATGGCACTCTGAATATTTCCCAGTGTATGCCCTTGAGGTTCCTGCTTAATGCAGGACCGTAGATCTGTAGATCCCATGACCCTACCACCCAGGGAAAGATCCCATGGCGAGGAGCTGTGTGGAGCTGTAAGGGGACAGGTTGGGACTCACTGTAGATATACAGAGGAACTAGGAGGGATAAGCCATCCCCTAGGCCAGGCCACCTGTGTGTCACTGTGAAGATGGCTGCCCCCTCATGTACATAAGTCTGTGCTACTCCAGTAAAGGTATTTATTTTACATTTTTAAAAATTACACTCATTTCTCTATTTTTATGTATGTGTGTGAGATGCATATGGAGGTCGGAGGACAGTTTGTGAGGGCTGTTTCTCTCCTTGCACTATGAGGAACTAAGGATTAAGGGCAAGTTGACAGGCTTGGTGGCAACAGTTTTATCTGCTGAGCCACCTCTCTGGTTCTAAGGAAATCTTAAATGTGAGACTTTGGATCTGAGAGAAAGAAATTGTTATGTTAGGCAAGGCTGTGAAAGAAAACGAGAGGGCAAGCCCTTTACACCCAGATAGTCGAGGGCCAGGCCCGGAGCCATGAGAAGCCCCAGTCGTCCCGACCGCAGCCACAGGCTTGTCAGCATCAGCTCCTTCCTCTGGCTTCCTTCTATTGCTTCTTCTTCAGCTGTCAAAACTGAAGGTGCAGGCTGGGGCTTCAGCTCAGTGATAATGTTTGCCTCCCCTGAACGAGGCCCTGGATTCAATCACACTTGTGCAAAGAAGGGAGGAGGAGGAAACACAGAAGGAACAATGATTGCAGACGCATGGAGTCTTTAGGCTTGTAGACATTCCACCATCTTCAGGGACTCGGAAGAGCGACAGAGCGTAGAATGCCCCTAACTTGTCTTGGCCTCATCAGAGCCAGTGGATTTTCCACTCTAACAGTAGAAAATCTTCTTGTAGTCATCATGTGAACACACTACAGGTTAGGGAAACAAGCAGAGTCAGCAGGCCCTGTTCCCACCCATTTCTCGTGGCTTAAGACACCAGGCTTACCTTAGGCCATCATCCTCTCTCGCAACTGGAAAAAAATGTAGCTCCTAGGACCCCAGGAACTGGATGGAAATAGCGTTCAGCTCTGGCACTAAGAATAAAAAGCCACAGCTCAGCTCATGCTCTCTTTTGCCACAGGCCCTTCTGCTAAGGGATAAAGCTCTTGTACATTGGAAAGATTTGTCACTCAGAGTGGCTTAATAAAACACTGATTGGCCAGTAGCCAGGCAGACAGGGCAACAAGACTAGAATTCTGGGAAGAGAAAAGCAGAGACATAGTCACCAGCCAGATGCAGAGGAAGCAAGATGAGAATGCTGGACTGAGGAAAGATACCAAGCCACATGGTTAAACACAGATAAGAATTAAGAGTTAATTTAAGTGTAAAAGCTGGTTAGTAACAACTAGGGTTACTGGCTGAGCATTTATAAGTAATATTAAGCCTCTGAATCAATTTGGGAAGCAGCTGCTGGGTATTTGAGAGTTTCTGGTGGGACAGAAACTTTGACTACACCCTTCCTGCAAAGATTCTGTAGAGGCTCTGGGAACACTCTGCAGACTGCCTTACTGAGTCTTACCGAGAGGCTGCTTTTTGAGGGATTTCTAGAGGTAGTACCTCCAACCTCCAGACAGATAGGATGGGGCCTGAACTCATTTGATAGCTTCTGTATGTAAGAGGGAATGAATGCATGCCCTCCTGTGCACAGCAAGTTGGTTGGGCTCCCTAGCACTGGGTGGAGACGAGAACACGAACGTGGAGAGCGTTGAAACCACAGACCAGTCTACCCTGACTTTGGCTCTGTTCTTTTCAGCTCTTCACAGATTTGTCCTGGGGTAGAGACTACTGAGGTTCCTTGCCCAAAGCATAGCCATGATGGCAGCCATGCCACGCAGTAGCTCCTTTAAAGGACATGTGCCAATCTGGCCCCTCTTGTTGCTTACTTGCCCTTTGCCTTCATCTCCCTCACAGCTCTCCTGTGCAGGACGTCCTCAAGAAGGTACCTAGAGTCTCCAAGCAGGTAAGGTTCAGGGGTTCCTTGAAGACATATAAGCAGTCACATCCAGCCTTTGCCAGACTAACATGGAAATCTTCCTTCTCAACTGGGCACTGTAGTTCATACCTGTAATTCAGCATTCCAGACGCCAAGGCAGGAGAATCACCTTGAGTTTGAGGCTTGCCTGGACTGCGTAGTGAGTTCTGAGGCATCCTGGGCTATAGTGAGACCATATAAAACAGAGAATACAAAACAAAATAAAACAAAGAAAAAGAAAAACTCTATTTCTGAGGATGCAGGCTATGTTCAGGTTTCCTCAACTAGCCCAGGACTAAGACTCTTCAGAGCATCCCTGTAATCTTAACTCATTATCTTCTGCCTCCTGAGGCAGCAGATTTAATTTATTTGGTTGGTTGGTTTTGGGTATTTTGAGTCAGGGTTACTCTGTGTAGCCCTGGCCTTCCTGCAACTTACCTTGTAGACCAGACTGGCCTTGAACTCAAGATATCTACCTGCCTCTGCCTCCAAAGTGCTAGGATTAAAGGTGGGCATCACCAGCATCCAGCCAGATATCCTGATAACCAGATGTCTCTTATGATCACTACCCCATGTCCTGTGCTGCTGTCTAGCTCATCAAGTCTGACTCTGGCATTACCCCAACAGGAGTCCCAGCTCTCACTGGGTGGCCAGAGTTGTGTAGGAGAGCCGGACGAGGAACTGGCTGGTGCCTTCCCTCTCTTCATCCGGAATGCTGTCTTGGGTCAAAAACTGCCCAACAGGACCACAACAGATTCCCGCTGCAGTACAGATGTGGTGAGTGTGCAGGTACCCGGCCTCCTGGTGGGGTAAGACGGTCAGCTCCCTAGCCCATTCTGCGGATTGACTCATGTCCTCCTTCTGCCCTAGGTAAGAATAGGCTTCGATGGGCTTGGAGGACGAACAAAAT
This sequence comes from Sigmodon hispidus, assembly GCA_004025045.1. Taxonomy (NCBI): domain Eukaryota; kingdom Metazoa; phylum Chordata; class Mammalia; order Rodentia; family Cricetidae; genus Sigmodon; species Sigmodon hispidus. Next base: position 305,367 of record PVIH01000178.1, on the reverse strand, counting down.
TCATCCGGCCTGTATCCTTTTTCTATGGTCGTGCCTGAGCTGAGCTGAGGGGCATACACCATGCCCTGATCTGTTTCCCCAGGCACCTCACTGCCTGCAGCCTAAGATGGGCAGAGCCTTGCTTAGTGTATCTGCCCTTCCTGACCCAGGGGCTGAGATTTTCCTGACCTTCACTCCAGTCCCCTCAAACTTCTTCCTTGACATTGCATTCAGACAGACACGACCATTATCCGACCGTTGCCTGTTAAGCCCAAGGCCAAGAGTAAGCAGAAAGTGAGAATAAAGACTGTGAATTCTTCCTCCCAACCCAAGCTGGATACCTTCCTATGGCAGTGAGCAGTGATTGGAGTCATGTCTCCAGTTAGTAAGCCAAGACCTTTGCCAACCCAGGAGTGTTTTGGGAGGTGGTTCCTCTTCCTGGACAGTGGAAGACAGATAGCAGACACTGTACTTCCTGTGTTTGATTTGCCCTACACACGCTGGATTTACCTCCAGGAGCTGACATGGCCAGTTTACATTTCCAGTCAGCAGGGCCAGTTGCAAGATTTTGTATAATAGCTCCGACCAGATATGGCTGGGCTCCTGTTCTGATCACATTTGACTCTATGGACAGAATGCTGGAGGATTCCTGATCAGGTGCCTGTGCTGCCTGCCTCCATCCAGCTCAGTTCTTGAAACAGGAGATGATAGAGAAAGATTTCCATGTAAAATAAAAAGGCATTTTTGTCCTTCTTGGTTCTGGGTCTATAAATTTATACGAAGACTTTAGAAAACTCACTTCAGTTTCTAAAGCAGGAGTGCCACCTGGACTCAGACCAGGCATGGCTTTCTCACAGGGCACAGGAAGAAGACCCTAGAAAGAATGGCATCCCTGCAGTGTAAGCTATAAGCAAAGTGAGTGGGTGAACCAAGGAAGTTCCCGTCCATTCCAGGTCCTCAGCAAGCACTACAGACAATCAATGGCCAATCTGTTAGCTTTGGGGCTTGGCCTCAGGGCATTTTCTCCTAATTTCCCTTATTGGCCCCTCACCTGAGTAAGACTTCCTTCCCCATTATTAGACAGGGGCTCCGCTTCCCTAGCGCATCGCCTACTTCATGCTGAAGGCATCTAGCCACTTGGTAGGAAACCTAGAGGAGCCTGAAGCTGTCTGGGGATGGAGATGAGAGCCTTGGTTATGTGATACTTAGCTTTGATAATCAACTTGACATAATCTAGAATCACCTGGTAAAGGCCTCTCAATGGGATCTAGACGGGGTTGGCCTGTGGTCCTGTCTCTGGAAGGTTATCTTGGTTATGTTTACTAAGGTGGGAAGGCCAGCCTGCTATAAGTTGGCACCAATCCCTAAGCAGAGGATCCTGGACTGTGTAAGAGCAGAAAAAGTGAGCTGAGCACAGAAATGAATGTACTTTCTCTCTGCTCTTAACGGAGTGCGACCGGCTCTCCACCATCTGCCTTAACCTCCCTGCAATGATTGACTGTAACCTGAAACTGAGCTAAAATAAAAACTTTCTCCCAAGTGTCTTTTGTCAGAGTATTTGTCACAGCAGCAGGAAAGTAATTTAGACAGTTACAGATGTTGAGCCCATTTGGGACTGACATACGCCAAGGAGGTTTACTGAGGAGAATCGCACCATCTGTGAAAGCATAGAGGCTGGTTGCTGGCACATGCTGAGTGACCTTAGGTTAATTATCCTCTCTTGATGGTATCTGTACAGTGGGGCAATAACACCAACCACCTAGTGGTGGGAATCTAGTAAGTCAGGCTAAGAAGGTAGACAGCTACTCAGTGATTCCGTTTACAGGAATTGTCCAGAAGTGTGTAGGAGAGAGTGGGCGCTGGAGTTACTGCTGCTGCTGACAGTTTCTGTCTGGGTGATAAAAAGGGTCTTAGAAAGCTGGGTGGTGCTGGCTGCTTGGCCACGTACGCCTTTAATCCCAGCACTTGGGAGGCAGGGGCAGGTGAATCTCTGTGAGTTCAAAGCCAGCCTGGCCTACACAGAGAGACCCTGTCTTGAAAAACAAAACAAAACAAAAACTGGTCAGAGGTCAGAGTTGAGGGCAGGGATATAGCATGGTACAGAACACTTATCTAGAGATGGCAAGCCTTGGGTTCAAGCTCCAGCATCAAGCCATGTACAGTGGTGGACACTTGTACTCACATTACTTTAGAGATGGAAGTTATTGTCAGTTACATAGTGAGTTCCAGGTCATGTGAGCACATGGCAGCTCACAACTGTCTGTAACTCTAGCTTCAGGGCAAAACACCACTGTACATAAAATAAAAATAAATAAATAAATCTTTAAAAAAAAAAAACCCATTCTGACTCTATTGGGACCCATGAAATTTGTTTGAAAAAAAAAAGAAAGGAAAAGAAAAAAGTCAACCCCCAACATCACACTAAAATAAATAATAGCAAGTCTGTTGTGGTGGTAGCTAACCACTTTCTTACTAAAATTGAGGCTCACTTGGTCAGAGGGAATCTGATACTATAAACCTGGTCAGAAGTCAGTGTTGGGTAGGTCATAGGTCCTCATGAGTGAGCAACAAGACACACATGATACACCCATCTCATTGCTTTCTAATAGTGTTAATGACCACAGATCAGGGCTACTGTCAGTTTTTGTTAGAGAAGCTTTTTTATTTTTTAAAAAGATTTATCTATTTGCTGGGATAATGGGGTAATGGCACACATCTTTGATCCCAGCACTGGAGTCAGAGGATCTCTGTTAGTTCAAGGCCAGCTTGGTCTACAGAGTGATTTCCAGGACAACCAGAGCTCCACGGAGAAACCCTGTCTTTTTTTTTTTTTTTAAGATTTATTTATTTATTATGTATACAGTGTTCTGCTTGCATGCCTGCAGGCCAGAAGAGAGCACCAGATCTCATTACAGATGGTTGTGAGCCACCATGTGGTTGCTGGGGATTGAACTCATGACCTCTGGAAGAGCAGTCAGTGCTCTTAACCTCTAAGCCATCTCTCCAGCCCCCAGAGAAACCTTGTCTTGAAAAATTTTTTTAAAAATTTTTTAAAGATGTATTTATTTATCTTATGTGTATTAGTACTCTATATGCACGTATGCCTGCATGCCAGAAGAGGGCATCGGGGCTGGAGAGATGGCTCAGTGGTTAAGAGCACTGACTGCTCTTCCAGAGGACCAGGGTTCGTTTCCCAGCACCCTCATGGCAGCTCACAACTGTCTGTAGTTCCAGTTCCCAGTTCCAGGCAAACACCAAGGCAAATAAATAAAGTTTAAAAAAAAAGAAGAAGAAGAAGGCATCAACTCCTACCATAGATGGCCATGAGCCACCATGTTGTTGCTGGGAATTGAACCTCTGGAAGAGCAGCCAGTGTCTTAACCGCTGAGCCATCTCTCCAGCTCCAGAGATGCCTTTGTTTGTAGTGGGCAGGGGTAACTGCAGAGACTCATAACTCATCAAAGTATGGAGAATGCTGAATATTCAGCCCTAAAGAAGACATCTATATCAAACCATTCAAGGTCAGGAAACACCATAGAAAATGGGATGCAATAAAGTTAGAACTGTAGTATGGAGTCTGCAGAGCTTAAGAGCATGGGCTGCTCTTCCAGAGGATCTGGGCTCAATTCCCAGCACCCACATGCAGCTCACAGCTGTCTGCATCTCCAGTTCCAGGAGCCATGACTGTCCTCCAGCCATGACATGACTGTTGTCCTCTTGAACTTATAATAGCTGTGGCCTGCATATGATCTTTACCTCATGGACCTGTGAGCATTCTATCATGGAGGAGCAAGGACCCATGAGGCCTCCTCCATTTTCTTCAGTTCTGTAGCCACTGGTGAGGTACCCTGTGACTTCTGTAAAAAAGCTCTAACTCACCATCCTGTAAGCAATCCTATGAAACTCATCAAGTCACAAACGAGACAAGAAAGTTGGAAGGAGGGGACAAGGGGGCTAATGGGGTGAATATAATCAAAATACATTATACACATGTATGAAATGCCATAATGAAACACACATATGTGAGTATGCTGACAGAAAAACATGATCAGTACACAGCAAGTCCCTGTGTTATTTTCACAAGTTATTCTGGGTCTACAATTATTTCAAAACAAAAGTTTGAAAGAAATATAAAGATGTGCATCTTTATTTTGTAGCTGCCCTGTGCGCCCCACTCTCTGACTGACTCAGAGGATCTGACTCAGATTCACTGTCCTCTTGTAATACTGGGACTCATCCCGGTGGCAATAAACCCAATTGGCCTGTAGAGGGCTGGCATCTGTTTCCGTTTGTCAGAAGGCCTTGGAGCCAACTCAGAATCTAGTTTCACTTTTGTTTCCCTGAAGTTACAGAGGAAGGAACTGCAAGAAGCAGCCTCAGAGCTTTGGCTCCTCCTGTTTCTGAGGATGGATGAAGAACTATACTCCAGGCAGCTGTGAGTCTCCAGCTGGGATACAAAGTTGGATGGCCTCCAGACCTTTAGTCTCCAGCTGCCTGCCCTCTGGCTTCTTAACCACAGGTATGTCCTGGGCCAGCGTGCCATGCAGAGGATCCAGGGAGCCAGTGTCTTGCTATCTGGCCTGCAGGGCCTAGGAGCTGAGGTGGCCAAGAACTTGGTCCTTATGGGTGTGGGCAGCCTCACCTTGCATGATCCCCATCCCACCTGCTGGGCAGATCTGGCCGCACAGGTGAGTCTTGGGGTCTCTATGCTCTCTTCCAGAGCAGGGCCAAAGGGAAGTTTCTTTGATCAAGCTACACTGTTCTGTCCTTAGTTTTTCCTCTCAGAAAAGAGCTTGGGAAGAAGCAGGGCTGAGGCCTCTCACGAACTGTTAGCTCAGCTCAATGAAGCTGTCCAGATCTCCGTCCATACAGGTGACATCACTGAGGACCTACTGCAGGCTTTCCAGGTACTTACCCCAGCACCAGTTTGCAAGCCAGCCTAACCCTAACCTCCCTCCTACCCTTCACCGCACAGAAGGTGGCGAGTGATGCTGGTATCCATGTAGGTGGTGGTACTGGCTGACTGTAAACTAGAGGAGCAGCTGAAAGTGGGAACTCTCTGCCACAAGCATGGAGTCTGCTTTCTGATGGCTGAAACCCGGGGCCTTGTGGGGTGAGGAGACTACCTGTATACCCCACCACATCCCTCTTGACAATTGGCCCAAGCTTTTCTGAGCTCTGAGCTCTGCCCTGTCATTCTGCACCCTGCCTCAAGCCTTAGCCAAGGATCCTCTCAATTCTGGATGACAATCCCACCCTCGTTCCTCCACCTCAGGGACTAGAACTGTTCTAGTACACGCTATGCACCCAAATCTTAATTTCCCAGAATTCCTTTTCCTCCAGTCCTGTCCTAATGTCCTCTATTATTACTCAAAACTGACCTACTTCCTCAGTAACTTCTGCTAACCATACCAGGCGGTTGTTTTGTGACTTTGGTGAGAACTTCACTGTTGAAAACCCTACAGAGGCAGAACCCATGACAGCTGCCATCCAGGACATCTCCCAGGTAGGTTCTGAGGTATAGAGACAACCTGATATCCGGAGAAAAGGTGCCAGGGCCTGTGGGAGGCAGGTATAGGCACTCTGAAATCAAACCATCTCTCCCAGGGATTGCCTGGCATTGTCACTTTGAGAGGAAACACCAAAAGACCTTCCTTCTATGATGGGGACTTGGTGATTTTCTCGGGCATTGAAGGCATGGTTGAACTCAACGGTTCTTCTCCCCAACCTGTCCGTGTGCAAAGTAAGCCAGCCCCACCCCAACCTCTGGCTCAACGCTCTGTGGAAACTACTTCCATTTAAGTGACATAAGTTACTAGGCTGGATTTCTTCCAGAAGATGGGTCCTTGGAGATTGAAGACACAACAACTTTCTCCCGTTACCTGCGTGGTGGGGTTGTCACTGAAGTCAAGAAACACAAGACTGTGAATCACGTGAGTGCAAGCACATGAGTGGGAGCACCTGGTTACTTTAAGGGGCGTATAGTGTCCCCGACCGCACGTCGAGCCAAACAACTACAACTCCCACAGGAGCCCTTGGACATAGCTTTGCTTCAGCCCAGTGTGGTGGCCCAGAATCCTCAGGAAGTACAACGTGCTCACTGCCTACACCAGGCCTTCCGTGCGCTGCATGAGTTCCAGCACCGTCATGGCCGGCTACCCAAGCCCTGGGACCCTGTGAGTGGCCCACATCGCACAGTGCACAGCTTCTGTCTTACTGAATCTCACCTTTCACATCTCACCTCAATGACCACTTGCAGATCCAAGTTTGAGCCCTAGAGGCAGATTCTGTCCTCAAAAAGAGGACATGAGTACCACTAGTTTTAGGGATCATGTCCATGTAGGTACTAGGCCTATGGCCTGGAGACCCTGCTCGCTCCATCCTTGAGCCGAGAGGCAGATTGGAAACTGTGCTCAGACGGGTGATGCCTTCAGCGTCTCTGCCTGGTGCTAGATGCCCTGTGGTAGTGCTTCCTGGACTAGCAACAATGCCAGGCTTTGCCACCAGGCTTTCCCACTTAGGATTCTGCTGCTTCTGTGGAACAGGATAGATGGGTGCCTGAAGGCTTCCAGTGGGAGGTTAGAACTCAGATTGGGGTTACTAGGTCTACACATGCTGCCTGAGTACCATCTACAGGTTGATGCAGAGATCATGGTGGGCCTGGCCCAGGACCTGGGGACACATACAGGGACAAAAGAAGAATGGCTGGATGACTCTCTTCTTCGGACAGTTGCCCTGAGTAGTGCTGGTAGCTTAAGCCCCATGGCATCCATCCTGGGAGGTGTGGCTGCCCAGGAGGTCCTGAAGGTAGACACAGGTGGGGAAGGGGAGGGCCTAGGAGAGTGGGCAGGTCAGTGTGTGCCAGAGAGCACCCATACCAAGCAGCAGCCCGAGAGCATGTTAATCAACCCAGGTGCAACCCTCAGATGGGCTCTAAGGGGATTAGGAATTGGGAGTTGGCAGAGGCCCCCAGACTGGAGTATCCATCCCCAGGCAATCTCCAGGAAGTTCATGCCCCTGGACCAGTGGTTATACTTTGATGCCCTTGAATGTCTTCCGAAAGATAAGAAGCACCTTCCCAATCCTAAGGACTGTCATCCGGTGAGAACTGGTGGCGAAAGTCTTGTTGAAAATCAGGGTTGGAGGAGAAACTTGGGAAATACTCCTGAGGTCCTGATTAAACAAGTCAGTGAAGGATGTACAGCCCAGGCCTCAGGCATCACCGGCCACCATCTATGTTTCCCAGAGAAACTGCCGATACGATGGGCAAATTGCTGTGTTTGGAACTGGTTTTCAGGAGAAATTGAGTTGCCAAAACTACCTCTTGGTGAGCTGAGGGATGATGGTGGGTATGTCTTGGGGAAGTCCAGGCCAAAGTGCCCTGAATAATACTTTCTGCCAGCAGGTGGGTGCTGGTGCCATTGGCTGTGAGATGCTCAAAGGCTTTGCCCTAATTGGCCTGGGAGTTGGCACGAATGGAGGAGTAACAGTTGCTGACATGGACCACATAGAACGCTCCAACCTCAGCAGGCAGTTTCTTTTCAGGCCCCAGGACATTGGGGTTAGTGCTGGTCCCTCTTAAACCCTCGTGTTTCAGATTGCTTTCTTGTAATGTGCCTATTTTCTCTCTTCCCAGAGGCCCAAGGCAGAGGTAGCTGTAACAGCAGCCCAGAGTCTAAACCGAGACCTACAAGTGACCTCATCTACCTACCCGCTGGATCCCACCACAGAGCACATCTATGATGACAACTTCTTTTCCAGAGTGAATGGTGTTGTTGCTGCTTTGGACAGTTTCGAGGCCCGTGAGTGCCTAACTTAGGGCTGATCCCCTTGCCCAAGGCTCTGGCAGCCTCACGTCATATCTTATGCCCCTTTGCCAGGGCACTATGTTGCTGCTCGATGCACCCAGTATCTGAAGCCACTGCTGGAAGCAGGTACACAGGGAACCCGGGGTAGTGCTTCAGTGTTTGTACCACATGTGACAGAAGTCTACAAAGGTCCTGCCTCAGCTGCAGCTTCTGAGGATGCTCCCTACCCTCTGTGTACTTTGCGATACTTCCCGAGCACAGTCGAGCACATCCTGCAGGTAAGTGTATTCCACCCTACCCACCTCAGTCCTCAAACAGCAATCTGTTCTTCATCTAATACCTTATCATCCTCCCCTCCCCCACAGTGGGCTCGGGATGAATTTGACGGACTCTTCAGCCGATCTGCAGAGACCATTAACGGCTACCAGCAGTAAGGCCAACAACAGAGGTAGATGGGAGTTCAGGACTCCAAGCACAGAGGTCAGCCTCTAACTTCCGCCTCTCTCTGTAGGACACCCACTTCCCTGTCCTACATGGAGAACACACACACATGGACCTTATTGCAGCAAGTGATGGGTGTCCTAAAAAGGCGCCCACAGACCTGGCAAGACTGTGTGGAATGGGCTCTGGGCCACTGGTATCTGCGCTTCCATGATGGCATCATAGAGCTGCTGAGACGCTACCCATATGATAAAGTAGGTAGTCAGTGGCTGGGCAGCTGATGGCTCCGGGAGACCAGACTGAGTCCAGCAGATTCTATTTTCTTAGGTGCTTGAGGATGGACGTCCGTTCTGGTCAGGATCCAAAAGATGTCCACAGCCCTTGAAATTTGATCCCAACCAAGTGAGTGGACTTGTTAGACATGAGTAGTTCCCTTAGCATAGAGACAGCCACCTTTGCATTCTGCTAAGATGCGTAAAGGCTTAAAGAGAGCCACGCCTGTGCAGATGTGGGTGCCTGTACTTGAGATAATCAGGCATTCAAACATATCCACAAAAGGGCAATCAGCCCCATCCCATGTACCTATGAATCTGTTCCTGCTCTCTGCCTGGCTCCAGGACATGAGTTTCCTCTACGTGCTGGCAGCTGCCAACCTGTATGCCCAAATGCATGGGCTGCCTGGCTCACGGGACCAGACTGCACTCAGGGAACTGCTGCAGCTGCTGCTGGAGCCTGATTCCATGTACCAGAACTCCATCTCTGCTCCTACTTTTACTCCTGCTGAGTTTGGTGAGGTTCCAGTCTCTCCAGTCGTTCAGGCCTGTGCTCAAAACGAAGATGGGTTTAAAGGCTCCATAGCCAGCCTACTTCCTCTCTCTGGCTTTCTTTGGGTTTTGTTGTTGTTCATTTAATTTTTATTTTATATACATGAGTATTTTACCTACATGTTTATCTGCGAACCACCTGTGTGCTTGGTGCTCACAGAAGCCACAGGAGGGCACTGAAGCCCTGGAACTGGAGTTATAGACAGTTGTGAGCTGCCATGTAAGTGCTGGGAATCCAACCCGAGAGACTTTCAGAATTTAAAAGAGAGGAAAATTCGGCAGAGTAGAGTGCCTACCTATGGCTCCCAGGTGAGGACAGAGCCAATCGTAGGAGAGGAAGAGGGGTCTGCAGCGGCAATGAGGGAGTCCTTGATTTGATCAGGCTGCAGCAAATGGCAGGTTAGGTCTCTCCCAAGTGTGGACATGGGCTCTAGAGTACAGGAGGTGAGCTAAGTACCAATCCCATACCCTGCTCCCTGACAGGCCCCGAGCAGTTGAAGGGAGTCCTAGAAGACTGGAGAAAGGGCCCTCCCCTGAAGCCTTTGCTGTTTGGGAAGGTGAGACCCCAGTGGGAATGAAGAACTGCACGGGGGGAAGGTAAGCAAGTGGTAATCCGAGAACCTGAGTTTCCTTCTTCAAGACCATGGAAGCAGCCCACCCACTCCCCTTGCACCTCAGTTGTACTGTGTGGCAAAGGAGGGAGATGGTGGATACCCACCACAAAACTGTGCAAAGACCAGCCAGTTGGCCATGAGGAGGGTTACCATGGCAGTGCTAACACTACTGTGACTTGGGCAGGATGATGACTGCAGCTTCCAGATGGACTTTGTGGTAGCGGCGACTGACCTAAGAGCTCAGAACTACGGGCTCCTACCAGTCAGCCATGCTCAGGTAACTCCACCCCTTTGGGGCTTAGGCCGGGAAGTGAGAGCCAAATCTTAGTTCTAACCTTGAGCCCAGACCAAATGTCCTGTCCTTGACAGATCAAGCAAACGGTGGGCCAGATTATCCCAGCCATTGCCACCAGTACAGCAGTTGTGGCTGGCTTATTGGGCCTGGAGCTGTATAAGGTTGTAAGTGGGCCATGTCCCCTTGATACCTTCCGTCAAAGCTATCTGCACCTGGCTGAAAACCTCGTCATCCGATCAGTGCCTCCTGCCCCAGCCTTCCAGTCGGTGAGCTTGATACCTTACCCTTGCTCCCGTTAGACCTGAGTTTCCCTTTACCCACGCAAGCAAACAGTCCTCTCTCTAGCTGTGGGCTCTCTCCAGGCCCCAGACTATGGAGGAATCCTCTAGATTCCCTCCAGCTCCCTTCCTGCTATGAAGCCAGGCTGGGACCTGTCAGACACAGGAAACAGCCATCAGCCATCCCCCCCACCCCCCTGCAGTCCAGGGTTTGGGGGAGCTGCAGCTTTAACTCATTAGTGGAGCCAGACATCCCCCACAGACCCCTCCTTCTCAATAATATCCTGGTGGGAGGGAGTGGGGAGGGGCAACCATAGACTCAGCCCCAGAAAGCCTAGCTTCCCCTGTAGAGCCCTGTTCTGTCCATCTCAAGCCAAGTTAAAGGCCACCTGGCTTGCTACCATGAGTGTGGGTCTTAGCCCCATAGGAGAACATGTTTATGCTACAGATACGAGCACACCAAGGTCTGGGAAGCCTTGATATGTGAACCTGGAGGGATCAAGTTTACACATCTGTGTGCCAGATGGGAGAGCAAGCTCTTCCTTAATGTGATCATGAATGTGCCTATGGACACATGTAGGCGTTGTTGGTTTTGTTTGTGTAGATGTTCCTATGAAGGCAGGATGCTAATGGCTTCAGTTGTGTGCCCAGGCTGTCACAGCTGGCATTTCCCCGAGGAACAGGAAAGGGGGTAGAAGGAATGCCCTCACCAGGGGAGAAGACAGAGGTCACTAGTTAGCCTAGGGTCCCTCTGGATAGGCACACAGAGAGCTTTTGTGAGTTCCCCTACTGTTAGGCTGCACAGAGGCTGCCTTTGTCCCTGAACCGGGGTGGGTGGAGAGCCCATCTTGCCTCTAGCTTAGTCTCAGTGCAACCCCTGTATGTTTCCTGAGGGCTGGCAGAGCCTCTTTGTCCTGGATCCTGGATGTCTGTGACATCTGTCCACAGCTGTAGATACCAGAACTCTTCAACTGGGAAAAAGATGGGCGGAGAAGAAAAGCTTCTTTAGGCTGTGTCTCTCTTAGGATCTCTAGGGTTCCATTGTCACTGTGTCCTTGGTTTTCCCATGCTCATGAGCAGCCCAAAGCCCTGTATGTAAGGACTGGAGAGTAGCATGAACTGTATCCTCCAGGTCCCAGCCCTCCTTCCCTTGAGGAGGACCTTTATCGGAGGCTGCAGACTGCAGCAACCTAGCTCCAGCTTCCTCAGGAAGCAGCCCCCCCCCCACTGGCCTGTGATGGATGTCTGTTTCCCTGTACAGGGCCCCATAGCTCCATTTCCTGTGCTGGCCCCAGCCTGGGTGGGGAGGGGGCTGAGACTCCAGGCCCAGATCCCACCTTCCACCCCCACCTCTTGGCTCCAGCTTCCGGCCTCTAGAGCAGCTCGGCTAGGAAAAGCTGCTGGGAACTGGGCCAGAGGTTGCAGCGTGTGTGAGACAGACAGCCCTAATTCTCCTTTGCCTCCACTCCGTAGTTCGGTCACCTAGAATGGACCTCTTGGTACCGCGTGAAGGTGCCTGCTGGGCAGCCTGAGAGGACCCTGGAGTCACTGCTGGCCTATCTCCAGGTTTGCCTGTCTCCTCTCTGCCTCAGGCCCAGCCCAGCCTGGCCCAATGAGTATCTGATGTACAGTTTTCTAGGAAGAACACGGATTGAAGGTGAAGATGCTGTTGTATGGCCAGGCTGTCCTCTATTCTGCACAGTGGTCATGTGAAAAGCAGACTCAGCTCCTGGGTCTCAGGTGAGTCAGTCAGTGCTTGACCATAGCCAGGCCCTACCATGTCCCTGGGTGTTGAGGATGGGTGACAACCTCTTTCAACCCCAGTCTAGGCCCCTCACACCTTCTGGGAGCATTCTTCCACCAAATGGAGCCAACAAATGGGCTTGGGGGTGGGGCTAAGAGCCTGCGGAAGGGACTTGAGTAGCTGTCTGCATGGCCAGCCCCCCTGGCTCCCCATACACCACTGCCCAGCCCCCTCCTTCACAGCCTGCTCCCAAGGGACCCGCAGCTTCCTGCCTCCTGCCTGCTCCACCAGCTTCTCCTAAAATGGTTTCAGATGTTTCCTGTCTTGAGCCACTCCTGCCCCTGGTTTGGGCTCCCGAGGGCTCACCAGCACCCTCTAGTCCACACTAGGTTGCCTCTGTCTGCCTCTGCTCACCTTCCAAATCTCCTCTAAACCCCTTCCCATACCAGGTTGACTGAACGGGTTCAGCAAGTGACCGGCCAGAAGCTTAAGCCTGGGCTTCGGGTACTGGTGTTGGAGCTAAGCTGTGAGGGTGAGGAAGACGATACTGCCTTCCCACCTCTGCATTATGAGCTATGACGAGGTAGCCACCACTCGGCAGTAACAAACTTGACATAAAATCCCTTTCTCTTGAGCCTGCTGCGGCAGACACTTCAACAATAAAAACTTGCTGAAGGAAGAAGAGCAGATGGGTTCTAGAACATGGGTGGTAAGGCACATGTGTGTGACAAGGCAAGACGGGGGACCCTGAAAAGGAGAGGGAAAATTCTAGACTGACCCATCTTGGTTGTGCTCCGCAGGACGGGGATGCATCCTGAAGCCTCAGGAGTAGGGAACCAACAGTCTAGAAAAAGGCCTTTATTGTCTCTGGAGGGCAGGGTCAGAGGTAGCTCACATCATGGTAGATGATGGGTTGGCGGCTGCGACAGTTCATGAGGGCTGCAAACCGTGAGGTGTCTGCAGGCAGGTCCGATTCTGGACGAGGTGGGCAGGACAGTCGCTTTCCTGCCATAGCTGTCCGGCGAGCCCTGGCCAGCCGACGCCTCAGCTGTTCAGAGAGGCCAAGTAGGAACTGAGGGGGTCGAGCACGGGCTCGGGGTACACCTCCATCACCCACCTCACTGGCCGCCTCAGGCAGCTCCATCCAGTTGTGAACTAAATCAGCAAAACAGTTATCCCCTAGCACCAGGGGCTGCCGACTCCGGCCCCTGTTCAGCAGGGCTGCCGTCCAGTCCTCTGCTTCCAATCCCTGCCAGTGTTCGAGGCAGGCATCCGGAGTGGACTTGGGCCTTGGGCGGTGGGCAGGTGCTATGCCAGTTACAGCTGCCCTGCTGCGCAGGGGGAGGTCACTGACAGAGAAACGCTGGCTATGAGGTGGCCGTTCTGAGGGTGCTTGACGTCGGGGTACAGACAGGTCTTCCTCTCGCCACGTACTGCCTGACACTTCTGAAAAGCCAGAGTCCCAGTCTAGGGCATGCTCCCTAGGACATCCCAGGGGTATACCCCTGTCTTCAGCTACCAAGTCTTCCTCTTCCTCCTCCTCCTCCACACAGCAGACAGAGTCCTCTTCCAGAGCATCTGCAGCCCTCAGCTGGCGGCTGGGCTGTGTACTTGGATCAGTTTTGGGTTTGGGTTGCAGCGGGCCAGGCACTGGAGGTGAGCCTGTGTCCCGACCACACAACTGAAGAGAAAGAGAGAGAAGTTGGAGAGGGAGCTCCTATCACCCCGTAGTGTCTGACCAGGCCAGCCCTAAAGAGAAGGCTCACAAGGACTTGAAAAGCCTCTGGGTAGCAAGGCGGAGCAGTAGGCACAGGGCCCACATGGGGGCACTGGCACTCGAGGCTCGCTCGCTCGTTCGCGTGGCTCCCATCCCCGGAGCTGGTGGCAGTCGTGCAGGCTGCAGCACGCAAGGCCGGGCAAGTCAGCACGCGCCACCAGGGCGGGCAGGCAGGGTAGAGGAAGGAGGTAGAGGCCAGCCCGTGGTAGGGGATGTCCACAGCAGCACAGCACTGCTTTAGGCCCCTGGTGCTCCCTGCCGGCCCCCAAAGAAACCCCTCTCCCGACTATCCTCCCCCGCCACCGGCAAGGCCAGCTGGGCGCCTGTTACCTGATGCCCAGAACAGCTCCCAACCGTCAGAAACCCGAAGCGGGCCATCTGGGCCATCTCGCTGCCCTGCCCCCATCCTCACTCGGATGGGCACTCGGAGCCCACTCCGTACCCGTTTGTTGTTCCAGCCAGGCGGCAGCCGCGGACCCCACACACATCCTTACAACCACACCCACTCCAAAGCCTCACCAGTTCCCAGCGGAGCTGGCTCAGGAAGCTGTCAAGCCGGGCGCTGTGCATGTTGGTTTTGGTGCTTCTCTCCAGATTGTCCCGCTCCTTCTCGATCACCCCAGGGAGCGGCGCAGAGTGAGCCGGGCCGGCCAGCCAGCGGCGTCCTCACCCTTGCCTTACTCCCGGGTTCCTTGCTCTCGGTAGCTCCCGCCGCTGCCGCCCCAACATCTGGCAGCCGCGCCCCGCCCCGCCCCCGGCGCCCTAGCCAATGGAGGCGGGGCGGATTGAAGCTCTCCTACCCATTTCAGCCCCGCCCTCCAGCTCCGCGCTGCTGAGCCGGGCTGTAGCACTTGGGGACACACGAGTGCAGCTCAGGACCCCCCCATCCCCCCGTGTCTCAAAAGGTTTAGCTGACCCCGCGTGACGCGTCAGACGCCACCGCCTCCCACCCACGCGCGTTCGTCCAGTCCTATCAGCTTTTCAATTTGTTCCCTGGTGAAATAGCGGTCTCTAGTACTGGGACCCCAAAACAACGCCCACGTGTGGGCACTGCGCCCGATCGTCTGATCTGATGATACTGTGGTCCACGGGGGGGGGGGTCCTGTCAAGGCTGGCCTTGACGATTCCTGGAAATGATAGGGCTGAGATTCCTCACCGTGGCTACTCTGCGAAGAGACTTATGGCAGGCAGCTAAATCCCCTCTGGCATCCCTCTGGCCCGGCCTGACCCGAAGTAGGCTGGACCGCCCTCTAGTGGGGATTGTGGGGCTACGGTCTACATCCCCACTCCCCAGCATCATCAGCCAAAATGATGTGTGCAGAAATGGAAAAGAAAAAGTGCTCTTTGGCTAGAATATTCAGAGCCTTTCCCCAGAGGCCACTCCATTATCAAAGGTAGAATCTAACGAGACAGATGGAACCTATCAGCAGACAGGAAAATATAGGAGAATGAGGGCATTAAGTTCAGTTGAGGGATAGGACTCTAAAACATGTGGCTGAGCCGGTGGGCGGCGGTGGTGCACATCTTTAATCTCAGCACTAGGGAGGCTTAGACAGGTGAATCTCTCTAAGTTCCAGGCGAGCCTGGTCTACAAAGTGAGTTCCAGGTCAGCCAGGACTGTTACACAGAGAAACCCTGTCTCGAAAAACAAAAGAACAACAAAAGATGTGGCTGACATGTATATGCAACCAGATTCAATTCCAGCGACGAGGGGCACTTTAGACAAAAGGATTTGCCGACGTAAAGGACACCGAGGAATAGGAGCTAGGTAGAGCAAACTAAGGAAGACACAGATAGATGTGTGTGATGGATGGGAAAGGAGTCTTCCCACCGCCTTATAGGAAACTCTGGGTTTTATTTTTGGTGCCACAAGGAGCATGGAACTTTTTCAGGGAATGACCAGTGCTGGTTCCTATGAGATACAGTTGTTTTGGGAGAATGACTCTGTAATCAGAGTGGAGGCTCTACCCTTTACCCCAGGCAAGGATATGTGTATGGACCAAGTTCTAGGCCCAGAAAGTAAACAGCATCATTCTAGTGCAGTGATTCTTAACCCTGCTAATGCTGCCACCCTTTAATGCACACAGCTCCTCATGGGGGTGACCTCCCCAACCATAAAACTATTTTGTTGCTACTTCATAGCTATAATTGTTTTGTTTTTTGAAATAGGGTTTCTCTGTGTGGCTGCCAGTCCAGTCCTCTAGTGTTACCCTCTCATGGAACCTCGAAGTCATATACCTACCAGCTGACCCTCCATCTCCTCATGGCTCACATTTCCACAATGACCATTTGCTTTTCTCCTAGTCTTTCAGATTTTTTCTGAAAAATGTATTAATTTTTTTCTTTTTTTAAAATTTATTATGTATACAGTGTTCTGCCCGCATGTGTCTCTGTATGCCAGATGAGGGCACCAAACCTCATTACAGATGGTTGTAAGTCACCATGTGGTTGCTGGGAATTGAACTCAGGACCTCTGGAAGAGCAGTCAGTGCTCTTAACCTCTGAGCCACCTCTCCAGCCCCCAATTTTTTTTTAAATTTTTTCAAGACAAGTTGTACCAGGCTTTTTCTTTTGGGCCACCAACCAGCTCCCAAATCATGACATGAAAACTTATTATTAATTATGAATGCTCAGTTAATCTTAGCTCTTATTTTGATCTGTTTCTCTTTATTTACATTTTACCTTTCTTTCTTCCTTTCTTTCTGTATATCTATCCCATGTCTGCCAGGCAGATGGCTGCCTGGCTTCTGGGCCGGCACTCTCTCTCTCTCTTATTCTCCTTTTTTCCAAGCCTAGATTTCTCTTCCTACTTTTTCTCTCTGCCAGCCAGCCCTGCCAATCCCTCTCCAGCTTAGCTATTGGCCATTCAGCTTTTTATTAGACCAATCAAGTGCCCTTAGGCAGGCAAGGTGAAACAAATGTAACACACTTTTACACAGTTAAAGTAATATTCCACAATATAAACAAATGTAATACATCTTTACCTAGTTAAAGTAATGTTTCACAAGTCTCTTTTTCCTTTTTAAAAATTTATTTTTTATGTGTATGGGTGTTTGGCCTGCATGTATGTTTGTGAAGCAGTCCCTGCAGAATCCAGAAGACATCAGATCTGAACTAGAATTATAGACAGTTTTGAGCTGCCATGTGGGGGCTGGGAATCAAACCAGGGTCTTATGGAAGAACAGCCAGTGCTCTTAACTGAGCCATCTCAAGCCCCAGCTGTCCTAAAACTCATTATGTAGATCAGGCTGGCCTTGAACTCAAAATTCCCCCTTCTGCCTTCTGAGTGCTGGGATTCAAGGCATGTTCCACCATGCCTGGCTCAGATTTACTTTTATGTTTTAGGGATATGTGTCTTGCCTGATGTACACATGTGCACCACATGTGTGCAGTCCCTGCAGGGCCAGAAGAAAGCAGAGGATTCTCTA
Source organism: Sigmodon hispidus (assembly GCA_004025045.1). NCBI lineage: Eukaryota > Metazoa > Chordata > Mammalia > Rodentia > Cricetidae > Sigmodon > Sigmodon hispidus. The sequence goes on along the minus strand of PVIH01000178.1, from coordinate 288,179 downwards.
GAAGTAAAGTTACAGAAATTGTCTGCTGCTATATGGGTACTGGAAATCAAAGTGGGATCCCCTAGAAGAATAGTCAGTGCTCTTAACTGCTAAGCTATCTCTCTAGCCTCTCTTTCCAGTTTTTACTCAATTAAAAAAATACTTTATTGATGTAGTTACATGCGTGTAAATCATACAGCCCAAAGCTTCTGCTTCCAGAGCTGTCCTTTGCCTGCCTCTTCCTGTCGGTAATCTTTTCCCTGCTAGAGACTAGATCACAGATGAGGCCCCTTTACTTGTTACATAGCCCTTTAAAAAACAAACCTCGGGGCTGGAGAGATGGCTCAGAGGTTAAGAGCACTCACTGTTCTTCCAGAGGTCCTGAGTTCAATTCCCAGTAACCACATGGTGGCTCACAACCATCTATGATGACATCTAGCACCGTCTTCTGTATACTGTATACATAATAAATAAATCTTAAAAAAAAAAACCTCAAAACAGAAGAAAGTCACCCCCAAGTATTTAGACAGCAATTGCTATAACTACCCAGAGTGTCACATCCATATCTTTAGCTCTCAAATTATCCCATTATTACACAGACAATTCAAGCCTGCTTGAATCTGGTCCACGTGCTCTATACCAGACTACATGGCTGTGAGGCCGGCTTCAGTGCACTCTTCTGTCTTTGTGACCACCAAGACCAGTGATGAGATTTGATAGGAAAGGGGACAAAAGATTCTACTGGCTGGTTTTTAAAAAAGATTTATTTATTTATTTATATATACAGTATAATACAGAAGAGGGTACCAGATGTCATCATAGATGGTTGTGAGCTACTATGTGGTTATTGGGAATTGAACTCAGGACCTCTGGAAGAACAGTCAGTGCTCTTAACCTTTGAGCTATCTCTCTAGCCCCCTATTGGCTGTTTTTAATGGCAGTTTCATCCAGCCACCTGTTCAGGCTGGAACTTCAGAATCCATGGTCTATGCTCTTCTTCCCATTCCTGCATCTATATACCAGTCAGGCTAGATTTTAGCTCTGAAATATACTTTAGAACAGCACCTCTCAACATGTGGATCGTGACCCTGTTGGGGTGCCCATATTAGATATTTACATTACAATTCCCAACAGTAGCAAAATTCATAACAGTAGCATATGCCTTTAAATCCCAGTGCTAGGGATGTAGAGGCAGGGAGATCCCTTGCAGGAGATGGAGGTGCTGAGTGTGACCGAGTGGATGGAAGTAGAAAGGGTGAAGCAGAAGCTGCGGGGGAGCCAGGCAACGGTAGGGAAGTGAGGGATCTGGAAGAGCGGGCTATTTGAGAGCTAAGGGAACTCTGGAGGAGTGAGGGCAAAGGAGAGATCTCTGGGGCTGGGAAAACAATTCAGTCAGTGAAGTGCTTGCCATACAAGGATGAAGATCTGAGGCTACTCAGAACCTATGTGAAAAAGGCAAGTGTGACAGCAACGCTGAGAAGTAGAGACGGCTGATTGCTGAGGCTTGTTGGCAGACAACTTAGCCTAGCTGATGATCTCCAAGCCAATGAGAGATTCTGTATCAACAACAAAGCAAACCAAGGCAAACAGCTCCTGAGCAAGGACAGAGGCTGACTTCTGGCCTCCACATGTACTAATCCAAACACTCGTCTCCACTTACTCACAAAAGAATATACTTCTGGCCTGAGAGTGTATAATGGCATATGCTTGTATTCTCAACTACTGGGAAGGCAGACACAAAAGTAGTCTGGGCAACACAATGAGAGCCTGTCTCAAAATAGGAATGGTGAAGATGACGTATTAGATAGAAACACCAAGACCCAGATTCAACCCCTGGATCTCAAAGTAGGAGAGAGCTGCCTTCTGACCCCCACACAAGTGCTGTGGCATTTGCCCATATTCACATACACACCACACACATACACCAATAATAATTAAAATTAACAAAATAAAGAGATTAGAGAGATCACTCAGTCCTTAAAAACATTTGCTTTTCTTTTAGAAGACCTGGGTTTGATTCTCAGCAACCATATGGTGCTTCAAAAACATCTGTAAAAACATCCGATTCCGGATACACTCAAGGCATGTATATGAATCACATAATATATGCAAGCAAAGCACTCACATAGAAAATACAAGTAATTGAATGTTAAAAAATTAAATTGACAAAAGAAAACCATTGGTCATTAAGGTCCCTGCCAAGAGCAGTTGTGTGGGGACAGGGAACCAGCCTAACTCATGTGGATAGAAAAAAAGTGATACAGTGGATCAGAAATTTTCTGATCCATCTCTCCCACCTGAGGTCCCACAGCTGTTTATAAAATAATTACTCAGAGACTTACATTAATTACAAACTGTTTGGCCTATGGCTCAGGCTCATTACCAACTAGTTCTTACATCTTAACCCATTTTTATTAATCTATGTATTGCCATGTGGCTCTGTGGCTTTAATCTGTATTTCATTACCACTTGCTTTTTGGGCAGAAGCCTGCAGCATCTCTCTGACTCCGCCCCTTTTCTCCTGTATCTCTACTTGGATTTCCCACCTACCTCTAAGCTGCCTTGCCATAGGCCAAAACAGCTTCTTTTAAAAAAAAAAAAAAAAAAAAACTTTACTTATTTATTTGCCTTGGTGTTTGCCTGGAACTGGAACTACAGACAGTTGTTAGCTGCCATGTGGGTGCTGGGAATCGAACCCGGGTCCTCTTTAAGAGCAGACGGCGCTCCCAACCGCTGAGCCATCTCTCCAGCCCCCAAAACAGCTTCTTTATTAACCAATAGTAATAAAGCGTATTCAATGTACAGAAAGACATCCCACATCAATGAAGAGCTAGAGAGAGCAAGTGAAGAAAAATGACAAATGTATGATGACGCAAAGCTGTAATTCTAGTATGAGAGGTTGGCGGTCAGGAGGATAATGAACTTGAGGCCACTCTGGAATACATAGCGAGACCTTGTCTCAAAAAGATATTTTTAATAAAAAAGATAATAAACTAACAAATTTCAAAGATACTGGCTCAGTAAATCTTAGTCTGCAGAGATGTGCAGCTGTCAGGCAGGCTTCCCAGACCGCAGCCCCTCCCTAAGCTGGCCGACAGAGCTCCCAGATCGAGCCATAGCACATCTTCACTCTCTCTCAGAAGCTGTCCTTTGTCCCCACAAGGAACCACCTTGAGACAGGGTTTCTTTGTGTAGCATTGACTGTCCTGGACTAGCTCTGTAGACCAGTCTGGCCTCGAATTCACAGAGATCTGCCTGCTTCTGCCCTTCGAGTGTTGGGATTATTATAAAGCACTATACCACCATGCCTGGATGTAACTAGTACTTTTATTTCGTCTATAAGCATTTCTTTTGTTTATTGAATGTAGACAATGTTCTTGGTGGCTGGGCTTAGATTTTATAGGCAGATCATGTTCCAGTGGCAGAGGGGAGGCACCTGGAATGCAGACTCTGTGGAGTGGCTGGTCTTGGGGCTAATTTTCCTGGGCACTGTACTTGCTCTGTCTCCAAGGACAATATGACCGATTTCACCATCTGTAGCTTGAGCCTCCTCCCCTTGGATCCCCTTAGGGTTGGGGTAAAGAATGGAAGAATTCACAGGAAACAGGATTCTCCAGCCCCTCCTGGAGCTTGCTGGGGTCCAAAGCTCTGTCGGCCAGCGGGAGGGGCTGCAGTCTGGGAAGCCCGACAACGGCTGTGTTAAACTCTGTTTAAGCAACTACTAACCTGGCAACGGAGTTAGCTTGACAAACAGCTCCCTCTGCCATTTCTTCAGGCTACCATGGTTCTGTTCAGGCTCCTGCCGCTTCTTTCTGCTTTACTTATCTCTGGTGAGGAGCAGGTGTGTGTGTGTGGGGGGGGGACTCCAGTTTTCCAGTGAATTTAGATAAGCTAATGTGGAGGCAGAGGCCAAGGGACCCCTACCCTTGTTCCTTATCTTGGCTGTTTCTTCAACCATGTTCTCTCTCCACCTGTAAAATGTCAGATGTGGGAGGCAGGAAAAGGACTTCCTGTGCTTGGCTTCCAGATGTGGTCAGGCCCTGAACTAAGTTTCTCTATGTGGCTTCTCCCAGTCCTCCACAGCCTGCCCTGGTCCATAGATATCTCTGAGAGCCAAGGCCCTGGCACCGTCCTTCAAATTTTCTCATTTAACTGCTCCTTCTACATGCCCACCCTGGAGTTACTCGGTGTGAGACCACCCACCAGCTTCTTCAACAATCCCAGCCTGCACAGGAAGGATAAAGGAGTCTATCTGGGGAAGGTAAGGCCATCGAGCAACTAGAAATTGTGGAGACCAAAGCCAGAAGTGGTGTACAGAGACAGAAAGCCTAGGCTCTACTGTGTTGCCACCCCATGACAGGTGACCTTGAGTAGCTCTGCTCGGCTGGATGCCCTTGCAGTAAACCGATATGAGCTTCAGCTGCAGTACAAATGTGGCAACTTTGTGACAGCAGGACCACTGTTTGTTCATGTGCAGCGGGACCCTGGTTGGATCCAGTGTGCTGGTCCATTTGCCAGCCCAGGTGAGGCTAGGGGTGGCAGGTTGGGAGAGGAAAGGCATGGCCTGAACAGAGCTCCACTGACCTCTCTGGACAGCTGGGGAATTCATCTATGTGCCAGAGACGGTCACACCTGGGGCCCTGCTCTATACTCTGTTGCTGCCAGGCCTAGGAGTCCAGAGAGCCCAGGTAAGCTCAGAACACTGAGCAGTGAGTGACGGTGTGGGAGGAGGTCTGGGAGGGAGAAATCTCAGTTCCTGCAGGCCAGGCATAGCCTCCAGAGACCCCGAAGTAGACAGCTGAACCTCTACATGTTCTTGAGGAGGACCTCTAAGGGCTGTCTGCCTTTTCATTGATGAGGGCAGTTTCCCACGGGTACCAAAATGTTCTCAGTTCTAAGTGTTCTGAGTTCTTCATGAGCATTTTAAAAATCACTTTTGTAACTCCATAAAATACTATGCTCCCCTTTTATTGTGAGTGTATGTACATGGGTATGCAGGAGCATACACATGCTATGGCATGCAAGTGGAGTTCAGAGGACTGCTGAGTGCCTCTTCTTCCTCCTTGTGGGTTCCCAGGCCAAATTCAGGCTGTTCATCTTGGCAGCAAAGATCTACAGCCAACCTTGTTGGAGAACTAGTTGTATTACATTTTATATGTTGCAGAGTATTACTTTAACAGTGGAAAGCTGTGTTACTTTTGTTTATGCTGAATTTGTTTATTTATATAAAGATGTGTTGCATCTGTTTCACCATGCCTGCCTAAGGCACCTGAAATGATTTAATAAAGAGCCAAAAGATTGGAGAGATGGCTCAGAGGTTAAGAACACTGGCAGCTCTTCCAGAGGTCCTGAGTTCAATTCCCAGCAACCACATGGTGGCTCACCACCATCTATAATAAGATCTAGTGCCCTCTTCTGGCCCACAAGAAGGAATATATGCAGACAGAATACTGTATGCATAATACATAAATCTAAAAAAAAAAAAGCCACACAGGAACAGCTAATAGCGAGGCAGGAGGAAGGATGGGTGGGGCCGGTAGGGAGAGGACAGTAAACAGGAGAACTGGAGACACCCAGGCTAAGCGGGAAGAATGAGAGGAGGGACACTGAGGGTACCCCCAGAGTAAGAAGCCAGGCAGACCCCAGACAGACACAGAGACGCTGAGAGTAAGGCATTCAGAAGTGAGAAAGGAAGGAAGCCCCCAGGCAGGAAGTAGATAAAGAGAACCAAGAAAGAGCTAGCCAGAAACCCATCTAAGCTAGCCTGAGCCTTCAGCATTTATAACGTCTCTGTGTCATGGTTTGGGGGCTGGTTGGTGGTCCAAAAGAAAAAACCTGGCACACAATTTGCAGGTCTTTGTTATTATTATTTGCTTGTTTATTTTTGAGACAGCCAGGGTTAAATAGAGAGATCCTGTCTAAAAGAGTTTTTAAAAATCCTAAAGAGTGTTTGTTTTAGCAGAAAGTACTGAGGGTCAGGGCCAGGATCACAATGGAAGGCAGAAGGCCTAGCCTGGGGTAACAGCCAGTGGCAAGATCTATATAGAACCTTCAGATATAAGCAGCAGCCTGCTGGGCTGTTGAAGGATGTTGACAGGGTTACCTGGGCACTGGAGACTGTAGAGGACCACTAAGATCTCTGTTCTGTTAGATGAACATCACCAGTGCCCAAGACCCTCCATTCTTCCCTGGGCCTTTCTCCATCGATGATCAGGGATTTCTGTGGGCACCATCCCAGGGCCTCAGTGGTCAGGCTCCAAAGGTAAGAATGGCTTTGGACCTGTGGATAGCCATGGATTTGGTAGGACCACATTCTTCTGAAAAATGATTTGTTCTTGGCTACCTTGACCAATGTGCTTGTCTCAGAAAATTGGGTGCTCCCATGTTGGCTGTCCTCACCTTGGCTTTGGTCTATACTGAGATCTGGAGGTCCAGAAGAGGACAGGCCTGTGGCTCTGGGACCTCACAGGTCCTCTAACATATAGTACAGTGTGGCGAGCAAGCTTGAAGAGAAAACTTTGGGGAAGGAAATTCCCTCTTAAAACTGTCATTTCTGCAATTCCCTGGGTTCCATCCGCGGCACCACAAAAACACACTTCTGCCTCTTAGTAACTGACTCTTAGCAACTCTACCCTAGTTCACACTTTGACTCAGAATAATTGGTGTCCAGAATGATAGGGCTCAAAGGGATACTTGTCAGCAACATGGCTGACATAGGGTTCTTTGTGGAGGTCTTGAGGACTGCCCATTTAAAGGGAGGTGAGAATGAATACAGCAGTGGACGCATAACGTGTTTTCCTTCCTGTCACACATGCACTGACAGGCCTTCCCGCTGAGGATTTTAGTGTCCTTAGGAAAAGGCCAAAGCTGCAAAGGGATGCTCACAGTGAAGGTTTTGCCTGCGCCCACCAGCCAAGTCTCCTTTCTGTAAGGCTCCCCTGCCCTGGGAACAGTGGAGGATTCTGCATCTAATCCCAGGGAAACAGTTGCAGTAGGCTGCAGGGCTGCTGGAGCAGTCTAGCTCCCCTAGGAGGGGAGTCCTAGGGAGGAGCCTGGGGACCGTGCTGGAGTGAGCAGGAGCAGGCGGGAGCTGGGTTTGCACTTTTGGTTCAGGCAGAAGGCTCAGAGTATCACCATCCCAGAAGATCTGGTCCCTGGGAGCAAGGTGATTCAGGTCCAGGCTAAGGGATCCAACTTGCTCTATGAAATCATCTCCCCAGTACCCAGCCCACTCTACTCCATTGGACAAGGTGAGGGAAGGAGCGGGATGGGTACCAGGATGTCTGTAGTTGGGAAAGGGTGAGGCACAAAGGTGACTCCTACCAGAAAGAGAGCCCTAACCTTAAAGGAAGAGGTGGGAGTGGTCACCAACCGCCTTGGGGAGAGCCCAGACTGAGCTAGGGCGAGGTAGAGCTTTGTTTCCTTCACCCTCCAGTTGCCGGGGTAGTGAGGACCACCGCACCCCTGGATTTGGCTCGCGCTCAGGACGCCGGGGTCACGAAACTGCAGGTGAAGGCCTTTGAGAGGCTCCGGCCTTGGGCCAGTGCTGTGTTCGATCTCACGGTTAACGTGCGGGCCGTCAACCAGTGGCCCCCACGCTGCCATCCGGCGCTACTGGTGTAAGTAACCGAAAGCCATGCCCGAGCTCGTTGCGGTGAGATCCCCTCGCTCACCGTTGGTCCAGACTCCTGTCTTGCCTCCTGCCCTCCACTCCCAGGACTCAAATCCCAGAGACTGTACCTGTGGGCACTGCGCTGCACACACTCACTTGCTTTGACCCAGACTCTGCTAGCAACCCCCTCGACTACCAGCTGCAGTTCCACAACCCTCCAGACTCCACTAGCCTCCGTCTTCGTGACAGAGTCCTCGAGGTACCCAACACCCACTCCTAAGCTCCCGTGCAGACAAGGTGGGTGGGCCACGGTTTTTGTCGGCTTTAGACTTTGGAGGTAGGATGGGAATTGGGATGAGAAGACAGCCTGAGTCTGGATAACTGGGTCAAGGTAGGCTCTGTGTGGATGCCCTGGTTTGAGGCACTGTGACATGCCTTACAGATCCTGGCTTCATCTTACTCTCTGGTCCCCTTGGCCAGGTGAATACTACATTGGACTGTGACACTCCTGGGGCTTGCTTCCAGCATGCAGCTTCCATCTTGGTGTTAGATGATGGTCAGCCCCAGATGACCAGTGAGTGACCACACTTAGGTCTGAACATTCAAGGCAGGCCTGTTTTATCCACCCCTATCCATTCCCCTGACATAGACAGCTACCTTCCCTCAAAAACTAGATCAGGGTTGTCTCAGTTTAAGATTGCTAGCATATCTCTCTTAACCCCCCCCCCACCATTCCCCAGAAACCCTCCCTCCAATAGGGCCATGTTTGCTTATTAAGAACCCTAGGGCAGGTCTGGGTACCTCAGGCCATCTCCTTAACCGCCAAATGGTTCCCAGCTGAGGTTCCAGTACTGGTGATGGTGACCCCCATCAATGAGTTCTCCCCAGCCTGTGTCCCACGCACGTTCCGGGTTCGGGAGGATGCAGGGCCCCACACTCTGCTGGGCTCCATAGTGGGCACGGATATGGATTACCCTCGTAACAGCCTTGAGTACTACATCTCTGGTGGACCCTCCACCTTTGCTGTGGATCGTCTCAGTGGTACTTAAACCCCAGGGCTGGGAGGCAGGGATGGGGCCAGAGTTGGCTCTGCAGACTAAGGCTGTGACCTATATCCCCTTTAGGAGAGCTTCACCTCCTGGGGCCTTTGGACTACGAGAGGCAGAAGTTGTACAGGATCATTATTCTGCTGATTGATTACAACCAAGACTGGGACCTCAACAGCCATCGCTCAGGTTCATGTACTGTAACCATTGAGGTTGAGGTAATTGACTTCTGAGGCCTGGGAAAGACAAACTTCCCTCTGGCCTTTTGCTTTTTCCTGTAGTTGTCTCAGGTTTTTTGTTTGTTTTTTTAATAAGGGCTAGTCAAGGGGAGGGGCTCACTGTGGAAGACATCACACAGCCTGTTGCTTGCTATCTAGGTTCAGTATTTTAAAAGGAAGCTGTAGGGGCTAGCTTAGGAGTTATGAGGAATGGGCTGTAGTTATTCCTAATGTGGTGGCCTTTCTCCAGGATGTGAACGACCATGCCCCCGAGTGTGAGCCTCCATTTCAGGAACTCACCATCTACACTCCCCTGGGTCGTAGCATGGAGGTGACCAAGGTGTCATGTTGGATCCCTCAGGAGCCACAGCGCTCAACGCTCTCCTACAGCATCGTGGGAGGTGTGAATGTGTGGGGGCCACCAGGCTGTTGGTGGAGGTCAAGCTAGGGAAGTAATTCCTTCTTCTCCTACTACTCTGCTTCCAGGGAATAGCCAGAACCGATTTAGACTGCAAGGGACCGTCCTGATGTACAATGACTCTGTACTGGGGCCTCCATGGCCAGAGCAGCCCTGCACCTATGAGCTATTGATCCATGTTGCTGATGTGGGCCCTTCTATCCCCCACCTCAGCACCACAGCCACCATCATTGCACATCTAGTTCCTTGGAAGGCCAGCACAGTGGCCACCAGCACCCACAGAAGCACAGTGAGGGGATTCTCAGGCCCTTGGAGGTTGGGGGAGAGGATCTTGAAGTGTGAAGGCACCTGTTTTTTTAGATGGAATTATGAGAGAGGACATTCTGGAGAAAACTTCTGGGTGTAAAGAGATAAATCTGGGGTGTGAGGTGGCCCACTTCATAGGGAATTTGAAAGCTGGACTGTTGATGGCAGGCCAGGGTGAGTCTGTTTCTCCTCTCAGGTGTCCTCAACAATGACACCCCTGATTGTGACAGATGTAGAGACTTTCTGGAAGCCAGAGCCTTGGTTTGTGGTAGTGGTGACAGCGACTGGTGCAGTTCTCCTCCTGGCTCTGGGCTGGCTCCTCACCAGGATCCTCCAGGGGTACGTGCTTCCTGCTTTCTGGCCCAAATGCAGACAGACACTGCTGGAAGAGTAGTTTTACTCAGTGTCTGGTGACACTATCAACGTCGGTGAGCAAACAGATTGACAAGGCTGCTACCGTCCTTCCAGAAGTATTCAGACTGAGAAACACTGGAAGTGCTCTCTATCATTGGCCAAGTCCAGTCTTGGAATTGGATTGACATGGGTGGCTCAGAGTTTGAAATTACCATTTCCAACATCTGTTTTCTCCCTGATATCTGCCCTGTTTCTGTAAACTGAGTCCTCTGAGTCTAGGGGTAGGACAGATAAGAGCGTGCTCATCTCATGCAGACACTGGCTGTTCTAATATAAAGGGACAGAGGTGGCACTGCTCCTTAGTGTTAGCAGACCTGTTGCTTTCATCGCTTGCTTCCTCTTTCTGGCCTTTTAGGTTTGCCCAGTCACTACAGGCTTCGAGCAAACCAGCCAGAGCTCTTTTGCCAAACAGGTCAGTTTCCCTTGCTTACTATGCCTTGGGGAACCCATCTCCTACACTTAGGCTGAGGCCCAGACTTTATCTTGTATTTCTACTCAAATTTGCTATAGCAACCAGGGAAATGAAGGATCCATTAAGAGGCTCATGGAGGCACCAAGAATGGAGATATCTCAGGTACTGGAATCTCCAGGAGTCTGGCATGCCAGCTCATAGCCCAAGCTGAGGGCACTGAAACTGCTCTGGGGTACTTCCTATCCCTGCAAGACTGCCTTCCTGCCTGTGAGTGGCTGCCCTACGAGAGTGCCCACACCAGCACTAAGACAGAGCAGGCAGGTGGGCCCCTACCTCTTCCATCTGCTCCCTGTGGGCAAGGTTCAACTCACCGTGCCTTTTTATTTTCAGCAGCATTTTGATGGGAGAGCTCACGATGTCTGTAAGTCTCTACTTTTTCTAGCTATTCTCTGCTGGGCCCTCACCCTCTCCCAGAATTTTCTCTTCCCTTTACCCATCTGCACCCATCATCTACATTTTCGCTGACCGAGCTCTTCTCTCTTACCCCGACTCATCCTCTACCCCTCCTGCACCCTTCAGCCAACATTTTCCAAGCACCAGTGGGGTCCATGACTCAGACCTGGTCTTGTCCTGGCTCACAGTGGGAGGGAGAAGGTGGTAATGGGAGAGTTCCCTAGATACTTGAGGTTCACCAGTAAAATTGTAGCAGAGAATTGACATTGGCCGCTGCAGGGGAAGTGGAATCCATGGCCTTTCATTCACTTGAGTCCAACCTCAGGGTTCTTTGCTGAGAAGGGAGGGTCATGAGTCGGATCTCTGGGGAAAGGGTGATGCTGCTGCTGAAGGCAGCAGGTCCCTTTTCCTGTCTTCTCTCCTCATCTGGGCTTAGGCACAGGGAGAGACTACCTGTTCAACACGGGTACCGGAGCCCGGCGTTGGCTCTAAGGCCAAGCAGCTGCTTCACTATGTGTGGAATTCCCTTTCCACATGGCCACAGCCCGCATTTCCAAGTTGAATTAGCAATAAAGAGTACAAACAACACTACCCACCTTGTAATCTTTGTGTGGGAGAAGCCCTGAGATCTCTTTCCTTGTTCTTAACTTGGAGAAAATGCCACCTCTTTGTGGGTACCCTATGTGAAGAAGCAGTTTGATGCTCTGACAGTGACTGACACTTTGCAGAAGAGATTCTTGTCTTTGTTATGACTGACAGCTTTCCAGTTGTCCTGTCTACTCAGAGATTTGATTTTCAGGTAGGGTCTCACTACGTTGCTTTGGTTGGCCTGGAACTCTCTTTGTGGGCTAGGCTGGCTTCAGACTCACAAGATCCACCTTTGCCTCCTCAGTGGTAGGATTAATGGTGTGTGCCACCATACCCAGCAAGATTTGGTGTTTTGGTTTTGGTTTGGTGTTTCGAGACAAGTTTCTATGTGTACAGTCCTGGCTGGCTTGGAACTCGCTTTGTAAACTAGGCTGGCCTCACACTCAGAGGCCCACCTGCCTCTGCATCCTGAGTGCTGGGATTAAATCACCTAGCAAAATATTTTTTAAATGTATTTATTGAAGGTCTCCCTATATAATGTTGGCTGTCGTGGAACTCACTTGTTCAAGGCTGGCTTTGAACTCACAGAGATCCGCCTCTCTCTACCAAGTGCTGGGATTAAAGGCATATACCACCATGCCAGGCAAAATTTTATTTTACAGTTTACTTTTGTAGTTTAGACTGGTTTGGAGCTTGAATGCCTGCCTCAGTCTCCTGAATGCTGAGATTATAGGCACACACTGTCATGGCTGCTTCAACACTGATACACACCTGTACATGCACATGGCAACCAGAGAACATCCTTAGATACCACCCCCTCCCCCTTGAGACAGGATCTCTCACTGGCCTAAAACTCACCAAGGCTAGGCTAGTTGACTAGTGAGGCCTAGGATCTGCCTGTCTCCCTCCCTCCCTCAGCACCAGGATTACAAGTAAGCATCATCGTGTCTACCTTTTATCGTACTTTTTAAATACACTGTAGATTCTGGGGGCTCTCTTTCCAGCTCTACATTTTTGATGGTCCCATCAGCCCTCATAGGCATCTCGTCAATGTGTAAAGGTTTTATTGGGAAGGATCTGGAATTTCTGTATAAAGTTAAGGGGCAGGAGAGATGTGGGAATCAGGTCTTAGCTGGTCATGGAGGGATTCCATGACTTCATATCTTTTCCCACTGATTTCTTATTGCTTAGCTCTCTTGTGCTAATCCAGGTTTTGCTGCACATAGCTGGGGGCTTTGTAACAGACTGCAGAACAGATTTTACTGTGAGCAATGCTGACCCCATGCATGACCTGGCACCACATTTGTCTCATTGTCTCCAAGAGTATCTGGTCTGAGTAGAGGCTACACTTAACTACTATGTTCAAGTTATTTCAATCTTCCCCTTTTTGTTAAATCTGTGGGGCTGAACCCGACTTGAGAATTGGACAATCTCCATTCTGGGGCCAGTTATAGTGCCCTAGGACCAGGAAGATTATGAATGCCCACTGGAAAAAGCACTCCTCTGGTCTTATTTTAGAAACAGGCTCTAATAATGCAGCCTAGGCTGGCCTGGAACTCACTATGTAGACTAGGCTATCCTCAAACTCAGAGATTGGTTTGCTTTTTTCTTTATTTATTATGTATACAGTATACAGGAGAGGGTACCAGATGTCATCATAGATGGTTGTGAGCCACCATGTGGTTGCTGGAAATTAAACTCAGGACCTGGGGAGAATAGTCAGTGCTCTTTTTTTTTTTTTTTTTTTTTAAACTTTATTTATTTATTTTTTTATTTATTTATTTTTTAAACTTTATTTATTTGCCTTGGTGTTTTGCCTGGAACTGGAACTACAGACAGTTGTTAGCTGCCATGTGGGTGCTGGGAATCGAACCCGGGTCCTCTGGAAGAGCAGAGGGTGCTCTTAACCGCTGAGCCATCTCTCCAGCCCCCTAAACTTTATTTATTTATTTGCCTTGGTGTTTGCCTGGAACTGGAACTACAGACAGTTGTTAGCTGCCATGTGGGTGCTGGAAATCGAACCCGGGTCCTCTGGAAGAGCAGACGGTGCTCTTAACCGCTGAGCCATCTCTCCAGCCCCTAGTCAGTGCTCTTAACCTCTGAGCCATTTCTCCAGCCCCGCTTTTTTTTTTTTTTAGATTTACTTATTATGTATACAATGTTCTGCCTGCATATATGCATGCATGCCAGAAGAAGACATAGGATCTCATTATAGATGGTTGTGAGCCACCATGTGATTGCTGGGAATTGAACTCAGGATCTCTGGAAGAGCAGCCAGTGCTTTTAACCTCTGAGCCATCTCTCCCAGAAATACTCATAATAGTGTTTCCATAAGAGCAAGAATGTTAGAGGGTTTATGCCCAGCAGCCCGAGAGTTACCTGAGTACTTGGCTTATTCTAAAAGCTTACTAAATTTCCTCTTGTTCATTCTCATTTTATAGACTGGCAACCAAGTCTCAGAGAGGCTTAAGCTCAAAAGTTCTAGAGTTAACTAGTCAGGACATTTGAGTATGAGACCAGGTACTGTGATGCCCTTGGTATCCTAACCTTGAAGACAAGTTATAGCATTATTAGATGGAAAGCCATCTTCATGGGACTCATTATTGGACTTAGAGATAAGTCATGATAGGCAAAGGCAAAAGATACTGTCATAGAAACTTAACCGGATGCTGTGCGGCAAAGCGGGGTGGGCACTATGTGCCTAGACCTGTGCTAGATGCATATTTAACTCTATGCAAAATAAATTGGGGGAAGGGGAAGCCAAAAACTGAGAGAATGTGGCACAGAAGGCTGTGACTGGGAGATGCTTAGAAAACACTCGTTAACTCTGGATCTAGAAGAGGCGAGGGACTCATCACTACCACATCCTAAGGCTGTGTGACCTTGGCTCAGCCTCTCTTCTGCGCCTCAGTTTCCTCACTAGTGAAATAGGGTAGATCCTAACCACGGGTAGGCGACAAAGCAAATACCGTACCGTTGACATTCCTAATTGTGTGCGATCAGTATGATAAATGCTGCCAGCTCAAAACCGAAAGGGTTGCGCAGGTGAGAAAAGCAAGGACGCCCTAGCCTCCCCCGACGACAGCAAAAGCTCCGCTACTAGCAAATCTGAGAAAGGCGCGCATGCGTCAATTCATGCCGTCACAGTCACGTGCCCTAGGCATTCAGCACGAGAGGCACACGCTGACAGACGGGACAGTTGACGAATTGGCGGGAAGAACTCCTGCAGGCATCGGGAAGAGAGGCTGTTGATTGGAGAGAATCTCAGTCAGGGGCGGGTTCTTTGCTGTCCTTGGTTACTATGACGCCCGGCCCCCGCCCCCTCGGCTGGCCGCCATCTTGTTGTTGATCCATACCCAGTGGGCAGCGCCAGGAGCTGGACCGAGCGGCCGGTGCGGGGCCGCTGCTGCGGGGCTCAGCCACCTGCGCTGCCTGCCGGGGGCGGGCCGAAACCTGGAGGCCCGGGGGGCCCAGCTCCCGTGGGGAGCCTTGGGCGCCCGCTGCCCGGGTCGGGCCGGTGAGTGACAGTAGTCGGGCCAAAAGACCCGCCCGACACCCACGGCTAGGGTGGCGGCGGGCGCGGGGTTGTAGCAGGCGCGCGTAGGGCAGAGTCGGGACTTAGGCCGAGCATCACTGGAACATCATTCCAGCATCCCGGTTGGCCTTTCACGGAGCTTCCCAGATGCTGGCACGGAGGCTGGGAGGGCAGCCCGGGTGGAGGTCGGATAGCCCTGTGCTGCCATAGGTGGACTAGCGGGAAACCTACCTTTCTGACTTAATCCCTGGGTGTCTCTGACCCGGAGTGCTCAGACGTCACTAGCCATTTCTCCCGGCTGTAACGTTCCTCCAAACCAGTGATAAACATACGTGTCACTCTTAGCTATCACACTCTTGTAATTTTTTCAGGCCGCTTGAGATTAGAAGAAACAGGCCTAAGATGCCTTATGAGCCAAGCAGGGTAGTTATCAGGGCCCTGTGTTTTTGGTAGGGCGATGATCATCCGCCCATCTCTTTCCCTCGGAGCCTTCCATGCTCTTCCGGACTCACTGTTTACTGCTTCTTGAAGAACCTGGTTAAATGTCCGTAGGAGCTGAGTTTTATTTGGGGGGGTATTTAGTACTTGACCACCACTCTTTTTGGAGAGTGTGTTTTAGGAAGGTAAGGATGCTGATGATTTTGCCTTCTAAAGAGATTGTCCGTTAGGAAATGTAGGAGTATGTTAGGACGATTAAAAATGTTTTTATTGTGGATGGACTTGAACCGTCACAGGCTTTTAACGGAACTGAAACCGGTTATAGGAGCTTATGCACTCGACTGAGGCAGGAGGATTGCCAATGGGTTACAGGTCAGTTGGAGCTACATAGCCAGACAAAAGCAGTGCAAAATGTTGATGTTGGATGAAAACAGCCTGTCAGGCCTGTTTCTTACGATGGAGGTGGGGCCTGGGATCCCTAGAAGAGTATGCAGCTCTCTCTAAAAAGGGTCCTGGCTGCTCTAAAACCCATTTTTTTTTTTTTTTTTTTTTTTTTTTTTTTTTTTTTTTTTTTTTTTTTTTTTTTTTTTTTTTTTTTTTTTTTTTTTTTTTTTTTTTTTTTTTTTTTT